>BRZM01000039.1:770160-855054 GCA_033238685.1 Lates japonicus | reverse complement strand
CAGTTGTTTTTGGCTCTTACTATGACTGTTTTCCACATTACTATACTGTCAAATTTTTTTGCCTGTGCTGAAACTTCTTTTGTTTTGTCCTTACTACTGACATTTTATGCCATACTAAGCTATGATGATTTCTTTTTTTTGACATTTTTTTTATGGTTTGATACCTTATTATACCACCATGACATTTTTTTCAGATTTGCATAAACACTATACAAAGACTTTTTTTTTTGTCTGACTGACTGATGTTTATACATTACTATACTATGACATTCCTTGGCATTTTGATGCCTTTCTATAACATTTTTACTTCTGCGGATTACTATTTAGCTGATTACTTTTACATTACATGTTACACACAATTTGGATAACACCATTTACAAACTTCATCTAGTAACAGATTACTTTATTAGTAAAAGTCTTACTTCTGATACTTTTACATTACTTCTGTGTGCAGTTTACTATCATGCCACATGTGCGAATTACATACTACGCTCTGAAATATGAACATAAACATTGTCGGTGCTGTGGACGATTGATGTAAACTGTTGTCGATGGGCCTCGATCCTGGTCTCAACTTCCTCGTTATGCGAACTCTGCGCCTGGACAGCATCTGTGGCGACACGCAAGTCGAGGGGTATGCAAAGGAAAATGATCAGCCGCCACTACTGTTCCCTCGTCATCAGTTAACCGAAAACACAGATAAATGTTCAACATTGGTCGAATCTGACATTTAACAAATGATGAAGGCTGTTCAGAAATATGAACAGTTGACTGTCACCTGTTAAAGAACCAACATTTGGGAAAGTAAAATGATTATTAATTGTGTGTCCTATCAACTCATCACTGGAAGCAATCATGTATATTACTGTAGACTGCACAATAATAAAACACTATCAGTTAAGTCAATTTTTTGAATGCATGGTTTAACTTGTGTTATTTAGTATACTTCAGTAAAAAAAGTCTGAGTGTTTGTTCTACAGGCAGTCACATACAGAATCAGTATTTTACATTTCAACCTTCTTAATATGCATTTTTTGTTTAATGAAGAACAAATTAACAAAGGTGTAACAGCAGTTTGTGAAAATGTTTAAGTAAATAAATTAATAGAACTGAGTCGTTATATATTGTAAAGATATTTTCAAATCAATTTAATATTAATAAAATGAACACACAAACAATTCACTGCGATGTTATATTTGTAGAATTGATATTTTTTACTACAGTGTAGTCTAGTGTGTCTAGCTTAGTCTTCTGATCATGTACAATCAAATTAAAGTTATTTTTCAATCCCATTTTCCTTAACAATAACGATCTAAGACGTAAAATTTAGCATTTGTTGGTTCTGATGTGTTTGATACGGTTTGGTGAAAAGTTGAGGACAGCTACAGTCAATTTGTCCGCAGACAAAACATTGACAACTATTCAGATACACATTTTTTTAAACCAAGAATGTCAAATATTTGCTTGGAGGCAGAGAGAGAGAGAGACAGAGAGAGCTGATGTTTAAATTCTTGATTTTCTTTAAACTTGCATTCATGAACTATGTAAATTAACTTTAATAATGAGTGAAGTCTTTTTGTGACAAATCAAACTATTGAGACTTAAGATCAATTACTGAAGACATATAATTTAATGCTCTGTGTTGGACAGTTGATGTGAAGTTGTTTGTGAATTACCTGGAGGCCTCTGTCCTGGTCTCAAAGAACTTCTTCATTGTATAAGACTCTCTGATCATGGGCCAGCGTCTGAGATGCGTGGGCGGTATCTCTCGAGGGTGTGGACCATGTGGTGGACCATGTGGTGACACCTGGAGGAAATCAAAGAGAAACAGAAAAAAAAAAAAAAGATCAATACACTACTACCTATTCCTCATCAACAGTTTAACCATGAAAACACAGATAAATATTACAAGATAAACATTACAGCTGAGCCAGAACGTTTAACAAACAGAGGAGTGTCTCGGAAGATGGGCTGTTTACCGTCACATATGACAAGAAAAATCTTTAAGAATCAATAACACTAAATATTTGGGAAAAATTAACTACATAATTATCTTAAATCTTAAATTTCTATATTAACTGTCAACTAATTGGAGGAATCATGTATAATACTGTGAGCAGCATAATAAAAACTTTCACTTAGTGGAGTAAATTTTTAAAAAGCAGGGTTTTAACTTGTGGTATAATTAATTATTTCACTTATTTCACTATAACTAGTACTATTTTCTGGCAATTTATAGACACAATCAGTCATTATTATATTCAATACCAAACTCATTAAATACTAAGGATTTAAACAATAGCTTTGTTACTAACACACACTAACACAGCTCATCAACACATTTTTCTCAGACTGGGTAAATCTGTAGGACACATACCTGTTTGGTTTATAAGGTGAGAGCTGGTGTTTCTGTCCAGGCTGCAGCAGCTGAACCAGTAAACCTGGAAAACACAAGTCCAACACTTGAAAAACTAATAACCTAATTAATAAAGAATAGTTCACCTCCAAAACTTGAACAGTATAGAATACAACACCGAAGAGCTAAACACTAGAACCTTGAAAATCATACGAGTTTTGAGGTGAGCATAAATTAATTATGTTACTAGAATATGAGGCCACAAAGAAACGTTAAATGACCCGGAATAGACAGGAAACTACAATGATACAATATGATGCATAACAACCACAAAGAAGCTGACCGTAAGTAGAGGTAAAACAGCCAGAGATGCAAAACGATGCAATGCCACCACAAATAGACATGATATCAACATGATAGCCCATATACCATAAGCCAAGCCTTAACATGACCAAGATGGACCACATGACTGCAAAGTAGCAGCAAAATGTCTGCTAAGTGATTGTGAATGCAAATGGAGGTGTTAACAGACAAACTGACTACGAAACAGTTACCAAAATCATACTTTTGAGTTGTGAGGTGAATAAATTAATTATGTTACTAGAATATGACTTCATTGATCTCAGAGAGAAAAGCAATTTTTAAAACAGTTTTTATGATCATTTCTAACAGCAAATCTCAGCTCATACATTGTGACCTACTCCTGAGGCTTAAAACTTGTGGAGAAGCATAGAGTAAAAATCTAGTTTTCAAGCTTGTATCTAACTAAACTCAGTAAGGTCTCAAGTCACCACAAACAAATGTCTGATCAATAATATACACAACAGGGGATCAACTGATGGCAATGGACAGATTAGCACCACAAAGCTACAAAGACACACAAAATGACAAAGAGGCAATAGTTGCAAGATGATCACAATGAGATGGTAAATGGACTGTACTTATATAGCGCTTTTCTAGTCGTATCGACCACTCAAAGCGCTTTACACTACGTGTCACATTCACCCATTCACACACACATTCATGCAGCGCTTGCACCACGCACAAAGCACTCTAGCACATTCACACACCGATGTTAAAAACATCGGGGGCAACGTGGGGTTCAGTATCTTGCCCAAGGATACTTCGGCACGGACTAGAAGAGCCGGGGATCGAACCGCTGACCTTCCGATTAGTGGGCGACCTGCTCTACCTCTACCTCCTGAGCCACAGCTGCCCTGCATGCTTAACTGCCACAGTGAAACACAAAATGGCCACAAGGAAACCTTAAATGACCTGGAATAGACACAATATGATGCAAAACAAACACAAAGAAGCTGTCCATAAGTAAAACGATGCAATACCACATATAGACACAAAATGATCACATCAACATGATTATCTGCCATAAACTGACTTAAAATGACCAAGCTGGAGCGCAAAATTACAAAGAATCAGTAAAATGTCTGCTAAGTAATTGTGAAGAGATGCAAACTGAATTGTAAACAGACAAACTGACTACTAAACAGTTACCACCTGCCACAACTCATGTCAGGGACACTATAGTAACAGAAACACAAACACTTTAACCCACGCAAATAAAACAATGACAATTAGGAAAAAGGCCCAAAGACATCATTAAAAGATAAGGCTAATGCTACAGAACAACAGAACTATTCTCAATAATTGGCTTCAAAAAGACTTGTCTATTTTTGGACGCATTTTACTAACTAAAATTGAAGAGTTTATCTATATTTATCTATCCAGCCTATTCATTGAATATACCTGACAATTTAAATCAAGAAAATGAATCAAGACCACTTCAATGTTATATGGAGGAGGAGTGATATTGTGAAACCTTGTGAAGAAGGAGGTCTAAATGCTATTGACTCCGATCCAGTGAACGGTTCTGTGAAGTTAAAATGGTTACAAAACTTTGTTAGAAAAGGTGAAAGTTTTTAGTTTGATCTCCCATTCAAAATCTTCAGGTATTTTGCCAGGAGAGATTTTCTATTAAAATGTGACTTTTATATTTCCAGACTGCCTGTCAAGCTGTCCACTTTATATCAACAAGTTCTCCATTACTGGAAACTCATATATAAACATAACTTTACCACACACACAGTCCCAATATGGCATAATTGATGCATACTAATTATTTTTTTTTTTATCCACAAGGATTGGATACAGAAAGGTATCTGGTCAATTATAAACTTATTAGATAGGTGATGTGGTAATGTTTTAACGTGATGATTTCATCGCAAAATACAACCTTGTTTGCTCTTGGAGGCAATATACTTCTGTAATTAAAGCTACGCCACAAGCCATGATTCTGTTAATCAAAGCTACCCTTACATACTCTGTGATTATTCCACAAGAACCTTTGTTGATTATAGACGGACACTGCTTATTAGACAAAAATACAACAACAAAATATTAAGAACTAATCCCACCTCAATCTGATTCCCCTCACAATTGAAAATATATGTTCCAAAAATATACAAACAGTTTTATCTCCAAAATAAGAACCAGTTACCTTTCTTTCCCAGTTCCACCTAAAGTAAAGGAAGTTCACTTTAAAATATTGAATGAAAATCCAATAATTATTGTGTATGTACTGTCTCATTTAGATTTGAATATTTGTACTTTCTGTGGATCTGATATTGAAACGAGCATTAATTTTTCTCATGTAGATTGACCAGGACTTTTTGGCATATGTTTCAGCACTGGTTAACTTCCAAAGAAATACAAATCCAAAATTAAAACATAAAATTTGGTTTTAAAATGAGGAGGGAAAAAAAGGAATTTGGAAATAATAACTTGGGTCATATTGGCAAAATACCTCATATATAAATTTAATGAAATAACTTTATATAAAAATGCTTTCAGTATTGTTAACCCAAAAAAGCAATATATCTTCATGATTATCTATGTAGCTTAATCCCTGACTGGCCTCTTGGATGTTTTCTTTTGTTTCTGGTTTTGTTTTTTTACTTTTTGTATTTATTTTTAGATGCCTTTTGTTTTATATATGTTGTTATCACTCGCTCGGTTCCTAGAACTACTGATTGAATTGTAATTTCTTGAAATCTAAGTGCCTACTTTCAATTGTATTATATGAAAGTTTCAATAAAGAAAAAAAAAGATAAGGCTAATGCTAACGCTCGCCACTAATGCTAACACCCAGGTGTAAAACAGCCCGGTAGAGACATAAAATGATATAAAATGACCACAAATAACACAAACCAATGATAACGACATGATAAACAATTATATCCGAAGTTAAAACGAACAGGATGGAACACAGTTATAAAGAGATGCAAAGTCTCGGTAAAATGACTAAACAATTACAACGGGGATTTAAACAGCCTGTCAAGAACTCGTTGTGTTTTAACCCGTCTAGGTTGGGGGTCCACAGCTCCTGTAAGGGACGCCTCAGTCACAGAAACACAAACGCACTCTTATCCGCGTGATAAAAACGACTGAAAATTGAAATAAGGCCAAAGATGTCTTTAGGAGAGAAGGCTAATGCGAACGCTGGCCGCTAACGCAGCTGCTAACGCAAATGCTAACGCTAGCCGTTGCTAGTTCGCTCCTTAGTCTTACCTTCGCGTCGCAGGTGTATTCAGCGTCCAGCCTCACTCGTGTTCGACTAAAAATCAGCTCAAAAGCTCCTTTTAGCACCCAGCCTTCTTTAGTTACTAGGTTTTCTCATAGTACTGATAAACCGAGTCAACGTTTTAATCTGTTTTCCGACTTCGTTTCTCTGCCTCACTGCGCTCCTCTCAGGTCATGACCGATTACGTCACGCGACGCGGCCAATGACAACACACGCAAGCCAACAACGGCAGAAAAAAACGTCAATTGAGCAGGTGATTCCGTTCAGCCCAGCAACCGCCTCTGTATAATACATCCACGGGGAAGATGGGATACCGATAAGGTCTGGATCATGGATGTATTATAATAATAGCTTTAATAATACATCCATGACTGACTGTGATTGGATATGTATTAACTACTGCGATTAATTGCGTTAACCTTTAACACATTCATTTTGTGGGCAATCTAATAAGATGTGTTTTCTTAACTTCAAAATTTTTGATTTGAGGGGGAAAGACATTTGTTTAGTTGGGGGGTGGGGTTTAACCTATCATAACTGTCTGCTGTTCTTCATTTTCCATCAAAGTGCATGTTTGAGCAAATGCGTGAATTTAATTGTGCTTTTTCTTACCACGTGAAGGAGACTGGTTAGTTTTTGTTAAACTGAAGGGGCTCCATTGATGCCCTCAGCAGTGCATAACACACAGTATGATTGTGCTATAATAATATAGTTGATTACTAATAGCACAAAAACATCTTATTTTGTTGAGCCCCAAACAATTTGCCAAAAATGTCCTTAAGTGTTCAGAGAGGAGCGATTAAATCTTGCTTGTAAAAACAGACTCACCCTCTGTAGTATTAATATCACCACCTATTTTCCCCAAAAATGTACATTCCTTTGGCTTTCAAGTGATTTCTTAAGACCCAGGGCGGATGTTGGAGCATGTTAAAGCCAACTGGTTTGACTCTTGCACTTGGCACTCTCTTTAAGAATACCATGTCCTGAAATGTTAAATCCAAACCCAAAATATGTAAAATTAAAAAATGCTAAATAAACCTTGAGGTTCCTCTGTAATAGCCAAGAGAGCCGTTTGTTTTCTTCTGGGCTCTTAAGAGCTATTTCTGGGCCGAGGCCTTCAGGTCTAGACAGAGGATGACATACGATCCTGCAGCCCAGCGTCAGGTGGACTGCACATGTAGCTCAGTCAGACTCCAGAGGAAATTCTTTACAGCTTTAAGTGTGTGTGTCTGTGATACTCGCTCTTTTTAAACGCCACAAAGTTTTCGTTTTTAATCAGCGTGTTTCTGAAGGGCATTCCAAGGGCTTAGGAGGCGTGCACCTGCCACCAAGATCAATAAAAATACCTTCATTCTTCCCGTAAAAAGAGAAACACCCAGGCCTGGTTTTAATAATGCGGTACAAAGTTTATTTCAAGTTGATGTTAAAAAAAGATTTTTATAGCTTTCTGCAGGATAAAAAAAGAGGAACAGTGGAGAACTGGGTGGTTCAATAAGTTCTCCACTGATATTCGATATACTGTATGTATGATTGAGTACAGAGGCTCAGCAGCTTCACGAGACGCCCACTCATTTATGGATTGCTTTGGCTTCACATTTCTATTATACCTATAAAACTAAACAGTAGTGTGTTATTCTATATTTTTCTTACTGTCAACAAATCTCAGAAAAAGGCTCAAACCAACATTACATTACTCAAACTCTTTTTAACTTTCCTACAGTTCCCTACTCTGTGTGTGGCACTCAACCCCAAACCCACTGGTTCCTAGTGAAGATGTAAATATTTAGTTTCAAACAGTTCCAAATATATGGTTTCATTTTTATAAAGAGCTCAGTAACTTTCTCAAACATCTGGTCACTGTGGTTTTTAAACAAAAGTTACTCAAACTGGTCATAACAAGTGCATTTGTTTCAGCTGCAGAGTAATATACATTATGTCAAATCAAAATAAACTACAGTGTGTGTGTTCAAGGTTGCACCCAGTGCAACTGTGTTTTTGTCTACACAGAAAGTACTTGTTAGATCAGTTCATTGTTAGTTTTGGTCTTTTCACGTGATTTGTTGACCATCAGAAAAATACACAATATGACAACTCTTATCTTTTAAAAAGCAGTTACAGGAGGATACACAACCATCTTGATCAGCACATGGCTTCAAACCCATCTATCACACGTCTACAGGAGGCTCAGGCTGTTATTATAATATCTGGAGATATTCGAAGCTGCTCTGATGGCTGGGTATATAATCCTAATTGGTGTTTGTAATACACAGTATACAGTTTCTCTCCATACATGAGTGGACCCTCTCATTTTCCCTTCTTCAGTCCCAGCTGACTCTCAGCGTCCGCACGTAGTTTATGTTTCTGGATCTGAGGAGAGAAAGAAAAATGTGGACAATCAGCAGGTTGTTTGAAGGTTTTTCCTTTTTTTCAGGTTTTTTCAGGTAGTGATGTGAACTGAAGACGGCTGCAACTATATGGGCCTAGAACAGTGCTTCTGAGAGGTGGGATCCACATCTCCTGGAAATCCCTGCAGCCAAAAATGCTGCATTCAAGGGCAGCCTGCAGTATCGCATTGACACACCAGCCTGACAGGTCCACCAGGCTGGGGACAAACTAGTGTACAGGCTGTGAAATGTGCATCCTGCTGCTGTCCTGGAGAGTACTGTTAATACAGAGTGGATCATTCTGGTGAAATAAAGTGACCTGAATTGAAGGAGGCAGATTTTATCTGATACGCTGCTTTGGGGCTGGGGTTGGTCTGCCGCCTTTCTGGTTCATCTAACAGGACATGATGTGCGTGCAGACGAGCTAATAGCTCCCTTTCCCTCCTGTCTGGGGGCATTAGGGGCAGGCCTGTTCAAACACAATGCCATGTCTACAGTAAATTATTTTAAACAGCATCCCATGAGAGAAACTAAAGACCAAGAGTACTTCGCCCAGCATAATTTATCACAGACCATTACAGCAGTTGCTAATTATAGATCTGTTTTTCCCCTCTGTATACATGCCATCTTAATAAACACAGTAGAAAAACTGTCATTAACAGGAGTCTAGGAAGAGCAGACAGCTCTGCAGATTTACCTTTCCAGTAATAGTGAGCGGGTAGCTGGTTACAAACAGTATGTAGCGAGGAATCTTGAAGTGAGCAATCTGAAAGGAGCAGATGAGGAGGAAGATACAGAGTCAAGTTTTCAAAAACATGTCTGACAGGAAGATGAAGTATAAAATAATTCCAGCTTATTATGAAATATGAAAAGGGAATAGCGCCTTACCCGTCCCTTGCAGAAAGCTTTGATTTCCTCGGCAGTGCAGTCCTGTCCGTCCACAAGTTTGATACAGGCACAGACTTCTTCACCCATACGAGCGTCCTCGACTCCAACCACCTGATAAACAGAGAGAAAATCACAACACGCAAAGTGCATGAACACTCTTTGTCTGGAGTAACATACAAAGTATCAGTGATTTCATGACAAAAAGTGTGTTGATAGAAAAATCACTGCATTGGTTTAACAAAGCCAGACTGTGGAAAACAGACGGCTCCGTGTGCAAATATAAACCAGTTCAGTGTTAACGCATTAAAGTTTAGTTTTCCATTTTAAAAACCATGTTAGAAAACAGACATTAGGAGGAGCTGTGAGCTCTGAGTCGACCCATGGCAAAAACACAAATAAAAAGTACTGTGTGTAGTTTTTAGTCTTCTTCTGTTTTTTAACTGATATTACCACATCAGGTTGTTGTCATGATGCCTCTACTTCTGCTACTGTTCATTAGACTAGTCACTTTATTAGGTACACCTTTACAATCTAATGTAATTCAGTACAAACTACTCTACTACTGTACTTTTGTGATGCCTGTAATTTATTTATTTTTCAGTTGACACTGTTGCTGTCACATAAACTTAATGAACATTTAAATGATGGCAGAGCTGTTATATTGCATTGCAGTAGTTTGTACATGTGTACCTAATAAAGTGGTGACTGAGTGTATACTTTAACATCTGCCATTCTCCTGTATTTACCACAATGGCTGCCATTCTGAAAAAGTTACATAAGATCACTGTGCTCTGGAGGTTGGTGTCCAGATCTTTCTTTTTCTCACAATATCAAATATACACAAAGGTCATGGTGTTCTTTCTGTTTGAGCTCACCTGTGCCTCCTTCACTTTGGGGTGTGTGTGCAGGAACTGTTCGATCTCAGCCGGGTAAACGTTCTCTCCTCCTCTGATGATCAGGTCTTTAATCCTGCCCTCAATACGACAGTAGCTGTACCCGTCCATGCTGCCGATGTCTCTACAGGAGACAGACGGACCGTTTTAAGCATCAGTTACTGGAGTGAAAATCCAAATAAAACATACTTCTTTGTTGTGTCAGTGCTTCCACTCACCCGGTTTTGTACCAGCCTTCTTTAGTGATGCACTCCTCTGTTTTCACTTTGTCCCCCCAGTACTCCAACATCACACAGTGTCCTCTGATCATAATCTCCCCCATCATCCCCAGAGGTACGATCTCTCTAGTGGTAGGGTCCACTATTTTAGCCTGTGATTTTTATTTAACAAATAAAGTTCTTCACTGCACAGAGCATGTAAGCATGAAACTAAATGTCAATGAAACATAAAATTCTATGACAGCAAAATAGGGCCATTCTAGGTTTAAATATATTTATTTCCAATTACAGAGCCAAGGGAGGGGGGGTATTCAGAGGAAAAATCATAAGTTTCTGAGATTAAAGTTGGATATTTTCGAGAAAAGAAACTTGGAAATTCACTGAGATCAAAGTGGCACAATTTCGAGAAAAAAACCTCAAAAATCTTCAGAGAAAAACTTAAATATTCTCTGAGATTAAGAGAATTTCACATAAACTTGTAAGTTTTGTTTCTTATGTCTTGGGCTGGGTGGATAAATTTAATGTCAGCTGATTAGATATTTGCATTATCAAGCAGGTGTACAGGTGTACCTAATAAAGTGGCACTGAGTGTAAGAGAAACATGTTCTTGTTTAAATTCAAACATATTCACCAACCCTAATGACATATCACTCTCCGGTAGCATTGTGGTCATTGTTAAGGTTAAATTTAGTATATATAAATATATATATAGAAATAATGTATTTTTGTAATGATGTCTTTGGTTTTTCATGATGAATAGCCTGTTGACGTACCTCTAAGTGGTCTATGATGTAGCCGACTGTCCCCGACTTCCTCTCCAAGTTGTCTTTTGGGGAGGCGCAGAACGTCACAGGGCTGTTCTCCGTGGTTCCATATCCAATCTGTCAAACACAAAAGCAGCATGACAGAGGGATGAGGAGCAGGTCGGTGCAGGGTGAGGGCTGAGCGTCACATTTACACAGATGCATGACGTTTAAATCCTCAAGCAAAGAGTGACCCTGTCTTTCCTTCACTGAGGTTTTCACATTCAGTTTCTACTCAACAGGTGTGAGCCTCAGAGCTCAGTGAGGTATGTGTTGCTCCTCTGGTAACTGGCACACTTGTGGTGAGGGACACAGTGGTGTATGCTTTTCCACTTTTTTCATCACTACCTGTTTTTTTTGTTGTTGTTGTTGTTGTTGTTTTTTTGCATTGACTGAAATTAACTGTGGTTTTTAGATCAGACTTAACTCGATTACACCTGTCCGACACAAGTTTACATCCAGTGAAAGACAAGGTCATAAATATAACTGATAAAA
The DNA here is from genome assembly GCA_033238685.1 of Lates japonicus. Classification (NCBI taxonomy): domain Eukaryota; kingdom Metazoa; phylum Chordata; class Actinopteri; family Centropomidae; genus Lates; species Lates japonicus. The sequence goes on along the minus strand of BRZM01000039.1, from coordinate 843,419 downwards.
AAACAAAATATTGAAAAGGAAAGCTACAGATTGGTGGCATAAAATATACTTTTCAACTCTCACAGGTGCAAATTCAATCAGAGGCAGAGAAGTGTGAGTCTACAGGAGCATTTTAGAGGAGGTTACACTGAGGACGTTTACCAGGGAGGAGACGATATTCCCAATAAAATGCTAGATTTGTTAAGTAAACTCTAGATTCCATTTATCCTGGGTGGGTCCATTTATCTTATAAATACACCCACCTGAAGCCAAACCATCCTCTGACCCAAGCCAGTCAACAAAGTTCTGCTTCACCTTTTCTGAATTTTCCTTTATCATGAAAAGCAGGTGTCAAGACACATTGTTCTCGGTTCTTTTTCACATCTTTCCCAGCGACAGACTTTGAAAAAATAACTTCAGCTGCTCCGTGTCTTGCAGTTGAAACCAGATAGAATCATAATCACCTTTAACAACTCACAGGTTTGACTGCAAAAGACCATTACATAACACAATACTCATTTTCCAAAGGGAAGAATGCACACAGGAATGTACAGTGGCATCTAAAACTCTCATTCCTGGGATGATGGAAGTATCCTTTGCAATTGCTATGACTTGAAACAGCATCTCGCTTTCTTGCCAAACATCTGGAAGCTATTATAGGTTATAAAACAGCTGCAAAGGAGTGGCTCCTTTTCCTGCCACCGCAGACTGAAAAACAATAGAGACGTCTGGCATGCACAGATTGCACCTGACCTCATGCCACGTTGTTAAAAAAATTCACCTGGAAAACTAAAACTAGCACACAGCATGTGTCTTGTTCTTGTGATTTTGTCTGGACACGTGCATCCTGCAGCAAGCTGAGCGTCAGTGTATCAGTCCAAGTCCTGCAAAAAAACAAACCAGTGGCAAAGAGAATGAGCGACCCCGTGTCGTCTTCCTGCTCACTCAGGGTTAAATTCTCACAGACACTTGACTTCCTCTTGCAAACCTCTCACTCCAACACCCTGGCAAGCCCTCCTCGCTTTTTTTCCCCTCAAGTAAATGTTATAAATAGTGCTGTGTGTTCTGTTGACTGGCCATCCTCCGCTCAAAGTGAATGTCTCTCTGCACTGCCCACCTTTGCTCACCTTTTCACTCCTCTCTCTTTCTGTTTTTCTCTAAACACACACAAAAACACTTTGGTTCAAACTTTTCCTTTTTCCTTTTTACAGGTCTCTCTGCTCCTCTCTCGGAGGCTTTTTACAGGATTTTCTGATTGTTCTTGTTCTGCTAAAAGACTGGAAGGCAATCTTTAGATATTCAGGAGTCTGTCAGGATGCGTTGTGTAAGCTGGTTGTTGTTGGGGACCTGCCTCCTGGTCCTGGGCCCAGCGGTGCAGGGAGCCCCGAGCCAGTGCCCAAGCCTCTGCCACTGCCACGGTGACCTTCAGCACGTCATCTGCGACAGCGTTGGGCTGAGGAAGATCCCTCGGGTGTCAGAGGCCACCCGTTTGCTGAACCTGCAGAGGAACAACCTGGGCAGCATTCCCACGGGGGCCTTCAGTGAAAGCAAGGGACTCATCTCTCTGCACATGCAGCACTGTCAGCTCCGAGAGATCGGATCCCAGGCCTTCAAAGGGCTGAAGAAGCTCATCTACCTCTACCTGTCCAACAACGAGATCAACAGCATCAAACCTGGCGCCTTCGAGGACCTCACTGAGCTCACCTACCTCTACCTAGATGGGAACCAGATCACCGACCTGGCCAAGGGCATCTTCTCCCCCATGATCAACCTCTTCATTCTGCAGCTCAACGACAACAAGCTGCGAGACCTGCGGCCGGGGACCTTTACCGGTGCCAAAGACTTGCGCTGGCTGCACATGAGCGGGAATGAGCTGACCACCCTGCAGCCGGGCTCTCTGGACGATGTGGAGAACCTCGCCATACTTCATCTGGACAGGAACAAGATGTCCACCTATCCCAGTGTGGCCATGAGTAAACTGCGCGTGGTGGAGGAACTCATGCTGGGGAGGAACCCCATGAGGACCATCCCAGACAACGCCTTCCAGAGCTTTGGACGTTACATGGAGAAACTACACCTGGACAACATGGGTCTGGAGAAGGTCAGTCGATGGTTTTACTGGGTATTTACCAGATAGTCTTAGGATTCTAATATCTAGTGCCTCAAATGAAAGGTGCTGTGGCTAAAGAAAGCAGATTTTTGACTTAAGATTTGGGGGATCTTTTAAGATTATATGATTTCAAACTGCTTTAGAACATTATGATTACAAGATAAGTTAGATAAAGTGTCTCAAAAACTTTTAAATATGTTGAGCTGCTTTTTAGACTTCAGGGGAAGTTGTGCAGAGGATGTGACAGAGAGCTCAAAACTTCAGTGTTAATTACTGAAAATGCAGTGTTTGTAAAGTTAGTAGATGAATGTTTGGCAGAATAATAAATTCATGTCCTGAGAAGGTCTTTATATTTGTATGTGTCTTAATATTTGTTTATTTGTTTTGGTCTGGCACCCATCTATTTAACTATTTTTCATCAGCATATTTATACTGTACGTACAGGCGTGTTAGTGGTTGACCCCCTGCAAAGAGCCAACAGACATTTTCCTAATTTCACCAACATCTGACTGGGATTATGTGTCAATAGATGCCTCAGCTTTAGTTATTTATCATTAAACCAGGACTCCCTGATTAGATAAAGCAACCAACCAGCATTAACATCATTTTGTAGCTGAATCTCTCTTAAACCATGGTTGGTTTTTTCTCAAGTGTATCCCAGTAATCCAGATCTGATGCACTATTTTTCCATCTATTGAATACAGATGTGTCTTGGTTCATGCTTAAGGATACACATGTGTATTGGGAGGGAAGGCTATGGAGTTAAAAAACAACTTAAAGTTTGATCAGACCCTCAGTCTTACAATTACAAAGTTCAATGTCCAGTTATAGTTGACTGTATCATCATATGTCAGTGATGGATACTCGCTTGATGTGAAAACAAAACACTCAGTGTCTGTGTAACTGAAATACTCAACACTAAATGATTCATGAAGTTACATTTGAGTTTTTAAAGGGCTAGTTTGGGAAAATTAGAAAAAACATTGGTATCTAGTCATGAATATAGTTTTAGGTGCTGTCGGGACCCCATAATGGCTTTAAAGATAAATCTGAGGTATCACAACATGAAGGGTTGAGAAAATATATATATACATTTTTACATATACCTGAATTTTTTTCAGACTTTTCTCAAATTTTTACTTTCATGTCTGTGGGCTCTAGAAATTATTTAGTAGCATAGCACAACGTACATATGCAGCCTCAGTGGGACCCCTCCCCTTTTAATACAAGCACCTGCACACCAGCAGTTTTTTTAGGCCTTCATTAGACCCTGAGTGAAACCACAGAATATCTTTTCAACATTGTCCAGTCTGTATAAAGATAAAGGTACCACATGACTACTACCTGCTGTCACTCTTAAACCGATGGTCAGGTCTTAATACAGGAGTAATGTTAAATAATAACATACGTCAGATTTATTAAACCACTTTATGCTATCCATGGTGCATCACAACATGTGGACTGAGAGGTTCTGTCTTAGAGGCAAAAACTTTTACTGAATAAAAAGAGACTTTTACTTCCAGTCTTTCTGTGGGCCCTCCTCATGTTTTGGCCCATCATACGCTTACTCCTACGCTCTTGGATTCAAGTAACACAATCTAAGAAGAAAAAATAACTCTCAGGTTGAAATGCTCATCACCCACGTCCGCACTAGGGCCACGTTCGCACCGATAGCAGCCCTGCATGAAAAATCAGTTTGAATGGAGCCAGTCCGGCAGCACAGCAGGGTACCAGCAAAACAAAGCAGGGCAGCTGAACCTGATAAATAAATTAGCTGTTAAATCCTGTTTGTGACTATAAGTCACTGTGCATTGTTTAGGCCTCTGATAAGCCTTTCACCAGGACAACAGCAAAAACAACAATAACACAGGCCCCTGCACTGTTTTAATGCATAGCTGTTTTCAGTCTAAACCCCTTCCACGGTCAAATATCCTGCAATGAGGTCACAGTGGACACTGTGGATTATCTAGAGCAACTTAGGACATTGTTTTATTCATCTCTAGTGTATTAGGGTGGAGAAACAAACTGCAAAAACTGTCTACATGGCTAGATACAACTAGTGGTGATGTGTTTTTTGTAATTTGGATGAACCAGCCCTTTAACTCTGAGCAAGTGAGGCAGCTGGAAAACACTTGGTCACAACTGGAAATGGCGTTAAACTTCCATAAGACACTGAAACTGATACTATTTGACATGATTTTCACGTGGCAAATAAAAAGTCCAGCTACAACGTGAAGACTTGACCCTGATCCAGAATTTGAATTTTCACCAGTGGAATCTCAACAATGATGTCCAGATTATCAGACAGATGTGAGACAGATGTTGTCCCTGCAGCCTGTAAAACATCCATCTGTTCATCCAGGTCCTACACAGCTTCAGTATGAACGTATACAGTATAAGCTCTATGCTATATGCTCTATGCATTCCTGAGCGCACATTTGCTTCATACTTGAGGTTAATCCAATATTTGAGTGTACTTGTGCCACAGTATGGAGGCATCCCAGAGGGGAAAACTGTAAAATAACAACCTTCTCACGCTGGGACTGTGTGAGAGCCAGGTGGAAGCAGCAGGAGATGGCGAGTGCAGCACACATGGCCCGATTAAGCCATTTTCCAGCCAAATGCAGATATTTTTAGGGTGTTTTTGTTTGCTGGACCTCGGCCAAGTGTGTCTAATTATTACACACGTGTTATTTTCAGCGAGGTGTGTTTTCTACTTTGGCTGGGAGGGTCTTGTAAACAGGTCAGGAGGGGTTAGGAGACAGGTAAATAGAGGCAGGGTGTTCCACGGTGCATGAAGAGGAGTATTTTTAGCTTGCCATCGCCCCAGTTGAATGGACAATTGGGCCCTTTGCGAGTGCCTTCCTGGCAGAGGAGTGGCCCGAAGAGGGAGACGACAGAAAGAGCGAAAACACCTTGGCTATGCTGGAAGTCATCCATCTTCCATTGCTTCAAAATACCAGGCCCTCGGCTACTTGTCACTCTACAGTGGAAATTTCCAAACAGCCTCATCTCCTCCAGACTCACATAAAACGACTCTTCAAAGCTCGGCTCCTCTCTTATCCACCCTCGTCTTCCTCCTTGGATGAGACACAAACTTGACACGACGTGGATCAGTTCATCTAGCACCTCTCTGAAGCTTTTAGCGCCCTCACAGATGCATATGAAGTAGAAGCAAAAAAAGGAGGGCAGTGACTGTCGGTGTTTACATAAGTGCTGGTGCAGAAGGAAGGATGAGAGGAGGCTTTCATGCCAAAGAAACACTGGCGAGATTCCCCTCGTTCTGCATCTGTCTGCCTTCTGACAGACACAAGGGTGGTTGTTGGTGGCAGGTCAGCATGCCAGGGTGTAAACCATGTTTTAACAACACTGTCTGCAGTAAAAGCTGACAACTACAATCCTTTAGGGAGATTTTTTATCGATTCTTTTCATTTAGATTTCGCCCAATAAGAATTCTTCAATGTTTTGACATGAAAAACAGCAACTTGTGTATTTCTTTATCCTTTTCTAGTTCTCTGATGGTGCGTTTACTGGTGTGACAGCCATCAAGTCCCTCCACCTGGACAACAACAAGCTAAAGTCCCTTCCAAAAAGCCTTGAGTTTGGCACCATCACCAACCTCACCCTCTCCAGCAATCCTTGGAGCTGTACATGCCAGCTAGCTCCTCTGCGCAGGTAAGAGACTCACCTGAAACACTGAAACAACCCCATACAGCTATGGAAACAGCCCACAATGGCAATTTGTTTGGCATGTTAGCATTTTCTAAATAGCCCTAAACACAAAATATGGCTGAGGATGACGGGAATGTCTTAAGCTTTGTAGGTATCCTATGGAGTGTTTGACCTCTGGTAACACAATGGAACAGACTTTCAAGAGCCACAACAATTAATTGATTAGTTGATCAACAGAACATTTGATGGTTCCATCTTCTTAAAAGTTAGAATTTACTGCATTTCCTTGTCTTTACATCTTTGGGTTTTAAAACTTTGGTGAGACTAAATAAGACTTTAGGTATCATCACCTTGTGCTGCAGGAAATTGACATTTTTAACAGTTTTATAAACTAAGTGATTCATCAAGAAAAAAACTGCCAGACTTATTGATAATGAAATCACTAGCTGAAGCCCTGTTTTGTGTTACATTTTGTGTGTTTAGAAGAAAAACCCACAGTGCACCTTCAATATTTTGACTTGATAATGATGCTAAAGGAAGGGTTAAGGAATTAATTCCTCCTAAGGGGACCATCCATCCACTAATAGCCATGATTTCACCATTGACCAAAAATGGCGACCTGCTGTGGCACTCGATGATGACACTTAGAGAGACCGAGCAGCTATCACACTCCCACTAACCCCTGACCCCTAACCCTACTCCCACTCTACTCCTCATCTTTTGGTTTCTACCCGCAGGTGGATGGACTCTAGCCGCAACCGTCCAGACGCAGTGTGCGCTTCGCCGTCGTCACAGAAAGGCAAGCAAGTCAGAGACAGCACTGCCTTCAGTGGCTGCAGAGCCAAGGCAAAGAGGGCCAAAAAGGGAACACGTCATTGAACATGCAGCTGTACAGGTACAGTATCTGCTACCCAATGAGCCAAAGATATGACAAGAAAAGAAAAATCCTGAATCAGATCATTTTCCTAGAAGACAGGCAACCTCACAAACAAACAAGATCTGATCAAAAAATATAAGCAACAATAAAACCATTAAAGGAACAGTTGGGTAATACTCATACCATTCTTACTGTATACCACTAGTGGCTGGTTAGCTTAGCATAAAGACTGGAAACAGCTAGCCTGACTCTATCAAAAGGTTAAAAAAAATCCCCCTTACCAGCACCACTAACACTCAGTGATGAAATCACTACATCTCATTTGTTTAATCTGCACAAAACCAGAAAAGTAAAAACAGCAATTTGTGGTTTTAATGGAAGTTATGTACCAGACTATTTCTTGGCAATTTTTTGCTGGCGGCAGCTTCATATTTAGCATACAGACATGAAATCTCAATAAGCGTAATTCCCAAATGTCAACCTATGAATTATCAACTTAAACCCCCTAAAGAAGGTGGTGGGGTTATGGTTAGGAATATTTGAATCCCACACATAGCGGCTTTAAAATGACTGTAATAAATCTATAACAGTAAGTAGCTGTTTATGAAAATGTAGCTAGCTACTGATCATCCAAATGTAACTGGAGACACTTCACCTTTATGAGAAGTTAAATGATAGTTAAGTCAAATGTTTTCAAGTGACACCCTCACTGATCACTACTTTTGCAAATACCTGAGGTGTAGTTTTATTCCTCACTCTGGCCTCTGTTTAAGTCAAAATCACATCTTTCCTGAGATGGTCTAGTATTGGGTTTTACAGCTGGGATTCTGTATAATGCAGCACTGGATTCAGATATTACCACATGAAGTTTAGGGTGGTTTTGGAGTGGCCCGGGGTTGGCTTTGCATGATTTTGTTTTTCTCTTCTCTCTTCCTGACCACAGAACTCTCTGTCCTCCTCTCTGTCCCTGTCTGAACTTTTCCATGTTGGCCCTGGGGTCCAGTACACCGAGTCCAGGTCATGGGGTCTCTGGTTGGAGGGCAGACTGTTTGATTTGGCTGCTGATATTGTGTCTTTTCCACAGGAGGCGCTGAGGAGGAGCCTGTCCGGGTGACTGGCTACAACATGCAACGAAAGCAACGCTAACTCATTCTACTTTAAGACTTTCCATCTATTCATCTGTCAAAATGCTGTCATTTGTGTAAACACAGACAAACACATTCATAGATACACAACCTCTCTGTCTGTCTCTCGCTCACACACAAACACAAACACCGTACACACAAGAAGAACTTTATGGACCTGAGACATATTATCATTTACTTTTCATTCATTTATATTGAAGATGAAGACTTAAGTATGAAGTGGAAGTGGACAACACGCAGGTAACCACCAAAATAAAGGATACATTTCAATAAACTTAGGCTACAAGGCCTATTGTGGAGGATTTGTTGTCTTTACCTGGTGCAATCAGTTGTTCAGAGTGCAAGGTAAACAGTAAACACAAAAAGTCTGACTTTTTCCCTGAGGATGATTAATACACATGAAAATGCTGTAAACTAAAACTAGAGGAGTTTAAAGCTGCACTAATTTATTTTTTGACCACTTGGAGGCAGTGGAACAAACTGAAAACTTTTTGACCTTCTAAAGTTATGATTAGAGATGTCCCACACCAATGTCTTGTATGGGTACTGGTGCTGATCCAAGTTGAAGGATTGGTGTTGGCTAAAGTAAAACTGGTCAAATCCTTTCTTTACTGTACTTTACTGCTAGTGTTCCAGCACTGCTTTCCTTTAAGACAGTCAATAGTGTCAGCACTCTTACTCTAATATAGAGGCTGTGAATGTGTAAAATGATTTGGATGCACACATCCGGGTCCCTCTACAAGTTAAAAAAAAGCACCACTCTGCAACACCACTGAGCAACCATGAGAGCTTCTGTAGTTACTCCAACAGAGTGGTAAGTCTTCCCTCTAGGGGATTGCACCACATCAGTTTGAGGAGTTGAATTCTCCCACTTAATCCTTCATTGATCTATAATTTAAGCTGATGAATGGGTTTGTTTTGAAACAGAAGATCCAGTCAAACACAAGGTCTGCTGAAGTCTGTAGGCTGAACCTGTTGTTTCAATGTGCAAGATACTTCTGTTGCTATGTAAATAAAAGTATCAGAGTGGACTAGGATTTGACAGATACACAATATTCAACGACTTAAATTGGGATCATGGACATTCCTTGTTATGTTTGCAAACAATTGCCTATTCACACATGGCGCAGCATCATAATTTGTTTTAAGTCATGTTTCCAGCCACCACCAGTGTGAGTCCAATATTCTCTCTCTTTTAGCTCTCCACCAACTCTCCACCAACTCCTAGGAAACATGTCTGGCTCTTTAGTTGCTAAATGTGCAAATTTGTTGACTGTTTGTGGTTTGGTGCGGAATCTGTGGGCTGAAAAACCGAAACAATGAGTTAAAAGAGGCTAAAAAGCTCCGTGAAGCTGCAGAATCAGGTAATAATTCTTTGTTGGTTTGTTCCTGCTAATGACTCACAGTTATTATTACACTCATTTGTGCCACTGAATATAAAAAATAATGACTAGTGCAGTTTTAATGTAAAACATCTCTAAAACAGGTGATGCTCCTTTATTTTGGTGGTTATCTGTACAAACAAGGAATTAACAATGACTTCCAAAACAAGAAAAAGAGGTAGAGAAAGGCTTCTCCTAAACTAGGAGGAATTATTAAACATCCTACAACTGTCGCTCAGGCAGGCATCAACACCCACGTACCCTCTGTTCTACTTTGTGATGTCAGTTTCATACCCTCGCCAACTCAACAAAGCCATGACATTTAAAGTGACCACAAAAAGGACACAGCAACTGAAGACAGACAATATTTTTCCAAGAAGTTTAAAAGCTGATGAGACTTGGAAGATAAACAGGGGCATTAAGGCATATACTGTAATTTGCAACATATGTGTTCATCTTTCAGTGCCATTTTTCCCTGTATGAGGTTGTTTTAAAATCCCAAAGATCTATAAAACTGGATTTAGTTGATTTTTGCCACAGCTAATGTAGACAAATAAGAATTCAAAGAGACATCAAAAAAGATGAACACAGGGTCATTGTGTCCTTACTTCAGTGCAATTCAAACTAAAACGGATTTGTAAGAAAAAGAAAAGTAAGAAAAGTTTCTTACACAACTATGGGGGTACTGACAAGTGTGACTTTATGCATATCTAATGTATATTCAATATCTTAACATTTGCTGGACTTTTGGAAGTGGTAAGAAGTGCTCACATCCAATAAAACTTAAACAAAACTAAGCCTCTTTTTGTCTTACATAGATGTCTGATGATGGATTTCTGCATAACATGAGATTACTGTATGTTCATGCTCTTCTGTGTTTTTCTAATGATTTGTTTCCCTCTGGTGTCTCAAAGCTGAACTGCACCATTGAATCATTTTGTGGACTAAAATGATTTTTTGAGTTGTTCTGTGAGACTGATTCTTTGTATTATATTAATATAATTCTATGATCTTCTTATAATCCTTAACGTGATGTAAGATTAACTCACTGTTATTTCCTTGATGCCCATCAAAGATACAACCTTCTTTACAAGCTCTGGAGGACAGGGGGATCCAGCCATGATGCCTGCAGTTTAAAAATAAAAGTAACCTGTGAATTCCACGCAGAAACAATAAGACAAACCAAAACATCAGCACCAAAAAAGGTATTAAACCACTAAAATGGTTACTTCTTTTGTTTGAAAAACAAAGGAAATAGACAATAGCTAATGTGTAGGTTACTGGTTTTTATAAAAGCAGAATATTTTCTCACCTGCTTCCACTGTTGACAAGTCATATTTAGCTAAGTCTGGCTGGTTAATCATATCTACGTACATGGTTGGGGTGCCGTAGACGAAGGTGCACCTGTGAAGGAAAACCAACAAATGAATAGGAAGAATACACCATCACTGATAAATTACCTAAATAAACCTGTGTCCAATATGTGCATTATCTGGAATTGTTTATTGGTGTATGTGTATTTTTTTATTTCAAACCCAATAAAACTTAATTAAAGCAACACTAGATGACTTTGCAAACTGATGGCTCCAAAATGCAGCAGCAGATACAGAGGGCACATGGCAGGATTATTGAGGTGACACAAAAAGACTGTGAAAAGAAGCAAAAAGACCACCACTTTCAGGTTGGGGTCCTTGCTCTGAAGTAGGAGGACTATATTTTGAGACAATATAGTGAAGTAAAACTAAAGAAGTATCCGGGGACTGGACACTCGTCTTCTCTGTTGTTATTCTAATTTTATTTTAATTTTGGTTGATAAAGTGTGACTATTTTTACATAAAAGGTTTTACTGTAGATTTAAGTGGACAAACACACCTTCTGGAGTCTTCACTCAGATACAAAAAGGGTCACTAAGAACAAGTTGGTTTTTGGCTCAGAAACTAATTTTACAGGTTTCCTTTAACAGTATCACAGGTCTCCAGGCATGTGTTGTATATTTTAATAATATTAATAATGCTGTGTACTGGATGTTACACTGAAAGTGATTTTTCTTTTTCTCTGTAAAACAGTCAAAAACACAAAAATATTCAACAATGATATTAAACAGAAGAGAAACACAGGAGATTTTCACATCTGAAAAGCCGGAAACAGCATTTTTTTTTGTATTTCTGGTAAAGAATTAATTGATAATCAAAATATTTTCCAATTCATTTAAAGAACAATAAATGCTAAATAATAAGCAGCAGTGGTTTCCCTGTACAAAGACAAAACAAGTAATTATCAAGAAAACAAAACCTAATTCTAACTGCTTTTGCAGTTTCTTTTTTATAGATTAAAAATCATTTCTGGTTGAGAGACAATGTATCATAATAATATTAATAATGCTAGTAGTTAGAGTAATAGTAATGCTTTTCTATGTCATCCTTTGAACTGCATCATAACTAAAATGGAACAGTCTCCACAGTCACAGAAACACTCAAAATGTTATATATTAATGTATGTTAATGTTTATAGTAGTATACAGTATTTATCTATTTTTACACACTAGTAAGAAATCTGTGAATTTTCTTCTTTGAATTGAGAATACAACATAATACATGACCAACAAACTGTATGTCACCCAAAAGTCACTCACTCAATTACGTTAAGTCTTCCACAGCTGAACAAAAACTGACAGTTCTCCTATAATTCATGAGACTAAGTGTTGAAAAGCAGATGTTAAGTCTCTTTGTTCCTGACCAACAAAACAAAACAAGAAGTGATATCTGATTAAATTCAGGAAGTGTCCATGAGAAAAAGATCCAACACTAAGGCTGCAGGCAAATAGTCTTTTTTGCTTGAGTGAAATGACCGGACGTATCTAAGTGGCAGCCATGATAAGAGCTGGTCGAATCCTCTAAATGTTAAGAGAAGGAGCTTCAGTGCTTCCGATCTTATCTCCTTTGGCATAGGATACACTGGACTTTTCTTTACGAAAGGAGAGAATGCTGTCCCACGATTTCTTGCAGCAGCAGCCTTTAAAGCAACACACAGCTGCAGACCGACATTCATGAAACACATACATATATAGAAACAACAAAATGCTTATTTAATACTTGTGACGTGATCCAAAACTTATGAAAATCCTTGCATGACTGGCTGAGCTCCAAATCCATAAATACAGATTTTTTTCTCTTTCAGATCCAGTTAGTTCTCTTTTCCTAAGTCCTTATTAATTCTCCTTCACATCTTTCCTTGACCACATGACATTTTCCATTGATGTTGAGAAGAGGTTAGGGAATGAGAGTTTTTTGACTACTGGACCGCAGCCTACTGCTTTCCAGATTCTGCAGACTTAGCACACTGTTGGACCCTGACTAGAACTACACCCACAAGCATTTTTTCCTGATCCGCTTTAGATTAAATTGTTGTTGTTTTTTTCAGGTCTGTAACCTGTCTGAATGCATCACATATCCTAATGTGTTGCATGTGCAATAATTCCTGTCTGTTGAATAATTTCAGGGAACTTACACTGATTATGATGTGGAAACATGATTTCTGTCTGAACACAGTAAATAAGCAGATTATTTCATGTGCACTGCTTTATATTTGCACTAATTATTATTCCAACATGTAAGCTGAGGAAATCTGAGATGTGCTACACAGCTTCAACCTCCGTCCACAGTAACAGCTAAAGACTCCCTCATACTTATTCAGTTTAAAATAAGCCCAAATCCCAAAGCTGCCTCTTTCTTACCTTGTATCCAGGAGCCCAAAGGTACAACACAGCTCCAGAATTAATGGTGATTATATTCTAAGCACATTAAATCCTTTGTTACAGGGTATTAAAACAGCTTCCTGTTACCCCTCACTACCATTTGGAGACACGAGTGTGAGTAGATTTCTGATATTACCTTTCACTCTCCAGAGCTGCCAGGTTGGCCTTTCCATCGTATCCAGGAGAGGGAAAGACCAGGGAGATGCCGTGCATGGCCATACACATCCCACCACCCACAGAGCCAAAGCAGTGGTACAGAGGAACAGGCAGGCAGATCCGAGGGTTAGGCTGGAGGGGAAAAACCAAGAGATAAAATAGTCAACATTTAGGTCAGAAATCAGGACACCTCTGCAACTGACAGAGGTGTCCTGAAGAGGATGATTGATCATTGTTCACTGGGGAAGCTACTAGTTTACATTAGCTAGCATGTGCCAGTTTTTGGCCAGTATCATGTGCAGTTGTCTGTTAAATGAAAATATCAACGGCCTAAATATAAGGTGGTAAATACACCAAAATAAATTGTTTAATATTCTTTGACCTATAAAGCATGTTGCCAAGACAAATGGAAGGAGAACTCCAGTATCTTTTAACCTAGGCCTCATTTTCCCATATTTTGGGGTGTTTTGATAAGGACAAAAACCTTTGAAACTGGTATAATATTGAGCGAGAATGAGGTATCTAACTGCGAACAGCTCCTGCAATGTAATTCAGTAACTGTCCACATCTAAGTGCTTGTTTTTGCCACTGACAGACTCAGATTGTTATTACAAGTGTCTGACAACATCATGGATAGGATTCCTACAGAGGTGGACCTTTTTATTAGAGAGTAAGATCTTTTTTGTTCAACCAAAACTTCACTTTATATCAGTACCAGACTCCATTGACAAAAACAGGAATTTTACCAAGCAGAATCTGAGATTTACTGGAATACCACTGTCTTGATCTGTTAGTTTTTTAATGTTACTGTGTCACATTACTGTGGTGGAAGACGCATTCACATCCTTTATATTAGTAAATGTACCGTGTCAAAGCACACATCTGTCAAGTTTAACTGTTGTAAAAATTACATGTAGGCTATTACGTGGTCATTTAAAACATATGTAAGGTACTTTTTCCTATATGGCCACAATTCTGTAATATTAACAGCTATACTGACTGTCAAAAAACAAAAAGATCTAGCGCGAATTCTGCTGTGGAATGTTGAAGGTATGAATCTATATTTTTCTATATATTCTCCAGACTGCTTCAATCAAATAGGTTTTAACAAAATCATTGGGTTTTATTATTATGGCTCTTCTGTGTACCACACTACAGAACTCACTCACTCTCAACTGTCAGCATAGGCTTATTAATAAAATGTTGGTTAAGACTCACCCTCCAGTTATATCCCACTCTTCTGCCAATAAAGTAGGCATTGTTGACGATGTAGTGATGAGACAAGGTAGCACCCTTTGGAGCCCCAGTTATGCCCTATTGATAAAAATTAGAAAATAAAAATTACTGTCTTTACAAGGCCATAAAAATGGCTAGATACAGTATGTCATTACTCTGAGAGACTGCTGCTATTGCTCTGCTAACATGGAAGCCAACACTCCGTGGCCACATAAACAGAGTGTTTATCTTAATAGTTTTACTTGATTGATTGGACATGATGTCAGTGTCGTCGCATTTTGTTATTGTGGCCTTTTGCTGGTAGAGTTGACATGTTACACAGGAAAAATGCCCACACACTGACATGCTCTTTAGAAGCAAAACCAATTTGTAACATTATTTATTACACATCCACAAGGTGACAAAGTGAGAATATGAAAGAAAAGTGGATGTTTATGTCTCAGAGCCATCGACAGAACAACTTTTGTCAGTGTACAGGCATTTTTCTCATATTAAAAGGGTGAAACGTTCAATTTCATAAAATGTCTGGAGAAGGAAAATCACAGCCAGGAGGGAACAAAACTTGCCACTTCTTCAACACTCAAGTTAAGAATATTAAACAATAACAAACATGCTTAAGCTCGCACAGATTTCAACAGGGCTCTATGAGATTCATTAATCAGCAGGAACGAAGCATACCACCAAGGCGGAACTGATAATATTAACACAAATTTGTACTTTCTGCAGATCTTGGAGCTGCTGCACGTATTGACTGGTGCCAGCCTGCATCACGTCGTCCAGATGAAGCATTCCTGGATGTCGACTATCCAGAACAATCACAGAGCGCAGGTCTGGGAGTCTGATCAACTACAAAAATGGGTCATGCTTTGTAACTGAGGAGCTCCAGGTTATACTGTGACATTTGGCAGCTGTGACTCCGGCTGGCCTTGTTAAACTGACACAGATACACATAGGAGATCAGGTTCCCTCAGTGTGGTACCATCCACACAAAGACAATGTTCATTTATCACAAAAAAAAAAGGCTTTGTAAAACCTTCAGTGGTCGATCAGTTGATTCACTGGCACACAAGATAAGAAAATCTTGGCCAAGCATCACAAATGTAAGATCAATAGTGTTTTCACACAATATTTTTGGATTTTAGAAGAGAAAAGACTTCAAGGATGAGGATTAATCAACTTGTCGGTTTTGCTTCCCAAAGCTTTTCTATGGCAACCATCCAAATGAAGCTAGAGTGGCTCCAAAAATGGGCATGTGCTGACAGGAACATTGCAAAGACATGGGCATTTTTGCTCTGCCACTTTCTAATGTGATTGGGCCTTCTCAGAAAAAAAACACAAGGAGTCACAGTTGACATTTGCATGTGTTTTGCCAGGGCCTGTACCTGGCACTCTTGATGTCTCCTGGGCTGGATGACTCGATCTCTGGACATATTTGTCGCAGCATGTCACAGTACTTCTGAGTCTTAAACTGTGTGGGGCACACTATAGCTTTACAACCGACCTGTGGAAAGGAGCAGCAGAGGATTCAGCAGATGTGATGCAGTCTCTCTGCGTGTCACAACAGTGAAACCAGTAGGTGAATGTCACCAACCTTCCGTAATGCAAACTCCACCTCCTGCAGCTGGTATGCTGGGTTCACAGACACCTGACAGGTAGAAGAACGAGAAAAAGCTGCTCATGATGGAGGAAAAACTAAAGCTTGGGTTACTTAAGGTGAAGCAAAGACTGTGTACACAAAGAACAAACTGATGATGAAGGATGTGTAACTGACAGTGAAAGGTGCTTACACACTTTTATTATTATCCTTAGATTATCATCCTCTTTGTGGAGCTGTTTTCACTGATCATTGTATGACTGTAATTAGGCACCCTGTTCTTTCCTTCTTGCCTCCCTTTAAGTTGTACACTATACTGTAGCTTTGACTCACCAATATAATTCCAGCTCTGGCTGTGGCAAACTGGAACAGGACCCATTCATAAGTGTTAGGTCCCCACATGCCAAGCCTGTCTCCTTTATTCAGTCCGAGAGCCAGGAGTCCAGCTGCAGCCTGGTCCACCTACAGAGACATTACAAAGGCATAAAGTAGTTTTATACGCTTGTCGACTGGAGCTGAAGAAGATACTGAGGATTCTTTATGGATTGTATTTCATTGTATATAATATTTGTATATAATATTATTTATGAAGACAGTATATATAAATCCTCTTGTCTATGTTATAATAGTTCTGAATCTCACTTTTCATCTTGCATTATTTTCAAACCCAGCCTGTGAGAACAAAGTCTAAAACCTTAACAGTTCAAAAGATTTAAAACTCCAGAGGACCAAAATGCTTGGTGTAATATCTTGGCCAGCTTGGCCCTTTGCTTAATACAGTCATGATGTTTGCCAACATAACAGAAATGAATCATTCATTATTATTAAACCATTAATCTCCAGCGAGGTCAGATTGTACTAGTGCCAGAGACAGGACAAGACCAGGAATAATATTATTTATGCAACAAATTGACTTTAAAGATGAATTAAATCTTCAGTAAATGCGAAGGAAGAAGAGTGGACCTAGCTATGAATGGATTATTGACGTTTTATATGTCACCTGCTATCTGAAGTTTCTCTGTGCTCTTTGTTTAGGGTTAATGACATCAATCTGTGATATCACTGCCAGTTTGTCAAGTCTCCACCCTGTATCCACATGAAATGTTTTAAGGTCACTAGGCGAAAGTTCACCTCCTGAACATGCAGGAGAAAACTTAATCTGACACGTCATTACTCTGCAGTCGGTCAATGTATAAAGCCTCACTATTACTAGCTGCAACATGTTTACACATGAATGCATCAACTAAAATCCAGTACAATACTATTATATTATAGTGACATGAGCCATCTGCACAGTCAGCACTTTCACACATTAAGCATATTTTGGTGCTTGTGTACTTTTACTTGAAATTGTGTATTTATACTGTGGTAGCATTGCACATGTACACAGACATAAAATTAAATGTACCCTCTTTTCTTTGTTATATTTCCTCCCTTACTACTTACTTCGAGATGTGGGTCTAATTTAGGAAACATTAACGTACATTCATACAGGGAGCTGTATGAATATTACCAGTCTAAACAACTTGCTGACAGAGGAGCGACATGGAGACGTATCCTATTTCTGTGCTCCCCTCTCCCACAATCTAAGACACAGTCTGCACATGTACACATGTATAGAAACCAAAGTTTGTATAAATGCAGCACAAAATATCATACTTTCTGCTAGTGAACAGTTCTGCAGTAAGTTCTTAAAGTTTTCTGCACTTTTGCAACACAGTGTGTACACCTGTGACTGCAGCAGCAGTCTCCTGCTTGTACATTATACATTCCAGCAGCTGATGGGATAAAGGTTATTCTGTTATTCCAATCAACAGGGGCCTGATGGAAGAGTCTGAAGCTCAATAAGGAGTGCTGTGGGTCAAGTTGCATTTTTTTTTATTTGAGAGGGCACAGGTTCTATAAATATCTGTCTTGCCAAACACCAATTACTTTCCCAGCAATATTCACAATTTTGGCAAGTGAATTCTTCAGTACAATGTTAGTATTACAGTGCTGATAGAGGATGCAGAAGTCTTTGGGGTATACAGGCCTGCTGCTCACTAACTAGTAGGATGCCCACTCCAACACACATGGTGAAATGATTTTTGCAGCTTCTCCTCTGAAAACAGCTGTGTGCTCTATGAGAGTGAACCAGTACAGTAAAGCTGTGAACTGGACAGTAAACATGAGATGAAACTCACAATAAAGCACCATAAAGCTGCAGATTCAGGTTATGAATCCCAGTAGGTTCATCCCTAAGAGTGAGCCTTTTCACGCTGTCACATTGTTTTCACATAAATATCTATTAAAATCACTCTTTGATCTAAATGAATAGAACTTCAGGAAGTCTCCTGAATGTTGTCAGGGATATAGGTTTGGTATATCACACTATTAGAGGGCTAACCTGGTACTTCATGATAGATAGTGTTGTATATCCATCTGTACTAGGAAGTCACTGTCCTTTACTGTATTGTCTCTGAGTGAGCTTCAGCTGTAGTGCTTTTTTCCCAGCTGTCAGTTTTGCCTGTGGTCTTTCTCTCAGGCTGTATATGGTCTCAACAACCTACACCAATAAGGTAGGGAAACCTCTATGTTGCCTGAGAGATGAACTGTACACAGTAAAGAGTGTACAGTAATAACTTAAGGCAAGAACAGCAGAACATAGCAGCAAATTACCAGAATGTCACAATGTATGTTTGTGCTGTTTTTACTTTGTTCCTAAAAGTCTGGCAGCCAACGTTATCTGTCAAATACTCATTCATGCAAGACAAGGCTTACTACTGATTTTAACAGACAGAATCAAAGAAGGTGCAGCAGGTCGTTAGCAAAATGAGGTCTAAGGTTGATTTTCAGTGCTTTCAATTTTACTATCAACAATTCGGCAATTGTGTTTCCATCGTCACTCTTGGAGTCCATTTGCTGAATTTTTTATAGGTTTGGAATTTGCACAATGGAGCAGGTGGAGCCACACAGACCATCATTTCCTAACACTTTATTTGGGTCATAAAACAGTGTGTGGCTTGAAGAAGCTCCCATTTCCAAAACCAGCATTTAGATTTTGATGCAAGTCATGAAAATATATATATATATATATAAAAGCACCCAGACGTGTACAATATCCAAAGCAAAATATCAAAACCTTGAACAACATTTATTCTTATAATTGTGGTCCAATTAATGAGTCGATTAATAATTAAGAGTCAACTGAAAGAAAATCAGCAACTATTTTTATAATCGGTGAATCCTTTTTCAATTTTTCAAGCAAAAGTACCAAACATTTGCTGGTCAAGCTTCTTAAACATGAGGATCCTCCATTTTTCTTTGTCATATATGACAGTAAATCAAGGGGTTTGGACTGTTGTTTGAACAAATTAAGTAATCTGAAGAGATCACCATAATGACTGTTTCTCGCTACTTTTTGTCTACTTTTTGCTAGAAACAACTCATAAATTAAAACAATCAATGAATCAGAAAAACAATCAGATCAGCAGATTTGTTGATAATGAAATCATTAGTTGTAGGAAAAAACTCACATCCTTCTGAAACTGTGCAAAGGTCTTTCGGACTCCATCCTGTAGAAAGGCCATTGCCTCCCTGTCAGGCCAGCGCTCCACAGCCCTCAGCAGAGACTCTCCAACTGTAGTGTGGAGCAAAGATGTGGACGAAGTGCCGTGGGCATAACTGGTAGTGAGAGTTGGGATGATGGGTGGAGAGTCCACATGGATGCCACTGCAGAGAAACAGGAGTTTTCAGACACTGGCAGCTTAACTGTGGGCGTAGGTTATATGGTGGCATAACTTTATGTAAGGTATAGCAAATGTAAAATGAATATGTGTGCACAGGTTATAACTTCAGTACAGTAAAATGACAATAAATTTTGAATCAATTATAATCAGTCATAAGCAAAGTATGACGTACTGCCCCTTTAAATTGTCTAGTGCCTCAAGGCTCTGTCCTCGATCTCCTTCTATTTTCTATCTACATTCTTCAAATTGTGCCATGCTGACACACAACTTTATATATCTGTTGAGCTAAGAACAATCAGTCCGTAAGTTGATCGATAGAAAATGTATTTGCAGCAATACTGATAAACAATCAGCTGATCAATAGAAAATTAATCACCAAGTATTTTGATTATCAGTTAATAATTGGTTATTTTTCAAGCAAAAATGCCAGATGCTAATTTTGTTAGGGGTCACATTTGTGAGAATTACTTGCTTTTATTTGTTTTGTTTGAAAATAAATTAAATAATCTATGAAAATTGCAATGGACACCTTTCCCGTTTTCTTTACAATAACATTTTATAGCCCAAACAATTATTGCATTGATTGAAAAAACTATCTGCAAATTAACCAAGACAGGCAATAATCATTCGTCACAACCCTATCTGTGATAGTAACCTGAAAATCTTTGGGGCAGGAAAGAAATATTAATTGATAATGAAAATAATCATTGGTCACAGCCCTAGTTGGATGTCTTGTATCTTCTTCTGACTCAGTGAAGAGAAATTAGAATATAACTTTGTTTAGATCATTAAAGTAAACCAGATATTCGATCAATTTGATAACCTGGAACCTCTCACTAAACCTATTGGACTTAGGAGTTATTTTTTCTTTCTTTTTTCTTTCTTTTTTTCTTTTATGATCTCTGACTTGGACAAAGTTATCCATGCTTTCAATCTTTCTGGCTACAGTAACTCTCTGCTTACCTCTCTTTCCCATCAGTCCCCTAATCTAGACTCAAACAAAAAGAGAGAGAGCATGTATTTGCAGTCAGGATCCTCACACTCAGGTTGCAAACTCACTGACCTTCTAAAAACTCATCATCAGGAGATCCTCAGATCCCAATGGCTGTTATGAGCTTATCTTTTGTAGAACTGATAAGTGATGAGTGACATGATAAAGGTCTAGGAATGGGTTCAAGCAAGTTTGGCAGCATTTCGCTTTTCATACATGGAACCAGGGACACATATATAACTTTACTGTGTTAACTTATTTGTAGTGGGTTGTAGATTATAACCAAGTCCAGCTGCCTGTGAATCAGCTCTTTTTGGATAACCATGACCTGGATGACTAAGAATCTCCACAGACATCTTGTATTAATGTAGAATCAATACGGCTCAA
Source organism: Lates japonicus (assembly GCA_033238685.1). Taxonomy (NCBI): domain Eukaryota; kingdom Metazoa; phylum Chordata; class Actinopteri; family Centropomidae; genus Lates; species Lates japonicus. The sequence continues at coordinate 822,408 of BRZM01000039.1, read as the reverse complement.
TCAAGGAAACGGTCACTGACTCAAAATCAAGTCTACATCCTAAAAACTGTTCATTAACATCATGAAAACTGAACAATATCTGTGCCCAGGTCAGTTAAACCATAGGTAGAGTTGAAACAATAAAAAAACAGCACATTCAGCTTATCTCAGTTTGGGCTTGGGAACTACACATTTTTAACAGAAAGCTTGCGTGAAAAACTAGAATGTGGAGGCAGGAGAGGTCTAATGACAGGCGCTTTAAGTTGCATTATGGGAAATGTAGGATCCACTGTTACTGGAGCTTGACCCACGCTAGGGACAAAAAAGTCAGGATATTGCTGCCTCTGTTTCTGAACTAACAGTCAGGTGATGTTTTTTTTTAATTTCACTGTGTCTTTAAGATCATCTATTTGTTTATTTATGTTGTAGATTTGGTATTAATCACCACTTTAATGCCCTTATCATTCCTGCTTGTGATTTAGAGGAACTATTCCCAAGGTCAAGATCTGGGACAGTTTCCAGCTTTTTCAGCTTGCTTGATCTGACTGAATAAGCTGGGATCATGCAGTTGCACCTTTCCCTAACTGCAGATTTTTGTGGCATGTTTGTAAGGGTCGCATAATAAATCCTCGGGGGTCAAGAAATGATTGATGAGAAAGATGTATCTGTTTTCTTTTTTTCTCTAATCTTTGCTTCTTCTGAGAAGTAATGGACAATTTGACCTTTTAGGTCTCAAATAATTATTTAATAAAACCTGGGGACATTTCTCTGGTGGAGAAACAACTCAAAAAAGGGGCCATAAGCACACAGTAATGTTTTATTTTGTAAGGGTGGGAGCGACTAGTTAAATCTTTTACAAATTGTTGTATTTTAACATGTTTTTCATATAAAACTTACTCTGTAAAGAATTTGTAACTCCACAACAAAGTGGTGGATTAAAGTATTTTTCCCTCTGATGTTTAGGAGTAGGAGTACCTCAAACAATTACTTAAGTTTTTGAGTACATGTAGGTACTTTCCACCACTGCTGGTAAGCTGAAGTCACCACTGACTTCTGCTGTGACCTACCAACACGAAACAGACATCATTCTCTAGTGTTTGAATTAACTTGAGAGAGATCAATGATTGTATTTGTTATTCCAGTCACTGTTTCAGAGAAAACGATCAGGCTGCAAAACAGTCATTAATTCCTGAATGCACAATAATAGGAAAATCTGCACAACCTAACAGAACAACCGTACACTAAGTGCTATAAATACCATGGCATGAAAAACAACATAGTGGGGTTTCTCTTGTCTCCTCCCCTTTCTTCCGCTGTTCACGGTTTCTTCTCCTCTAGTAATACTGTATAAATCAAATATCTAAACACAACTGTGTGTGCAGCACAGCCGAGAGCCGAGGCAATACTAAAGATGGGAACAGGTTTGCATGATTACAAACAACTTAAAAGTTCGTCACAATCATATGATCCTTCAGTGCAGACGCGATTATTTTGTTACATAATCATATAAGACACGAAAGAAATGTCGACAAGCAGATGGAGGTGATTTCTGACAGGATTACATTATCTTATAGCAGATGTAGTTTAAAAAAACGTTTCCGCTGCTTTAACTGTAAGTAATCCTTTCACTGTAAGTGAAAGCAGAAATAATATTTTCGAATAAAACGTTTGCCGACTCACCGACTTGCTGCAGATAAACCTGGCTGACACGTCCATGGTCTCTGCAAAACTTTTAAACTTCGGGCAAAGCCGCAGTTGTTCCGAAGAGTCTGAGAGCAAAAGGCGATGTTGGAGATCATTGTGTGCAGCTGCAGCTCACCGCGCCTTCCTGCACTGATTGTCTGGTTCAGCGAACAGAGATCTTCTTCAGATGGAGGAGAACCTCAGACTGACAGTGCACAGGAAGAAAACTACTCCTCTTCAGGAAAGAGCGGTGTGTAGTAATCGTTGGCAGCTCCTTGTTCAGACCTTGATCCGTTACCACAAACGAGCCACCCCTGGCCTGCTGGGGGCGCCGTTAAGCCGCACTAAAACTGAAAGCGTAGAAACAGTAATATCCGACATAAAATACTCCGCATGGATTCATCATATGTGCTTCCAGTTACTTCTTAAATTCATTCTTAAAATAACACCAAGCCCCTCTTCCTCATTGCAAAATCCAGAATCTATGAATATATTTTAAAAATTCAGCACAAAAGTTTTTTCAACCCAACCGGTCGAGGCAGATGGCCGCCCACTCCGAGTCCGGTTCTGCTGAGGGCCCCTGCCTCTAAAAGAAGTTTTTCGCTCACCACTGTCGCCTAGTGCTGCTCATGGTGGAAATTGTTGGCTTTCTCAGTAAATATAAGAGTGTGGTCTACACCTGCTCTATATGAAAAGTGCCTTGAGATAACTTTTGTTGTGTTGTTTAAATAAAACTGACCTGACTGAAAAAGGCCATTTTCAGTGCATGAACACTGGAGTTAAGTGAATGAGAAAACATGTTAACTTACACCCTGGACTGTGACTGGCTTTTAGAAGCAACTAAGTCCAGCTTGAATTAAAATTTAAAGTGGCACCTCACCTTCCGCAGATGATTCTGAAAACAGCTCTCTGGCCTCACCATCATGAGCAGCACCAGCGTTGAAGCTGTGCCAGGGATTCGTGTCTGCTCTATGGGCAGGTTTTTCTCGTGCTCTCTAAAGAGATCCAGAGCTTGTTTCCAGTTGATTAAACCCGCGCTCACAGATGTGTCATGTTTCATGTGTTTACCAAACATCCTACATGAGACACAAAAAGCTGCATCTCTAGTTATGGATATTCTAACCAGGGAAAGCTTTCAAACCATTTAGGATTAAATGATCGTTTTTTGTTTTTGTTTTGTTTTTAACCAAAAGCTGTGCTGGGGATAGTGAGACAGCTTCACTTGCTTAGGACCATCATGCCTTCCCCTCAGGATACTACTCCTTTCTTCATTGTGGACGCTGGTTGCTCTTGCCCCTTGTGTAATCTCCCGTGTTTCTGTTGAAACTGCTCCCTCATCATCTTCATGTCTGTCATCCACATAGTGGGTCTCTCTTGTCAGTCTCCAAACTTTGGCTCTGCCTCGACCGCTCGTCCTCCCCAGTCTCTCCTCCTCCTGCGCCCTGATCCTCATTCTCTGCAGCAGCAAAATCAAGGTTTATACTTCAGGCATTTACGTTTAACAGACTTGCTAATAACATAGCTAGCTCAGCCAGCTAATGTATCAGAAATGACGGCCAGACATTACCTCCCTCTTTCTCATTTCTCCTTACTACTTCCCTGTCTCTGCTTCGAGCGAAGCATTTCCTGATATCTACAGAATAAAGTTTCAGTTAGTATAAGGTCATTTGGTTTCATTAAAAAATAAACCTGACTGTTGTTGTGTCACCTTACTGCGCTCAGTGTCTCACACCGACACATGGGGAGGCTGCGTGTGTTTTAGTTCACCTGTTCAAACACAGCGACATACATTGATGTACAGAATGTGCGTGCGGGATATAACTTTTTGGAGTGACCACTCTTGCTACACGTTTGAGTAGAAATATATCTATTCTTTCTTTCTATTCTTTTTCTGAATTAAAACAATGATAAATATTTATTGTTGTTGAAAATTAATCGTGGCATTTATACTGGGGCCAGCTTATTTATACTGGGGGCACGTGCCCCAGTAAAAGGGATCTGGCGACGCCCCTGATCACTGCCAAGGAACAATAAGACAACAAGGAAAGCACATTTTGGACTGGTTAAAATAAATAAATAAATAAATAAATAAAACAAAAAATAAAACACAAGGAAACAGACAGGAAACGTATTCAGATATTTTACTTACGTAAAAGTAGAAATGCAATGACACAAGTCATGCATTCAACATTTTACTTAAGTAAAAGTTTGTATTTTCAAAATTAACTGGTAGTAGTACAAGCATCCAGATCCGTTCTTTAGGTAAAAGGAGTAATAGCACACTGTAAAAATACTCAGTCATAAGTCCTGCATTGACAGTGGTACTTAAGTAGAGGTACATGTGTATTATTAGCAAATACACTTTAAGTATTAAAAGTAAAAGTACTCAGAAAAGTGCAGAAAAATGGCCTCTGTGAATGTTATAGGCGATGAGTGATTTGCAGTGATTTTATGTATGTAACAGTTTTTTCTGACAAAAACAAAAACACTTTGGGTGAGTGAGGTTTTAAAAGAACAAAAACTTCCCTAAAAATAAGGCTGATTCATCAGCTCACTGGTAAACTAGAGTTTCATTTCTGTGAAAGCAGCTGGAGGTCATCCTGCACTGTTCTCAAGCCAGTTAAATGCTTTTAAGGCAGACGAGTAAAAACATAATTTGTGCTCATATCTTGCACACATGAAACCTGGAGCCCACACTACTCCTTTATATAAAAAATATCCTTAAACCTTATAAGATGAGAAACAGGCAGGTTACCAGGACAAGAGGTGTATTTACACACTCCAATCATCCTGCACCTAAAACTGAAGCACACACAGTTCTGAGCTTCTCTCAGCTGTGTTGAGAGAACAGCTCTTCTTTCCAGCGATAGTATCGTCCTCTTTTGGCCATGAGCTCTTGGTGCGTCCCCTCCTCTGCGACTGCTCCTTTCTCTAAGAAGATGATGTGATCTGCCTTTTCCACAGTCTTCAGCTGATGAGCCACCACCAGGACTGTCCGACCGCAGGACAGGATCTCCTGTAGGACCTGAGACACAGAGCCCAGCAGTGAAATACAACACTGAAGCCTATTCTCTCAAGGTGTTTGACAAAAAAACAAGTTGATACCATCACTGCAGTATTCTAGGCAAATACGACATTCTTAGCTGGGAAAATGTTCTGAAATACAACTACACCTGCCTGATGTGTAAGCTCCAGAATGATAAGGCTCCTCCAATTCTTAGTAATTTTATTAAGCAGAAAAATGTAAACAACAGATGTACAAGATCTGCTCAGAGAGGGACGGTGTGCTCCCTCTCAGGTCAAGCTCCTGTAAGAGCCTCTCAAGCTGTGGGACAGCCGACCTGCTGAAATAAGAAACTGTACCTTGTACACACCTTCACTCAATGTCTCAAAGCCCGGCTGTTGGACAGACACTGACATTTTTAATGTATATAGTACATTGATCATTTTATTATTACTGTCTGATCTGCTGCTAACTTTTTCCCTAAAATCTAATTTGCATATGGACATCTGATCACAATGCAGGACCACTTATTAGTACCAGGTCAATGTTTTAGGCAGGAAAAGCACAGGTATATTTAATAACCTTAAAGCAACAAAACATATCATAGTATATATTCCCCATGATCCTTGCCGTTTGGAGCAGGAAGTGCTGTCGCTGCAACAAACGCACCAAACTCTATTTGGAATTCTTGATATTCTCAAAGTTTCCTGGCTGGATATTGGAGATGAACACTTGTTGTTAAGGACTTCTAAGTCTTTTTAACTGATGGTATGTTATAGGAATGTTCTCCTGTTAAAAAAAACATTATGACCACATTTTACTTACAGCGTGCTGTGCTTCAACATCCAGTTTGCTGGTGGCCTCGTCCAGTATGATGACCTGTGGATGTCGAACCAGAGCTCTGATGATGGCAATGCACTGTGTCTGTCCAGCTGAAAGATTGCCGCCACATTCTCTTATATCTGTGAAGACGAACAAAGGACATTTAATTTTATCAACTTAGAGTCAATTTATTTATAGAGCACATTTAAACACAGTTTGCTTTACAGAGAGATGTAATTCCAAGATAAAGCACAGAAAACACAGATATGTAGGTTATATATGCAGTGTATTGATAACATGTGCCTGCTGAGTTTGTGCGTCCTTAAATCTCCCTCTGAGTTTTTCAGTCAATCATTACTAAAATATCCCATCACCAGAACTGTTTCTTTCTGTGTTGTGGCCTTTGATCACAGGCCACCAGCCGGACATCTTGAGCTATAAACAAAGACTTTCCTCCCATCACATCACATTTGCCATGACCACATCTGTTAAAAGTTAATCTTTAACTTCTTTCCAATTATATATCTTTTAGTTTACCTCACAGTATCTCAGAGCACAGGTTTAATCTACACAAAATAAATAAATGTACCTGAAATTTGTGCATTGTTTACTTTACCTTTTATGTTCATCCTACAGCCTGTCTTTTTTTGTTTAAATGAAAAGCCCTCTGTTCCTGCATCAAACTTACAATTAAAATAAAAAAAAGAACTACATACCAATACATTTTAGTGACATTAAATAGACAATATAAACAACAATATAACAATGGCATTAGACATTCAGATTTGTAGCATTTAGAATGATTGGTTTTAATGAGTCTTGTAACAAACAAAAAAGCCTTTAGCACAATTGATGACCATCTATTATAACCTATTTATACAGTGTATAAATGTATTATATATATGAGGCACAAGGTCATGGACAGCTTTGTACCTGTGTCATATTCATTTTCCAGTTCAGATATTAAGTCGTCTGCGTTGGCCTTCTTTGCAGCTTCTTTCACCTGCTCGAGGCTGCAGTCCTTCAGGCCGTATTCAATGTTGTATCTCAGTGAGCCAGAAAATAAAACAGGATTCTGGGATACCAGGGCCACCTGAAACACATGTTAGTATTAGTGCAGTGCCGGTTGACAGGATTGGAATTTACGGAGTGAATATGATGCAAATATGATTTTTACATGTTTGAAAACCTAAATGAGATTCACTTACTAATCCACATGCGGCATTAGAATTAATTAAAAGAAGAGCTTCACTGTGCAAACTACCTCCTTAGTCAGAACAAATATTATCTGCACTCACAAAACTGGTCTGACACTGAAACTGAAATAAAACAGCACAAAAACCCTCTGGTCTAAACCTTTGTTTGTTGAGAAACACACTGAAAAAGGCTTGAGGACAAGATGAGACTAAATTCACAGAGTGTGGCCTTAGGGCTGTTTGTGAACTGCCTTGAGAACCTGAGCTCTCATAACATCTTTGCTTCATTCATGAAATGTTGGCAACAGGAAAACATTCATGTACACAAGCCTTCTAGCTAAATTAGCTATTGGGAGCAGCAGGGCTCTGGGAATGTATCCTATTGACTTTGAATCCCCTGACTAAAGCCACCATGACACTGACATTTGTGGTTGTGGAGTGAAATATCCCAACAACAACTTGATGGACTGGTATAAAATTTGGCTCAGATAATTATGTAACAGCTCTGGTGATCCTGAATCTTTTTTTCTAGTGCCCCCATGAGCTCAAATTCTCAATTTGTCCAATGTTTTTTCTTATCAAATACCTGCAAAACTACTGACATTCCCATCTCAACTCAGCTTTACTTTGAGTTTAGTGCTAATTAACAAATATTAGCATGCTAACACAATGTTAAACATAAACACGTTAACATTGTCATTGTGATCATGTTTGTATGCTGATGTTAACATTTAGCTCAAAGTACAACCTCACACACTGTGACTGTGGACTCTTAGTGTTAATGTTTACTGTTACTTGTCAATAATTGTTTATCAACTACTAAGACCAGGTACAGACACTGTGAAAATTGAGTGTCTTGGTGTTTATATTGGGTTTTATTTAGATGTTTACTGCCAGCAGCAGTGAAGCCATTTTGTCATCAGTTTTTTGACACTGAAGTTAATTTTTGCCAAGTAGAAGATATCATGGCAATAAAACATTCCTGATATCGCAAATCTTGACGAGAACAGTTTTCCCACTTGGCTTCTTGTCATTTTGATCTGTTTGATACAACTTGGACATGACATTAGTGCGACACTGGTACTACTATGACCGACTAACAGGTATGGATGATGAGGATTAGTTTTCTGTGTTTTTATCTCTCTTTTATTTATTACTCTTTTGTTATGTCTGTTTTTATGTATCAGTTTTGGCTTTTCGTGAGGCACTTTGTGATGTCTGACACAGAAAGTTGCAACATACATAAACTTTACTGTCGACTGTACCTTTTGATGGAGGTATTCATGTTTGTAATGGTGCAACGGTTCTCCATCCAGCAGGATCTGTCCCTCCTGAGGTTCATACAGTCTCTTCAGGAGGTTGACACAGGAAGTTTTTCCACAGCCGTTGGGACCAACCAGGGCTGTCATCTTCCCTGGCTTCAGCTCCATTGAAAGTGACTAGACAGAACATGATAATGATGTTATGATGCATTTATTGCTGGATTAATGTTTAACACCACTCTAAACACAAAGTTACTGTAGGATACAGTGTCAAATTGTTACTTTCAGTCTGTCAAACAGTTACCTTCAGTACTGTTTTATCCTGAGCTGAGGGGTACGCGAAGGTGACATTTTGGAAAATAATTCTTCCCTGCAGCTTCTCAGGAACCAAATCTCCCGCCTTCTTACACTTTGGTGTCCTGTCAAGATAACTGAACACTTTGGAAATGACTCCAATTGTGGACATTGTTTCGCCATAGCAGTACAAAATCTCCTGTAACAAAAATAAATAATCATTAGCAACAGGCATATGTATTTCACAACTGAAATACACAGAAGAGATTTTGCAGTGTGGATATCTGTGTGTCTCTTTGTTCACCTTTAAATTGTTTGACATGGGCTTCTGGTACAAGAAAAACGACACAAGACTACCGATGGTGAGCCGACCAGACAGGAGGAGATTGCGGGCTTGTAACAGCATGAGTACCTTTATCCCCAGAGTCACGAGCTGAATAGAGGAAGAAAATACACAGGGAGAAATTTATCACACTGTAGTTGAAAAATATACAAAATGACAAATTTTGCATTGCAACTCTCACAATTATAACTTAGTATCTCATAAGTTTAATATTGCCTCAATATTTCAAAGAACTTCTAACCCTCATATATGATAATTTGACTAAAAAAATCTAATTAAATTGACGACTTTATTATCTCATAATAATATCTACTGACCATGAGTGTTTTTTTAAACTATCATCCCTTTTCATTCTTGTTCTGGTGGAACTGGGCCTCCACTCATACAGTGAGTTGAAACCTCAGCATGTAATCTTGCACCCTACATGTTTCATTCACTGATGTTCGCCCCTGCCATCTTACCCTGCGTATTAAGAGAAAGACCGAGCTGTAGATTCCTGAACGTGTCTTGACAGCACACATCTGGTCCAGAGCCTGGTTATACCTCCTCAGCTCATCGTTCTCTGCTTTACAGCTGCGGACTGTACGAATCCCGCCAATCGTCTGGAAAGCCAGGTCTTTGTTCTGAGCATGACAGTCCTGCATCTGATCTTTCAGCTCCTGTTTGACAAAAAATACAGACCGATTTAGACCAAAGATCTGCATTCTTCACATTAGACTGATGCTGCACTCAGGACAGGCTAAAGTCTTCTGAGCATGTAAAGTCCCAAATAATGCTTCTATGTCCATGTTTTGAAGGGGCCTGTTATGCTCATCTGGGACTTCACTAGAGTAGCTTTGCATAATTCACAATTCAAAAAAAGTCCTTATTTAGCTCAAACTGCCTGTTATGCAGCCCTTCAGTTGAGCACGAACGATGGATTTAGTTTTTCAATCACAATCTGTATAATGAAATGTTTCTATATATGCCCTGGTTAATAGGTGTACGTGTGTGAAATGGAAAAAATCTGCTGTCAGGAATTACTAAAGGTAACATTGCTAGTAAAACGTTACTCCGGTGTCGCCAAATGACTGCAACATTGGTTATTTGTATGCTTGAGTAAATTAAATGTCTACAATACCACTCAAGTAGACTGTTTTGGGAGAACATGTGCCTAGAGCTGTGCTTGGAGTGGATGAACGTATAAAGCCATCTGTGACAAGCCGATGTCAGCTTGTTGCTAGAGTAGAATATAATTAAGGAAAAAGATAATAGGTACCCTTTAAACTCACTTTAAAGGAAATTTACCCCTTCAACAGATGAACGTGTCAACATCTTCAAGTATCAATTTATATGTGTTTTAAGTGTCAAATTAAATAATTCATTCATTCCTATCTGGGAATTAGAAGTGTTGAGTGTACATTGGCTAAACTGATTATACAAAATAATCATTGTCACATCAGTAACTTTTTGCATTGGAGTGCCCCCCACTGGTAACTGAAAGTGCCTGCATGTCCATGCAGCCTGATGCTTGTTAAACCTGACTGAAAGACTGTAAAAGCTAAAGAAACTGTTAATCAGTGTAACTGTTTGAAGCAACACCAGGCTGATCCAACAACTGACAACTTAGATAGAATTAATGAGTGAGTTACTTTGAATCTTTAAGCTGAACTACATTCAGTGATGAATAAAATACTGTACTTCCACACCACACCCACCTTGTACCAAATGATGTATTTGTTCTGCACTATGGCCAAGAGTGGCATCTCTATACAGGTGAGCACAGTGAGCTCCCAGGAAAGGCCTAACATCACTGAGAGCATGAGGCAGGTTTTGACTGTGCTGCGAACGAGCGCGTTGGCGTTCAGAGCTACTGTACGGCCCATCCTGTCCACGTCAGAGTGCAGGCGGGAGGAAAGAGGTCCTGGGTGATGAAAAAGGAGAAAAAAGCCAAGTTCAAGAGCATTAACTAGGAGTAAGACCATGTTTATTAAAGACCATGGGGAAGCTGAAATAGTTTGTAATAGTAATCCCTGGTGGAAAGCCCTCTAAGAAGAACTGAGGCTGGCAACAAATTAAAGCCCATTGTTTAGGAAATAATGTGTTAAACAATCACATATGGGTGAAATATGATGATGTAGTGTAAAGAAATGTCTGTGAAAAAAAATCTTGATCCAGGAAATCACAACATTACTTAAATAATTTAACAGACATGTCAGATATGTTTATATGTCCTCCTCACCAGGTTTGTTCTCATCAAAGAAGTGCACTTCCTGCTGCAGGAGGGTGTGAAACAGCAGATGCTTCAGTCTCTTGTTCAGTCTGGCCAGGGTGCACATAAAAATGCCTCCTCTCATGCCAGAGAATAGAGCACTGTCAAGACGGAGACATTATAAATTTGTTTATTTTAGACTTCATGGAAACAACCCACATTTTAGTAACTATGTTGTTGTTAATAGAAAACAGAAAATATAGCAGAAATTTTGTTTCATTACCTTCCAAGAGAGATAAGTGCCAACTGTCCAACTGCATAACAGAAGTTAGTTTGGAGCGCTTCACCTCTCAGCATGTCGATCACCTTCCCCTGATAAAGTGGGATGAATGTGTCACCTGTTAAGACAGAAGAATTCCACATATTAAGGAATGATAAACTCTATGTAATGTTTCTGCAGTGTGATCATGTAGAGAGGTTCCTTAAATCTTCAGCCTTTAAATAACAATTGCTAAACTTTAACAATTTTGATTATCACAGTCAAGTTGGTCAAAATATTGTGAGTCAACCCTACATACACCATACTCAAATCTAGGTCTAAATACAAGTCCAAAGGTAAATACTCACAAGGGCTCTGTGGCTGAAAATAGTCTCCAACACATGCACTATTTCCCATAGTTTTCCAAAAACTAAAGTGCCAAGCTGTTAGGAAATAACTGAGCCATTAAAAACAATGTGACCTATTTTCGAGGAATAAATCTTCAGTTCAAACTTATGGGCTTTGGGCTGAGTGCTACAGACAGGGTATGGAAGTTATAAAGTATCAAGACATTGTTGATTTTGGCATTTTCTTGAGATTTGTAGACATCACTCTTTCTATTTTTTCTGAAAATGCAGTTATGCAGTAGACACGGTGTGTTAATGAGTCATATATGTGGGTGTATCGCTTGAAAAATATACTGCAGAATGTCAATATTTCATACTTACAGATAACTCCTAAGATGAGGAAAGTAAAAGCTGCAATCAGGTAAAAGGTGTCTGGTTTGAAGTATTTCAACATCCTTATAAGCAGCTGTCTGGCATCTGGTTTGTTGGCATCTTTCCTTATCTTTCTGTCACCGCAGAGACCCTTTTCCCAAACTACACAGGCCAGTGACGAGGACACTGGGCCCAGGAGCAGCATGCTGAGGTCAGTAGATGGTCCCACATAAGGCTCTGAGGGACTTGCCATGAGGATCTGTCCACTTTCAAACACAGGGGAAAGAAGGCAGAGGAGTGCTACGAACCTGTGGAGCACAGGCTGGGGCTTTCCTTCAGTCAGTGTGGAAGTGAAAACATGGAGAATGGCCAATTTTAATGCCCCAAAAGCCCACAATCCTGCCAGTCCACCACAACTAGGGCACTCAAGCAGCACCAGTCCAGCCCATCGTGCCACACTCAGCACAGCGTCGAAAAGAAGAATGAAAAATCCACATGCTGCCACTTCTCTCATTTTCCTTTGGTGGATGGTCGGACAGCAGGAGGCTGAATCAGATCCTAGAACAATTTCTATTGTTATACAGTGTCCTGATAACACAGGTAAGCCTAGTAATCACTTCATGGATACTTGTATGTGCACGTTATAATAAATAACATGACTAAGTAACCACAAATAATTATTATTTTCTCAATTAATCAATTAATTGTTTTGCCTATAAAATGTCAGAAAATTGTGAAAATGTCTGTGATGATGTCTTTAAATGCCCCAAACGCAAATGTATCTAGTTTACTGTCATGCAAACAATGAAAAGCATCAAATCCTAACATTTGAGACGCTGGAAGCAGGGAATATTTGTTATATCACTAAAAGATAAAGTTGGAACCCAAGCACAAGAGTAGCATGTTGCAGCATTTAATGACATTTAACAATAACAATTATATAAACTTTTTGTAATAAATGATGTTTCATAAACTGATGCTTTGTATGTAAGATAGTGTAATAAGATCATGTCATTAACTACAGCTGTGCAGTAAATGTAGTGTATATTTCCCTCTGAAAAGAAAGTAGAAGAATAAAGCAGCTTAAAATAGAGATGCTCATATAAAGTAGCAATAGCTCAAAACTCTACGTGTGTAACAGTGCTTGGGTAAAACAAGTATCAAACAGAAACACTGTTTTGTTCAATTTTCTGTTACTAGCCTGGTTTTAAGATATCAGTACAGTTAGCTGTTAGCTGACGTTCTCTACGGTTTGCATGGAAAATATCACTAATACCGGTAACGCTGTAAGCTAGCACGGATATTTTAGCAAACCCTCATGAATCCATGACATATGGCATTTACATTAATTCACAAGGCAGTATATTTGTAGCTTTTCTGAAGTACTGCAGCTAAGTTCGATGACTTACCGTATATTTCCCCTCTCTGCCCCCTGTTAGCTAGCTAACTGCTCGGTTTACTTTTACTTTTGGTTTCATTTTCAGGTGGGCGCAAGATTAATGATTGACACAAAGCGATAAAACACATTAATCACTGCTTTCATTTCGGCAAGGTTTCTTTTCTTCTGTTGCACTGACTGCGTCTATGACAGTTCTAAAACTTAATGTTGGCGTTTTACTCGCTCAACGGCTGCCCGTCGTTTCGCATTGTAGCCACAAGATGGCAGCAGCTTACATCTGTGTTGTTCAGTTTTTCGATATCCTGTGAAAGTTGTCTTTCAAAATAATGGCCTGAAACTTTGGTGCCTCCAATGGAAATATCCAGTGGTAGACGAAGTATTGAGATCCCTTTGTAAAAGTACTAATACCACACTGTAAAAAATACTCATTTACAACTAAAAGTCCTGCTTTGAAAATACAAAAGTATTGAAGTATACTCAGGAAATATACTTAAAGTGGGCCAATGAAGTAAAAATACTCAATGCAGAGAAGTGGCCCCTGTGACTGGTGTACTATCATATATTATTATATATCATTAGATTACTACTTGAGCATTAATGTGGACACAGGATTTTACTGTTATATGTGGTTGAGGTGGAGCTGATTTTGAACTATTTTGCATAGGACTGCAACTAATGATTTTGTAATGGATTAATCTGGAACTACATTTAAGTTTCGTCCCATCTGAAATTCCAGGGCATATTCTATAATAGTAAACTCTGTACAATTTGAAGACTGTTGCTTTTGTGTAGTTTGAGGGAGCAAATGCCACTGCTGTTTTTGTGTGATGCTCTGTTAGTACCCCAAGCATGTTTACACGAAAGAAATGTTTGGATTCATCCTTGAAAAAAATTACAACAAAGAGAAATTTGATATTCAAACATTTATTTTCCTCCTGATCACATTATATAAATAAAGAATTTATAATAAAGGTATAATTTGGCCCAAAGCAAGACAAGCTCTAAAAATTACTAATAAATCCTCTCATTGTGGAGAAGCCTCTGGTTACACTTTTGTGTACTGCAACACAGTTTATACCTGAAATTTATATATCATTTTCAATAACATGTGACTTGAAATAGCTTTGTTCAAACCTTTACAGGTGGTGTGATAGTCCTGCTGTCCATTTATCAAAAGATAAAGTCTGTCACATAAATTCTCTGATCAAAACTGAAGGTAAACTCAGTTACAGTGTCATAAAACATGTCAAAGTACATATCAGCTGCTGACTCCTCAGTGCCTTCTTTATCCCATGCATTCCTGAAAGGGTTGGATATTATCCTGTGGTTGTATTTGATATTTTAGAAATAAACCAGTTATATAAAAAGGCACTGTTCCATTAAGGAATGAAAAGCATGCGAAAGAAAAACAACATGATTCATTTACTGCTATTACAGTGCATGTTCATTTTCTGTGACATTTTCTGTGTGTCTTATGTGACAGTGAACGACCAACTGATTCAGCCTCTTTGTCTATGCACTGTCAATGATCTAATGCCAAACCCAAACTCATTAACATGGGTGTAATATGTCAGCATGCTGTGTTTAATGCCTTCACTACAAATCATTTTCCTTTGAAGATATGAGATGTAAAACAAGCATACTATCCTTTTCTACACCCTGTTAAAGGCCTCCTATAACAATCCTTTACCTATTAAACAATTAAATAATGATGCTGGTGTTATTCTATATATTTCTTATTGTCAACAATTCCCACATAAAAAGACCAAAATCAACAATAAATGGATCCTATTAACAAGTATTGTGTCTCTCAAAACCTTGATATATCCTATTCCTCTGTGTTAGAGCTCCATTGTTGTTCAAAAACTATTAAAACACATTAATGAGCCACACTGTTGTATTGGGTGACTTTCCTTCATTAGCATGAACACACACACTGTAGTTCATTTTGAATCAATCGCACACACACACCATCCTGCAGCCCCAAATACTCACTAAAGCACCAAATGTGTATTCATCCACCGCTGAAAATAGTCCCCAACAACTGTACAATTTCCTCCCAGCTGTTTTAAGAAATTAAAGACTTTTTTATATAATAGTCTAGATCTTTGAGACTCTTTTTTAAAGATTTATGTGTTAAGCAGGAACCAATGAGTTTGGGACCACAGACAAGGCAGGGAAGGTGCAAGTACTGAGAGAAACAATCCACACATTGATGAGCCCCAACAATCCAGTTTCATGGAGCAGCAGGTGGTTTATGATAATTCAATAAATCAACACTTACTCATAATGGCAGCACTTCGTTTGGCCATGCCAGCATGCCACTTGTTATGTAGCAGCAAAGGTTGAAAAATATGGAGAGTAGATATGATAAGATGCTGCATCTCTGTATGTTGATGGTCAAGCAGCAGTAGGTGGTGGACACGATGTGATAAACTTTAATTTCATCTTTTCACAACTTTTAAATATGTTGGCAGAGACAGACTGTTTTCTATTTGGATTCCCTCACTGCAAGCTGCATGTGACGTGTTTATTATCTGCATTGTTTGCAATACTGCCGGAACAAGTGGCATTTTGTTTACATACACAAACAGCAGAAGCGGCATGTGCTGTTTTTGCTGAATTGAAATGGAGAAAAAAAACGTGTTCAACTGGCACGAACAGGCACTGTTGGAGCACACCCAATGTCAACAGATATTATATGATTTTTACCTAATAGTGATGCTGGGGCCATGTGATCAAACCATGCTAACTAACTAATGCACTGTTTTGAGGATTTTTCTTGTCAATAAGACAAATATAAAATAACAACAGAGGCCTATTCCTTGATCATTAGTTCCTATGTTTTTTCACCACTTTGGTTTCACCCACTGATCTCACTGCTCAATTTGCTTGTTTTCTGATAACAACCACTTGGCTTGGGCCTACAATATCACACACTACTCCAGCAAACATTTGGAAATGATTTTGCATGATTTTTTGCAAAGGATCATGTATATTAACTTGGCTTGATAAAGTGAGATACCTCATATATGATAGACCGTGTGATCATGTAGATAAGATCAGCAGCATTTTACAATAAACAGTACAATCACATTGTAGTTGTAAGTGCACATCTGTTCATTTTGGTATATAGGATCAAGTGTCCAAACTAGGTCAAACAGTGCAAATCATTCATAGTATTTGTTTAGACCTTTACAGTGTACCAGATGGCAGAAGGGTTCATCACACTGGGATAATTCAGACCAGTTCAGGTGTGCTGCCTTTCAGCCGCAGAAAAGTCAACTTTGCAACATCTGGCGCACCAAGCAAGCTGATGCAAACATTAGGAATTATTTGCAAAACCTGTCAGACCTAGTGTGTGATGTGCGTTAAGGGTAACACACAGTGTGAGCAAGTTCAGAGGCTGGTGATGTACTCTGCCCCATTGGCCGGGGCCTTGTCTTTGTCCCCCTCCGTAGGCACGCTGCTGTACTGACAGCCAGGAGCGACGTCGGCAGCAGGTCTGGCTGGATCGGGCAGTGTGGACGGCTGACCCTGCTTTGACGCCTTCTTCTCCTTCCTGTCCAGCCAGGAAAATGACACCATGAGGAACACAGCAGACGAGGCAACAACGGCGCTGCAGGCAAAGAAGACATGGTAGTACTGGCCTGTTCTGTCAACCAGGATTCCTGCAACAAGAAAAATCAACATTTCAGATTTTATCCTTTATTCGTAAGACTTTATTTATTTTACCTTATGATTTCAAAGAAAGGGACTGATATGCAGCTATAAAATCATAAGAAATGTTCCTGGAAAGTACAATGTAATTTGGTACTAATGAAGGCAAAAACTGAGACCTTATAATTGGTACATTTTTGAATTAATTACAATTGATGAACAGCTTTTACAAAGACAAACATAAAGGTTAAGACCTCAGTGAGGAATCATAAGACAAAAAAAAAAAAGATCTCTTTTAAAAATTATCTCTCTTCAATGAAAGTTTCATACAGTATAAGCAGTTAATTTCCAAAACCAACCATGGGTAACTGTATGGATAACTTTGCTTAACCTTTTTTCCAGTTCTTTGTGACTGAGTAAAGCAAGTCAAATTCACTGTAGTGTAATGTCGCTCTGTTCTGACTTGTATCTGTGGTTATGTCACAGCCATATGAGCGGTCAGATAAACAGGGGAAGCATACCTGTCATTTGAGACGGAGGCAGCCCTGAGAGAGAGAGAGAGAGAGAGAGAGAGCCTCTGCCCTTCCCCACTCTGCTCCCACTTAACTTCACTCCTGCTGAATGAAGCACAGACTTCTGTTCTCTGTGCACCAGCCAAATTGACTGAGAACATGTTGTTATTTACAGCAACAGCCTGAAGCACGAGGGGCCAAACCTTCTATTCCTGTATTACTGCCATTCACATAACACACAGGCAGAGATGTGTGCACTGAAGCACAAAAATACACATGCAGGATGTAGTCCTCACACTACATACATGTTCTGTGATGTTTTCTAGTTAACAGCACTTTTGAATCTATTTCAATGCGTGTTTGGAGTTTCTGATTTATGATCTGTAGCAAAAATAAACAAAAAACATGGATATGCAGTGTAATTCTGGCCACTCCTCATGGCCCCATTCAGGCACACAGGACTTCAAAGAGGAGGCAGAGGTAGAAGTCATACCAGCGAAATGCTGAATGCAAAGACAGAGCCAGTCAAAATGTTTGGACATGAGCAGCGGTGACCTTATTGACTTTATTTTAATGATAGCAGGTCAAAAGAAGAGTTCCAGAGGGAACTTGACAGATCGGGTTATATGCTTTATAGTAAATAAAGCAGTGATTAAAACTATACCATGCTTACTTGTGAACCCTATCACAGGCTGCTAATAGATTTAAAAAATCTTGATTTATTGTGCCGCAATGTGATGCACAAAGGAAATAGAGAAGCTAATGAGAAAAAACAGATGTTTGACTCAACGAATGAGATTATTTCTTCTACCTCTAAAGCTCCTTAATACCTAAAAATTCAATCTGCCTGAAGCCTGTAACATCATGCTGAGACACCATTATCTTACCACTCTCCCTGCTCTGTGTGCTTACATTACCTGCCAGTGGAGGCCCGATGAGCAGCGTGATGCTCTCCATGATAGCGAGCAGGCCGAGGGCTGAGGGGAAGCGGCTCATCTCCACTATATCCATGAGGACGGTGAACATCAGGGAGCCCACAACACTCATGGAAAGCCCGTAGGTCACCACATAAGTCAGCAGTACAGGGAAGCTGGGCCCGATGCAGCAGATGCTGTTGCTGAGCCCGTTGACCAGCAGAGCTGAGGCAAATATGTAAACGTGTCGCCCTTTGAACCACGGCATGTTGACAATGATGCCAAAGGGTGGCCGCACAACGATGTTGACGATACCCAGGACGGAGAGCAGCAGCGCTGCCTGGCCCTGCTCCATGTTGTTGGCGGTGGCGTAGGGAACCAGGTACACCAAGGGCACCACAAACCCAAGCATCATCCAGGTGATGCCTATGGCGTACGCACGGTAACGCGAGTTGTTGCAGAACTGATCAAAGGCCATGTGTTTGCTCATAGAAGCCACCAGACAGCTCCATATCATCTGCAACCTCCCTTTTTTCTTCCTCACTTTTTCCTCCTCTGGCGGAGGGGGTCCATGGTTCATTAGGGGCTGGCCTCGATGCTTGGGAGGCTGGAGGGGCCTCATCACTGCTCCGCACACGCAGCAGTTGAGCAGGACGGCCCCAAGAACGAGGAAGCTCCCTCTCCAGCCCAGTTCTGTGTGGAGGTAGTTACCCAGGACAGGCAGAGTGCACAGGCCCAGGGCTGTGCCAGTGGAGGACATGGCGTTGGCGAACGCACGACGACGCACAAAGTAGTGTCCCAGGATTGTCACAGCTGGTTGGAAACTGAAGCAGAAACCAAGCCCTGCAATGATGCAAGAAGACAGTCAGTTTCACCATCATAGAAAGCTTACAGAGAGTCTTAACTGATCCTAAACCTGAAGTGTAGGTAAATTGTGTTTGTTGTTGTTTCAAATAATAAGGACTATAAGACTGTAGTCACCATGTGAGCTGCTGAGATGTAGGAACATGGAAACTCACTGAATAGAAGTGAGACAGGGCAAGAAACATAAGAAGTCAGAAGTTATCCAAGCTTATGTGGAACAGAGAACAAAGGCAAACTACATTATTATTATCCACAAAGACTCCCCAGGTCAGTTCTTTCCTCGCTGGATTTCAATTCCAAATCTCAGAACTTATTTAAGTACAACTTCATTAATAACAGCAAAAACTATGAAAATTATCCCAAAGCTGCAATAAACTGGAACTGTTCTTTAAGTTTGAAGTAGATTTCATTTTATTTCTAAGGTGTTTGCAAACAATCGTGGAGTCATGTTCCATCGAAACCTGAGAAATATATCTGGTTATTTAGCTGCTAGCTTAGCTCTGTTTTTGGTCTCCACCTGCTCCTGAGGGAAATATCTGGTTCTGTAGCTGCTAAATGCTCCACTGTGTTCACCTGCTGGTCTCTGACTTTGCCTGCTGTTTGGTGCTGGTCAGGTAGTTAGCAGTTGTGTGTAACCACGGTCATCAAGTGTCAGCTGGGATAATAAATGTGTGTAATGTTTTCTGACCTGTAATAACCCCGGCCGTGATGTACAGCTGGGTGATGGACTGGGTGAATGAGCTGGCGGCCATTCCGAGGCCACTCAGGACCCCGCCCAACATGACCGTGGCTCGGCAGCCGAGTCTCTCCACCAACACGCTACAAAAGGGACCTGTGGGTAAAAGGTAATGCTCTTAGTTTAATGCAGGCAAGAGCAGAAATGGGTTAAAGGCTTACACAGCAGAGGCGAGGTCATTTTCTTAATCCTGCAGCGTGTTTCACATAACTTGTGTTTAGTGGTAATCTGCACCGGCTGAATGACTGCTCTAAGTGCTGAAAGCAGGACTGAATATGTGGTTGCTCTCTCATTTACATCTTATATCTTAAGTATAGTACTCTATTGACCCATATAACTGTCAATTCAATGAGGTTTTGTCACGTCAGCATGAAAATACACTGTGTTTCAGGGCAAAATCTTTTCATCACCTCCGTGTCATTTTACCTAAATTGCTGCTCATAAATCATCTTTGCCTGAGGAGGAGGTTTTGTGTTGCCTCACTACTAAATACAGCGCTGTATTTTGGTTAAAGGTCACCAAAAAGGAGTGGTAAATTAAACACATTCTGGTTCCTCTGTTGTCGGGCAACAGGGCTGCAAGGTGTGGATGTGGATGATAAATAGACCTAAATGAACAGGAGCTAAAGGCACAGGCGTCAGGTAAAGCCTCAGTCTGAATTGATTGCTGTCTGATAAAGGTACAGGCTGCAGCGGGCAAAATGTGCAGAGAAAAACAGGGAGAAATCTGAGTCTTGTTTCACCTTCTGAGATCACTGTAATAAATTCATTATTGCAGTCTTTATCTCCTCACACACAAAATAAAAATTGCTTAAATGAACTATGAAACGCAGTTAAAGAGCCAATGTTAAATTCTCAAGGAGATTCATGTCACATCAAATCACTCTATAAAAACTAGTCCAACCAGGGCTAAAGCTGTTTAAAACCACAGTAATAATCTAAGTCAGTTTTCATTTTTGTAAAAACTGCATGTATGAAAGCACCAATATCCAACAACTTACACAATTAAACAAGAGTCTAAATTAACATGCTGTTATTCTGTGCTTGTACACTGTTGGACATTAAAAAACAAGCAATGGTCCTGGTCTCTCTTCCAATCAGGTGCCATATAAATGTGTTGTCATGTCTGAATGAAGGCAGAGGGAACATTAATGCCTTAATGACAATAAGCCATCACTCTAACAGACAAGTGAAACCAGCAGTATTCTATATCTGACGTGTTAATTTTTCCCTCTAAAACATTTTTTGCACAGAGTTTGAAAACATCACATCACCTGTAGCTACTTGCTTTAGGTCAAATCTGTACTTGAATAACATGTTTCAATTTCTGCTGAAAGTTCACAGGGAGTTGGCTGTGTACCATGCCTCCTGGACATCAGCTGATGAGTGGCTTTGCTCAGCTTAATGAAGATAAACCTGAGATTCTTGTCACACTTCTTCCAGCTAAAAAAAAAAGTTAAGATCAAAGCATTCCTGTCTCCAAAAACCCCTGAGAACTGTATGTGATTATCAAATCCCACCCACACAGTTTTAGCTCTCCATGCTTGCGAACCAGTAAAATACTAAAACAAGTCTATATACCTGGGTAGGATAAATCTGGTCTACATTTTTATTATTGTCAACACATCCCATGAAAAGCCCAAAACAAACAATGTGCTTCTTTACTGTACTTCTTTCACATTTTATTACTCTCCTCAGCCCTCAGCCCAAGGCTACAGGAGAGCTACACCGATCAGCCAGGCTGACTGCTGTAACAAGCTACAGTTACGAGTTAATAAAGTCAATATACATAATGAGAATGGGTTCAGAAAGTTCCTAAGACTGTTTTTTTTTTAAAATCACGCTACTAAAACAGGAGTAAATAGTGCATTAGTTGAAGACAATTTCCACCTGAGAACTAAGATACATGGAATATTTCCTGTGATCATGATCTTTTGAACTAATTATCATTTTATTGTCCCTTTCTGATTTATTTATCTAAAGATGTAATTATATCATCAGTCTGTAAAACATGTAGTTAATATCAAAGAACTGAGGTGGAACCCTGGTCTGGGGTTGAAGAGTTGGATCTGTGCATTTAGATGATAGTCACAGATGTAGGCATTGATTAAAAGTCTGTTTACATACATAACACTTAACAGACCTTTACCACATGTGGGCAAGACAAATGAAACAAAATTCCAGGCAGAGTTAGTGTAGCTCAGAGCTGTGTTTAGGGGAGGGAGGGAGAAAGGTAGCACTGCAATGTCGGCGACCAGCACCGACTGTTTTGGAGTAACCACAGCCTTCTTTTGATAAAGGAGATAATTACCATGCACAAGAAAACTACATTTCATGTATGTGAACAGAAACGTCTTCCTCTCGTGATGATTGTTACTCTTTTTGAGAGTTATTGCTGTTAAACTGTGTGGAGGTGTGGTAAAAAGAGGAGGAGAAATGTTATCAAATCAATCTGATAACATAAAGACAGCAAGTTTCTCTCACCCACATTTTGCTTTATCCCAACACAATAGCTGCACTTTTGCTTAAGACTAACAACATTCCATAATGTTAGCGTGTCCAAAGGTTGGATTTCCAGTGAAAGCACCCTCACCACACCAGACTCCATTCTACTTTTGACTAATTTTAGGACACTAACAAACCTCGTACAGGCACTGAACAAAGTGTGCAACAAGCCGCAGCAGAAAAATCTACGTCATGAAATCTACCTTCTGCTACACAAAAACACAGAAGCACCAAGTTAGGAAAATCAACAGCTGGTATAATATATTATTGTACAGCAGCCAGACGGTCACCTTGATCCACTATGTTGACTTCATACATGTACATGCCCTTGCACAACAAACATTACTTCCCTGTTTTCACGCAGGTTACATAATGCAATCAAGCACGCATCACAGAGGAAGGAAGTTGACATTACTGACTGTAGAGATACTCTATCTGTGCACCACACTGACAACTTGTGCACTGACAAAGCTCCAGGATAAAATAGTCTTTGTACACGAGTTGCAGGGAATATGGTCACAATCCCCCCTTCTGTTTCTGAGTTATGCTGTTGAATAATGGCCAAAAGAGTGTTTTTGTAAATGTCAAAGTGAAGTTGACCTTTGACCTTTTTTTTAAAATCTAAAATGTCATCACTGTATCATTTTATCCTATTAAACATTTGTGTTAGATTTTGTCATAATTAACGTATGAATTCTTGAGTTAAGAAGAGAGTTAACATGTTTTATGAGGGCACAGCGACCTTGGCCTTTGACCACCAAAAACAAATCGGTTTGTCCCTGGGTTGAAGTGAACATTTGAGACAAATTTGAAGAAATTCCCTCAAGGCATTACTGAGATATTACATTCACGAGAATGAGACGGACAGACATCCTGAAGACATAATAACAACATGTAATACAATAATACATTTATTGTTTGTGGCGGAGTCCGCCTTTCAAATCGCTTGCCTATGCATAGGTAATGCAACATCATCTTTCTAATTTTATTTATGAAGTTCATGCAAATGCTAACCCAACATTTCCTGCTGGTGAAATACGTGGTGGTCATTTTAGTGTTACAGGAATTACAGAAAATGTAATGTATTCATCAGGAGGTTAATGCTAATGGATATCGTTTCTCAAAAATGTTGCCATTTTCTCTATTCTTTTGATAGCAGGTTAGTTTTAAATATTAGAGGGTATCTGTGAATGATAAAACAAACAGAGGAGAGTCATAAAATCAATGGCTCAGTGGGCAGAAGGCTAATCAGTAACAGTTGCACAGCAGTATTAAACATTTTCTAACATTAGCCATCATTAGCTTCTAGTTATACCAGACCAAGTGAAGCTGTGGCAGCAACACTACTGAGAATATTTAGTTAGATTAAGCTGTGTTTTATTTCTTATGAGTTCAACTTTTAACTAAGAAAATAAATGTGCTAGTTCATCTTTACGAAATTACATACTGTGGCTTTAAAGTTTGGACTTTGGTAACCCGGAATTCTTGTCACTCTGGGCTGTGGGTACTATTAGGTTAAAGTTTCTCACAGAATAATCTTTTTTAAATCAACACCAACACAGCAAGAAGGTTTAAACACACCCAGATCCCCACTCTCAGGTTTCACTTTTTCCCCATCCAACAACAATGGGTAGAAACTAAAACTGTCCTTAGATTTATCCTCTAACAGAACAGATAATTAAGTAAATAAAGCCCAGTTTCATTCCTGCTCTGCCTACTTTACCTCCTGCATGAAGCACTGACGTCATGATGGAGGGCACCCACGAGGTTTCGCTGTTGGAGGCGTGGAAATCATTCTGCAAGTCAGTGTAAAAGATTCCTACACAGGAGGGGAAGGCCAGGGTCAAGGCCAGGACCAGGATGGTGGCAACCAGCACCACCCAGCCCCAACCGCCATCTGGAGCTGTGACAGCCCCCCTCACAGCCACTGAGTTTCTGCGTTCTCCTCCCTGACCCCCCTCCTCGCATTCACAGTCGTGGGCCTCTTTCTCGTGCTCCATGCCGTTGGCCTGCTCACAAACCCCAGTTGCCTCCGAGTGGAGGAAGCGCTCGCTCGTCCCTCTGATTCCATTTCTCTGAGTCATTTTCTGCTCTGCAGTTCAGGCAAGGCTCCTGTGTTAGCTCTGCGGGGTGTGTAATTACGTTTGCTGCCCATGTCACTGTGACTGCTCCAACCTTTCAGGAAACCTATGACAACAAAAGCAAACAATCCATTAGAGTGTATAGGTCAACTGAAGTGGTGAGTGGTTTTTATGGACTGTATTGTCAGGCTGCCGGTCCTCCTCTTTGATCCACACTGAAATATCTCAACAACTATTGGACTGTACGGGCATTCGTGGTTCCCAGAGGATGAATCCTAATGACTTTGATGCTACTCTGTCCTCTAACTTTTCCAACATAAGGCTGAGATTTGCAGTTTTAACTGAAACATCTCAACAGCTATTGGACTGTCATGAACTTCTGTACAGACATTCATGTTAATCTCAGGATAAGAAGAAATAGACAAACTTTGACCTGCTGGTTTAGGTCAGACTGTTATTTCTTTAGCTGCTAAATACGTGCCAGGCAGTTACTAATTTTATTTATTGTTACTAGCTAGGTAGCATGTAGTGGGTGATTGTTGGGGTTGTGTTCATCATTACATCTTTCCTATTACATGTTTGATTAATTGTCAATAAAAACTTATTATTCAGAGAAGCTTTAATGGTGTTTTGGGAGCCCTGACAATAAATGTCTCGCTTCTGCCTCCATCCTGACCCTGTCACAGTCAGCAAGCCTCAGGCTGTGGACGAAGAGCGAATGGAAAGAAGCAAACAACAGTGAACAAGACAATGACAAACCTTTACCAGTGCAGAAAAAGCAGGTGGAAATGTAGAAAAATATATTAGTGGTATGAGTTGGCAGCCATCATTTAAGTGTGAGTTACAGTAATCTAGCTGGATCAAAACAAAAGCATGAATAAAAATGGTTTGTGCATCCCTGAATGAAAGGAATGACCTAATATTGACAAAGCTCTACAGTTTGCAGATGCCAAACTTTGTTATGTAACTAAAATATTTAGAGAAGCTTAAGTCAGAGTCAAGAACAACCTAAGACTGTCTCCAGTGCAGAGTTTAAGTCCCTAGAGGCTGCAGCACACATTTCCTGTCTGTACTCTGGGGGTAAAAGACCATCACTTCAGTTTTATCAGCATTTAACATCAGGAAGTGACTGAATCTCTGCAGGTCAGACTGAGTTGTTAAACAAAGGAGATGTCTGATGGGTTGGAGAACAAATATGCATGTGTGGATGCAAAGGGAATCTGGCCAACATGCACTTGTGAAAACCCCTGAATGAATAGTCTTCTGTGTAAAATGTTCAGGCAGAATTTCCCCCTTAAGACACTTAATACCATATCCAGATGCACCAACTACTGAGCAGAGAAACATCATGTAAGATGAAGTTCCTGAGAACATAACTATCAGCTCGTGTCACTGAGCACATCACTGAATCAATGCGATGGATTGTAAACAGTCTTTCTTACCTTACCCTGGTGAGCAGCACTGCAACATTGTTAAGAAATAAAGAAAAAGGAAAACAATTTCTATTCTTTCCGTTACTGTCAAAATATTGCAGTGTATTGAAAGTCCTGGTATGATGTTATGCTCTAAATTATTATTGTATTGTAGAAAATTTCAATAATCTACAATTCAAATAAAAATATATTTTGTTGTTGCTACAAGTGAAAAAGTCCAATCACTATAATCTTTTCATTTTGCCTTGAATGAATGTAGGATTTATTGTAGTGCATAGTCAGATTCTAGACTACAATAATTCTGTAAATTCTATTAAGTTTAAATTACACTTTGTTCTCCTTGAAAAAAATGACCGTTTCAATTTCTGCTTTGATGAAAATTAGTTACTAATTGACAGAAGTATTTGATCATGACATTACATTTTATTTCAAAATGCAACAGTGATTATAATCAGCGGTAAACGTGCAGTGCTGAAATGCCCTGACGAAACAGAGTAGGAGTGTCATGTTTTGTGTTTGAGTGTAAAGTTTGAGGTTTGTGTGAAAATTGAGCCAAAGGAGCTGAAAAAGCTGCTGAAATCTTCCACTCTACTGGGAAAAGTTTCCACCGGATGTTGAATGTGGCTGCAGGGATTTGCTCCCTTTCAGACACAAGAGCTTAGACGAGGACCACCATTGAAGGTCAGGTGGTAAACTCTGGCTCACAGTCTATATTACAGTTCATCACAGAGGTGTTGGATGAGGCGGAGGTGCAGACCAGTCAAGTTCTTCCATGGCAAACTGGGAAACCTATTTCTTTTTGTCTAAATTATCATTATATGCTTGAATTAAATGGACAAAGCCAGAAGGTTTTGACTTTTGACTACCCATATGAAAAAATATTTCCTAATCCAGTCCACGTTTTCCTTACCCAAACAAGGATGCCAGCTGAAAATGGCATATCTCATCAATCAATTTGTAATGCTCTGTTATATTAGTATATATCTGTGTTTCTTTCTAGTATTTGGTATTTTAATATAAAAAAATATTTTGCTCATTTGAGCAAGGGCAGCGAGAGAGAGCGGCATCGATCACCTCCTGACAAGAAGACAACTGAGCATATTTCCCACAATGTTTCACTTTCCCCCTTTTTTTGAACTACACGTCCTTTCATCCAGGTGATTGGAAGAGTCTTTGATCAGGGTGTGACAATTCCATGATTCTCCAAATCCACAGTTCGGCTCAGACCTCAATATTTTTTTCTGTTTTGTTTTTTTGGGAGCCTGTGTTTGATCACTTGATCGTGATTGAACCAAAATAGCTGCGTGGTGGAAAATTAAATTGGAGTAACGTGTCATATTTTAAATAGAATAATGATTTTGTGAAATAAGGAATCAGTTTTGTTACATTAGGGACTTAATAAGAGCTCAGGAGCCTGAACCTGAATCTGAATCCAGTGGTGGCAGCAGGTTGGGGTTGGGGCTGTATCTTGGCTCTGTCTTCCTGTATCACGATAAGAGATTGGTGGACATTTGTATCGCGGTTTCAGACTCGGTTTCAGAATCGTAACACCTATAGTCTTTGTAGGATTTCTGAAGATGCCTAGACCAACTTATGGGTGTTTATTTTACAGAAAATCAGAGGCTTATATCTCTGTGACAAAAACAAATGAGAGGCACAAACTGAAACTATGAAACAGCCCTTTTTTGGACAGGGCAGGTCTGTCTACATACTTCTGGCCATAGTGTGCATCTCTTACTCCTTCCCTTGATACTACTCTGACTATTCTGAGTGTGTAATGGATCAGTGAGGAGGGGGAAAGGCTCCTCATAACTCAGAAATCTGAGCCATGAGCAGGGACATCCTGTTTTCTCTTCCACCGTCTGCTCTCTGTACAGAAACTCCTGTTTACTTTTAATTGTTCCTGAAGGCGTCGGGAGGAGAATGGATACTCTGTGCGACTTCATTGATGAATAAGAAGTGATGCTGAGCAGCTGATCTTTCCTGTGGGACAGCCCACAGAAGGATGACAGCGCTGAGTAACTATCTCCTGTTTTACATGCCAGATAATGGGATTTGTATACTGGCATCTAGCAGCACATAAAGAGCAGTATCACCTTTAACTTTTACTCTGTTCACATTTTCAGCTGCATCAACACGTAGCCCTTTTTTCCACCTTCACCCACGTGGCAGCTCGATGTATTTCGGCTTGTTTACGCCTCAGAAGCCCACCGACACACGGATTTAAAGACCAGACCCCATCCAAGCCCCGTTAGATCAAACTGGCTCTACTGGTCATTCACTACATTAAAACTGTGCCTTTTTAAAAAGCAACATTAGCATAAATATCTGTTGTTCCCATCAGTGTAATTTTAATATCCTGCTCAACATCACTGGGATCAGCGCTTTCGGGGCAAAGAGGAAGCGATGTGAACCAGTCATTTAAGCCTCTTCTGTGAATTTGTACATTGAAAAATATAAATAAACAATACAAATAGCCTATATTTCTCACCTTTTTTATGTTTGCTGTAATCCTCCAGTCCTTCAGTCCCAGCAGGCGCGGTCGCTCCTCGATGACTGCCGGGGCAGCAGCAGCAGCAGCAGCAGCTGTCCAGGGCTCAGCTCGTCACGGAGCCCCAGCAGCGTCCGCCCGCTCTCGGTGGGAGGAGACTGACGTAGCCGCGCTGGGAGGTGGGGTTGCTGGAGGAGGGTGGGGATGCGGACTGTGCAGGCCCCAGCCCGGCTACAATACATATACACACACACACACGCGGCGGCCAGGAGGTGCTCCGAGGCCTGAGGCTCTGCTGAATGGATATTATGTATTTGAAAGGGACATGTTTGCAATGATAACATAAAAATTGAGATACTTCACGAAACTGCATTTTATTCTTTATACTTTTACCACATTTTTATTGTATTTTTCTTCCAACTTCAGTTACAAGTTAGTTACCAGATTCAGTTTTTACATCTTACATTGGATTAAACTTCTCTCAGCAATAAACAAAATGGTTAGAATTAAAGACATTAAAATGCCACTAACATACTGATAAACCTGTAATAGTACAAATAAACTTATATTAGCCCTATTCATTCATCCTATAACAATAGACCTCTGTCCCTGTCTGAAAAGGGTCATTTTTGGATGATGTGTATTTTTAATTTCAAAACTTTTTTGTTGATTTTGCTGATAATACTTGTCTATAGTTTTACTTCATTATTTTGCTTAGAGTGTTTTCTCACTGTGGTTTTGCAACTTCTACTTTTTACATTCCCCGGAGGTCTTGCTTTTTGCTGACCTCCAGTGGTTTAACTTCTCACCTTGCTGCAGTGATGTTCAGGTGTGCTTCAGGTCAGGGTCATACAGTTACAGGTGCTGGCCATGCTGCTTTTCGCACAGATGCAAGGGAAGGGAGACATTGTTAAATGAAGCACAGAGAGTTTGTGTGACCCCTGAGCTGATATGTCGATAATTATACACCAGCAGTGATGGAGATGATGGGTAAATTTAAATTTAAAGTTTCTACAGCAACAGTCTACAGTCTTTTCTTTTCGGATTCAGCGCCCAATAAGCCCTGCAGTAAAAACTGTTTTCATTGGTAAGGTTATAAATGATGCTGTTGGTACACGTGTTACCTTTTGATTCAGACATCACACACACCGACGTTGTGACAGTACTTGAGTGCACCTGAGCTCACACCCGACCACACCCATCAGCGATGCTGGATGTGATCAGAGGTGAACAGGCTTTAAACTTTCAGCCAGAGAGGACAGTCAGTGGTTTTCAGCCTGTGTTAAAGACCTCACCTTTCCACCAACGCCTATAACCACATACTTTGTCTTTCATATTCTTTTACCCTTATTGTATTAATGTATGAGTATTAACTAATTGTATGTGTTTCTGCATACCGTCTGCACAGATTATGCTGCTCTTCCTTCAGTACTGGAATCATTTAGTTTCTATTTTCATGAGAGAAACAAGGAAATATTATATTTAATATACTTTATACTTTGTATATATGTAAAAAGTCGGACTTAAGTTTCTAGTAAAGGTGAGTTGTTGTTGAGTTTTTTCACATTATTATTTCATGTCTAGCAGCATAAATAACACTCATTCACCTCTGTTATTTTAAAGTGGATATATGAATATATCAAACTCTGAAAATAACTAAAACATATGTACTTTTATAGGTTGACACCACATTTTTCTATGATTTA
This sequence comes from Lates japonicus, assembly GCA_033238685.1. NCBI lineage: Eukaryota > Metazoa > Chordata > Actinopteri > Centropomidae > Lates > Lates japonicus. The sequence continues at coordinate 792,356 of BRZM01000039.1, read as the reverse complement.
GTGGAAAGACCCTCAAAATAATCAAGAAAGTAACATCTTATTGTTTATCATGGTGCACTGTGACATTAAACTGAGTTTAGGTTTATGGAAATATATGTAAAACTATGTATTGGTAGTTGTTTTGTAGTACTTCGTCATAATTTTAAATCAACAGTAAGAACAGAGCCGATAAACAGCCGAGAGTCACATCTTAAAACACAGACACATTTTAAGGATTAAAACCAGACTGGGTTTTGTTAAATTGTTATATGTAAGCAAAATCCATATCAGACAAAATTCAAAAATACAAAATAACAAAGTGAAACAAAACAATCTGGACAAAAATGCTTTTTGTCAGCCCAAAACATTTCCAGCTGTTCTCCATTGACAATATTCACATTTGACATCATTACTGTTGATAAATGGAACACAAAGTAACTGTTACAGTGAGATTTTTTCAGTTCGTCTAAATGAGTGTACAAGTGTATGTCCACAAACGATGCTTTTTGCGTGTTGACCCGCAGGGTCGGTAAATGCTTTTATAAACCAAGGTTAGGTGGGGCAGGGTCTGCAATCTGATTAATAATTCTAGTTCAAAGTTAGTTATTCTTTATGTACTGTTGTTAAAATTGACATGTAAAGATACAAAAACGACAAGGAAACAACGAGTAGAGAGAATTTGTCTAGTTGTAGACCAACTGTTCCATACAAGAAATCTACACCTACAACCACAGAGCTACGCTTCCCTCTGCTCCCCCACACCATGCATCACATACACTTTGCATCAACACAGAGGCTGTAGACAAAATCCTGCACACAACATCATAATTCTAGAATAACGTATGCTCTACAGCCAATGTGCCCAAACAACAGAGATAGATATTTTTGCAGATTTGCTAACATTGCACATTATCTGTAGACTAGCTAGTGCAGGTGAAAGTACTCATGATCAAGTTTTTTTTGTTTTGTTTACTAATGGTTGTTTGACAACATAATCATAATCACACCGGCAAAGTCTGGTTAGGGTCAGTGGTTCCCAACGCTTTTTGGAGTTGTCATCCGCTAAACGAAGACTTCATCACAGGTTAAACATACTTTTACCAAGAGTATTATTTCCATCGCTTTCACTTGAGTATTTTTTCCAGACGGAGTAAACCATCTGGTAATCCACAAGAAACAAGACTAAGAGTCTTGCAGCAGTTGCAGTGAGAGGTCACAGAGTTGTTGTGTTGGCAATGGTAATGTGTTGTATGGATAATCAGCCGCCATTAAGATAACCCACTGGGACCAGTGAATGTTCGCACAAAAATTTCATGTTTGTGCTACGTTGAAATATTTCAGTCTGAACTAGCGACAACAACTAAGATTAATAATAGATTACTGTATGACTGCAGTAATACTAGCAGTGACAGGTTGAGAAAATTTTGCATTAGCATGGAGAATCACAGCCATTCAAATGAACCCACTGTACAACGGATATCTGCATAAAATTTAATAATCCATCGAGCAGGTGTTGAGACATTTCAGTCTGGACGCAGGTGAATCAACCAACATAAATACGCCAACAACACTAAGAGTCTATAGTCAGCACAGTAAGAGGTCGAGAGAGTTGCAGTGTTAGCATGGCAACATTTGCAGATTAGCACTAAACAAAGTACAGAGGTTCACCAACGCCAGTCTATACTTGAAACATTTCAGTTCGACTTATGACGAACCAAACCAACATTAATACTAATAAATACTAAGAGAGTCTACAGTCATGCTAGCTGGTGGTGCTTTGAGCTAAATGCCAACATGCTTGTAAGCTTTTAATAGGTGTACTTTTAATCTGTTAACCATCTTAGTTTAATGTTTCGCGATGCTGACACTTGCTAATTAGCACCAAACACAAATAAAAGGAGAGTGATGGAATGTCAGAATGGTATGCCACATGACAAGTCGGGTGAAGTCAGGTGGTTCGCCCTCTGGAGACCAGCAGAATGTTCAAAATAAAATTTAATGGCAATAGCTGACATATTTCAGTCTGAACCAAATTTACGGACAGATGGACCCTGCCATACTGATAAAAGGAAAATGAAGATTCTGTCACAGAAATCTGTTTTTTTCATGATTTCTCATCTTATTAACCTTATTGTGATCTCTTCTGTGGGGTCACCCAACCCAATCAGGTTGGGAACCACTGAGCTATGCAAACCAGTCAAGATTGAACTGTCTGCAGACAGGTACAATAAGTGCTTTAAAGGTTGATTACATACATCTGGGTGGCACATTGAAATGGCTTCAGTATGCACCAAGAAAAGAAGAAGCCAAATGATAGCGAGTTTATAGTCAAATCCGATTTTGGTAAAAGTGCACTGCTGGAGTTTTACTAAGATAAAAGTAGAGGAGGAAACTCTGCTTTGACTGCTCTACCCTGCTTCCCTCCCGTTTAGAAGTGCTGTAAACAATGCAAACCAACAACAGGTGTTTACAGCAGAGACGGATGCAATTTTGAATCTCCAGGAGTGTACGGGATTCTGGGTGGATTTAGCTCAATGTAATGGCACAAAGAAAGCAGCTGTTAATCATTTTCAGTTCATAGTTATGTAGAATAAAACTTTAAATAATGCAGGGGATAATGGATTTGTTTGGCTTGCCTCTCACTGAAACACTAAAAACAGAAACCAAGCTTATGACCGCATTAGACATTTTACCTCAGGTAGGTGCCTCCTGTTTTTTTTTTTAAGGTATGAGAGGCACCTTATGATAAGAGGGGGAGAACAACTGTGCACAACACAGGTCAAAGGCACAACACTGGACACAGACAAAGGGGAAACAACACCCAAGGTGCTTTGCGAAGGCCCAGAGAACAACAAGGGAGAAGGAAAGTGCTCCTCAATGAAATGCTTGGGCGTTTTCAGCAGCACACGGTCTGCTCACGACTCCGACTGGAGTAGAATAAAACTGCACAACACACACTTGAGAGGAAAAAAAATAAAAACAAAGAAGAAGTCACATCAAAGTTTGAGCTCTGAGGCCTGACTGAACACGGTCAGGGAGCATGACAACAGCAAAGGTACATTTTTTTTCCCATTAAACGCATTCTTTTTGTTCATGCTTGATATAACATAACTGCATCAAATATGCTCTTTTTACAAAGGGTGGTGTATCAAAGTGATTGATGCCAGTGATGGGCATTGATCACATAAAGATTGGACGCCCCTTAACTTTTAGGAGCAGTGATTAAAATGTGAGTTCAGTCTGCACGATGGGTAAAAACAAAATGTTTCTGTTTTCTACCTGATATGTGTAAATATGGCTCAAACTTTGCATTAAGTTGCTCCTATGACAAGGCTGCACTTGCATCAGTAACAACATTATATTTACATTATAACTAATTAATAATTTTTAGTCATTTATGAAGCAGAAATACCAGAAGAATTCTGAAAGTGAGTATTTGCTGCTTTTCTCTGTTGTACATCATTGTAAATGGAATATTTTGGGGTTTTAGACTCTTTGTAGGAAGACATCACCTTGGGCTCTGAGAGATTGTAATGAGCATTTTAAACTATTTTCTGACATCCTACAGATACACAATTCATTAATCAATTGAAAAAGAAACTTAAATTGCAGGCCTATAGTTTGGTGACTGCTAAAGGCTGCAAAGTCTGATTATTTTGATTACTGACTGAACTGCTGATTATTTTCTTGATCAACTGATCCGTTGTTTTGTCTATAAAATGCAAGAAAATTATGAAAAATGCCAAGTTTGAGTTCCCAGAGTCCAAGGAGATGTCTTCAGTTGTCGTATTTTGTCCGACCAATCATCTAAAACCCCAAAAATCTTAAAATTACAAATGATCTAAAGTGATTTAAGGGGCTAGAAACAAGCTTGTATGTAATGTGTTTGCATGTTACTCCAATGTTGTTACAACAGCACTGTCACACAGCAACTTAATGTCAAGTATATTTCAAGAGAAATATACTTTTAGCCAAGTTAGTACCCATCTGCTGGCACAGGAAAAAATGTCACATAACATCTGAAATAAAGGATCCCCTCTGAAGACACTTCCCATCTGGCAGGTTCACTGACAGTATGTAAATTTCAGTGATAATGTAGGCTCAGGTATCTCAGGGCTTTTAAGCGTGAGGAGTACAATTCAGCTTTGCGCCACAGTTGCTACAGGTGCTGCAGAATGTTAAGATGTTAAGACAACAGTCAGTCGGGTGTTAAAAGTTGAGGAGTGGCAACAGAGGCAGCTGCAAAGTGAGTGAGTATTGGCATGAAGAGTAGCACAAGGCCAGGGAGAGAAGGGTGTTTCAGGGTTTTGAGGCAGCATACAGACTGGCCACGGTCCAATCCCCCGCCACGCCACACTTGTCTGGACAAATGGCAACGACAGTAGTTTTCCGTATCCCTAATTACAATTTTAAGATATGCAAGAGATCAAAGTAGGATATTTAAGAGAAAACTTAGTTAGTTGTTTTTTTTTTTGAGGAACACTACAGAAAACGTGCAGCTGAAAAACTTGTGATATTTCAGTCATGGACAGAAAGCAGAGAGGCACTGCATACACAAACTCACACCCATGTCAGCGGGTGGAAAAACCTTCAGGAAAACTGATATTTTCTCCATTATTTAAATAGACTCACCCACCAGAATATGTAAATATATGACAACTATGATACAGAAATCAATAATTACACCATTTGCATTCAATTTTTCATATAATTTCATCATGTAGCCTATATAGATTTATATAGATTCCTCACATGCCTTGACAAATTGTACACAGGTGAAGTCTTTTTTTTTTGAGTCATATGTTTTGTTTTACGCTAAAATATCCCAGATTTTCTCCCTGCGGGGGAACAGATCAAATCGAGCCCGAAAAACAGGAAACAGAGAGAGCAGGATGCAGCGGTTTTCCAACCAAGACAGGGCGTCTGTAAGATGAAGATCTGCTCAAACAGAGTGATCAGACACTACGTCGCGCTGCCTTCAACTGCTTCTGCATTTTAATCCTCCCCCCCAGACCTCCCGGCTCGGTTCTGTTGCGCCATGACATGCCTCGGACGTCGGCCGAGGAGTCTGGGAGAAGGAGACGAGGCGGGCGTCAAAGCTCGGCTCCACTGACAGATTTGGGTAAAGAGAGAGAGAGGCTCAGTCTGTGGAGCTGTGTTCATTCCTTTATGTCCTTTGAGAGTCCTGAGGAGATTTCTGTTAAGTTGACAGAGCCAAACGTATAAGAGCGAGCAAGTATCCTGTCTGTTAACGGCGCGGATGATGATAATGATAAAAATGTTGATGAGGATGATGATGTGCGGTAGCTCTGCGCTGGGGCGTCCATCCACTGACAACAGCAGGAGGCTACAATCAGCACCGTAGCCTGCGCCGCCATCACACTGACCATCAAAGAGCTGCTGTGAGGAAAACCTCTCACTTGTCGTCTCTTTTAAACTCCAAGGCGCATGATGGAGGAGAAGAAATGAGAAGACAAGTCAGGGTCGTGTTGCAGCACTGGAGGAGGTGTGGAGGTGGGGGTGGGGGGCGTCAGGCAGCCCCCGCCGCTGTGGAAAGGCACACCAGAGGAGGAGGGAGGGAGGAGTGGGTGATGACGATGATGAAGGTGCTAGTGATGGTTGAAAGTTGGAGGGTGGGGGGGATAAACTCATGGAGAAGATGTTCATGTTGTTGTTTTGTTTTTGTTGATAAAGTGTTATTTAGCTCAGGAGCTGGGTCTCTTCACATCCGTGAGCCTCGCTCTTGAAGGATCTGTGAGGACAGAAGGTGAAATAAATCAGTAGAAAGAGCAACGTCAACACAGGAATCCTTTAAACACCTCACACACTGTCTGTTCTCCCAGTTTGGTTAAGGTCATAACAAAGGTGTAGGTGTTCTGACCCCCAGGACGATGTATGCAAGTCAAAATAAACTACAGTGTTTAACAAGAAAAATATACCGGCAGGCTCCCGCTCTGCAGCTCACTCACCTTGGCCTTCTCAGTGGGCTCAATGACGATGCCGTTGGTGGAGTTGTTGAGTTCCCGGGAAACTACACATAGAAACTCTGCTTGGTCCTCGTTGCCGTAGTTGTATGAGGAGCCGATACTTATAAGCTGAGGATGTGAATAGAAAAGAGGCAAAAGGAATTGCAAAGTTATTACTTTGAGCAAGAGGAGATCTAGATTCCGAATAATACAGCTACTTTTTCTGTTTTTAAGGAATAAATAACAGCTGGAGACCACATGGAACAAAAAATACATACAAAACCATGACTCATTTAAATGATATGAACTAATTAGTGCTAGGTATTGTCTGACAGATACCAACATTTTTTTAACACCTTTCTTTGAAGATTATAAATATTTTCCTTTCCTGAATTTAAGAACATAATCAATACAGGAATTTAACCTCAATTAAACAGTCTAAAAATCTGCAAAATTAGGATTTAAATCAGGAACTTCAGGAATATGAATCTACATACAGCTGATAAGCCAACAAATCCATTAGTCAATGGACAAAAAAAAAAAAGCAACAAAAAAAATGGACTATTTGGATTTTTAAAAACAGAGGCTCCAGCCTCTGTTCTGATTCAGAACTGTTCGTATTTTCTGTTTTTTCTTTGTCAGTGATGATCACGTCTCTGAGACTGTGGTAATAAAATTAATGTCATTAGTGACTATTGACACAATTAATGACTTTCTCCAGAGTCAATATAACATCTCAGATTGTTCTTGTGGTGGCGATTTTCTGAAATATGCAATTATTAATCAATAATGAAAATAATAAATCTAAGAAGACGTTCAGTGCTGAGCATTAATGCTTGAGAGTTTTTGATATTAAGTGCTAAAGACAGGTTTCAGTTAATAAGAGAAATGATTTCTTACACTCCCAGTCGCTCTATTTTGGTAATAAATGTCTGAGAATGATCCCTTCTTGATGAAAGCTTTAGGCCTGTCTCCAAACTGGAGCTAAAAACAACAGCCTAAAATAAAACATGACAACAGAAACATAAAAGCTGCATTTTCTGCACCTGCTCGAACTTCCAACCGTCCGACATGGTTGAGACCATCTGTGTGAGTTCCTCCTCTTGGCACTGTAGTACTCGATACACATGCTTCACAGGGCCCTGAGGGACATAGCAAACACACACACACAAACAGACACACAGATTGTTACTAGAACAACATCAGTAATCTGTACACAAACACACTTTTTTTTTGCTTGAACAAATAAAAAGCTATTTTGAGTGTGTGTGTTCTAGAGGAACGTCTGGCTCACAGTCACCCGAGCTGTTTGTTTTGTTTTGGTCTGTTTTCTGTACCTGAGATGTTCGGTTCTCGTTGTCCCGTATCCTCTCTTTCACCAGCCTCACCAGCGACGCAATGTTGTAGAACTCAGCTTCCTCCAGAACCCCTGAAACACAGAACAGATGGATCATCAGACTCCACTGTTTTGGTCTCTGTATGATGTTTGCAGTGGATGAGGCAGGATCCAGCAACAGGGATCAAGACGTTTTACCTTCCTCAGCCAGGTTTTTATCCATGATCAGTTTCCCATGCCGCAGGTAGTTGAGGATGGGGCCAAAGTATGTGGGGTCCCTGTCGATCAGGTAGGCTCCTGTCTCGTCCTGTAGAATCAGGAATCAGCATGTGTGAGAAATGGTTATTCTTTGCTGTTATACCACTTTTACAAACTGGAAAATTGTGGAGCGTAATAATGTCAAGACAAAAAATTCTATAATGGAGAAGCGTGACTTCATTACCACCAAAATCTAAACTCTAGAGCCTGAATGACACATTTATACATCGCTCTAAAGTAACAAGTGATTTCAGGACAGAAGCGGCAAAGATATGTTTGATTTGGTGGAGAAATCAACTCTGCAACTGTAAATGTCCCGCTCAGTGTATTCCCTACCACCTGAAATAAGAAACTGTGCCACTTTCAATACCTTCATACAAACTCTCATAGCCTGGCTACTGAAAAGTCAGACAGGTGGACGTTTTTAATTTACAAAATATACTGCTGCTAATTTCTGCCATTTCCTTTGTGAGATGGTCAGCTTTGCACTGTGTACTCACCAGCACCACTAGCAAACTTTATTAGAAATGTAGGTGTGATCTTCTGTAGTTGTGTCAACATCAGCAGAATAACTGTTGTATTTTATTCATGTGTTCTTGCTTATTGCTGCTCTGCATGTGTCATGGTCATAATCAGTATTTCTTAACTGTGTTTTGTTGTTTCATGTTGCCTTCTTTATGGCGTCTTGTTGTCTTCTGTCTGTAAATTTTAACCATCACTTCATTGGTTTTACAACATCTCACCAAAGAACTGCAGCAGAGGTTTGTCTGTGTTAGTTCAAGGTGAGATGGCCCAGCACAGTTTTAAAACAGAGTAGGAAACAGCTGGGTGGTAGTTACAGTTGGAACTATTTGGCAATTAACTGATCAGGTGATGAAGAGAAACTTGATCAGCAACTATTTTGATAACTGATTGATTATAGTGTGAGACTTTGTTGCTTTTCTGTGTCTTGAGTGACAGTAAACTGACTGTTGGTCAAAGGCTGAAAACATAATCTTTAAGACAGAGACATAAATTTTAAGCAAGCCACCAATTATCCTGGAGAAAACAGTGAAACTCACCTTTAAGATTCAAGGCTCAATTACCAACTGGGAAAAGTGGGCTGCTGCCCAGGAGCCCCAGACCCCAAGGGACCACTCCAAAAAAACACCAGATTTACTACATATCATAAAGGCATATATAATTTTATTTATTGTGTCATGAGTTCGCATCACTAAATGAGAATATCAACCATGATGGATGATCCATCTTGTAGAGAGACTGTGTCAAATCTAGTGTTAAGACCTGAGTTGTTTTAGTTTATATTGAGCCCTTTTGTTGATAATTTGTATTTTATTATTTCACACCAAAAACCTTAGGCAAGTGTAATTTTATCCCATCCCTTCAATATTTTCATTATCAATGCATCTGGCAGTTATTTCTTAAATAATCAATTGATTGTTTATTGGAAAAAGGTCTATCATAATTCCCTGGAGCCCCAATTTTAAAAAAATGTTCTAACCAACAGTAAAAAGATGTGGAGTTTACTGTCATAGTAAACTGAGAAAATAGCAAATATTCACATTTAAGCAGCTAATACCAGTGGACTTTTGACATTTATGCTGTAGAAATGACTTATTCATTCACTCATTGCTGTTCTGAGTATTACCTGGTTTCTGTCATGTTAAAATCCACACACACACTTAATATGTATCTTTTCCTCTTGCTTTTAAGAGTTTATCTAATGACTAAAACATTACTGTGACTTTTATGAGCGCATGTACTCACTTTGTCAGAGTCCAGGTCGGGGTCCTCCTGACACAGTCGGAACAGGAAGGATTTGGGGTCCCTGCACAGCGTCTGTTTGGTCGTGATGAAGTAGGTCCCACCGACGTTGAGCCGGACCCAGCGTGAGCCCGGCTTATCCACCGGTTCGGACGGGGAGCTAGGATTGCTCTTCACCGGGAACCCGAACACCGACCGTCCTCCTCCACCTCCTCCTCCGCTACCGCCGCCACCGCCGCTCGACACCCCGCCGGGACTGAGCTGGCTGCTCCGCGGAGGAACCATGAGAGTGGGCGACGCCAGGCGCACGGAGCCGCGGACATCACGGTGCTCGGGCTGCTCAATAGTGCCAGTACCGCTCGGTTCCACGACATGCAGTTCAGCCATATTTTTTCTTCGCCTGGAAAAAACACTCACAGCCGCACGATTAGCTAACGACACACTGCGGGGAAACAGCCCCTCTCCACCGATTTGTAAACACAGCGAGCTTATTTTTCTCCGACGGGGAGGCTGGCATCAGGGCGTTGCTGCTCACACTCGACCGCCTCTGCCACCAGCGCCGAAGATTAAGACACAAATAAGACTTTCAGAGGCTGAACGATGTTTGCAGCATCGCATGTAATGGTTTCTTCACAGGATAAATTGGTCATTCTTGTCTATTCAAACGTTAATCACAGAAAGGCAATCCTTCCGGGTTGTAACGTGATTATTGTTTACTTCCGTTATGTCATGGTTTTTCAAAATAAAAGTAAATGTACTGTTTTCATTCTTTTATTTATCTGAAACATTTTAGAATGATGATGATACCCCTTACAACAACAACAACAATTATTATTATTATTATTCAGACAAATTTTCAGTTCAATTCAGTCATATATCAGTCATAAACCATTGATAAGAGTAACTTTTGTGTTGCCAGGCTGAGGATTTTCCTCAACCTGGTACTAATGTATACTATACCACATAGACGGGGTAGATACACAATATAGGTGAGACAAAAATAAATTAATAAAATAAAGTAAAATAAGAAAAAAGAATTCGAATAATTCTCTATTCAAATGTGTGTTTGCTTACATTCATTCGAATTGTATTTTAAAAAATTTAACTCAACTACTGAGTTTAGGTTGTTCTGTTTGTTTAATGTTTGACTAAAAGGTGATGGGCCAGTCATTCATTCAATTCACTGAGCATATGTTGTTGAGAATGGTATTGAAAATATTTGCAGTAAAATGACAGTTGTATAAGAGATGAGCGTAGTGCTGAGTAGTGAAGTTGTAGCGTCATATTAAACCTGTGGGGGCGGTATTGCGCGGTCACTGCGCAGATTACAGCAACAGAAGAAGAAAGATTTGACCAGCGGTGGGCGCGTTGTTGCTGCTGCTACTGTTTACTGTGGTTTTGTGTTGGAGACGACTGACAGGTACAGAGATAAGAGCTGGGTTTGACCTGTAACAAAGGTTTTGATCATCGACTTATTTTATATTAACTGTTTAACGAATGATAGGCGTCATTCAGAGTAAGCTAGCTCCCAATTAGCATCCTGCAGGCTAGTTCATTTTAAAGGATCTGGCTGTTTAGCTAGTTAGCCTGGTAGCATGAGATAACGTTAACTGCATCACTATGAGCCGCTGAGATGGTGCATGCAGCCTTTAAAATCGACAATAATCGCATGTTTTCAGCAAAGCTATGGGTGATGCTTGTCAGTATGTAGATGTGAACTTAATTTTCTGTTGATCGACCTATCGATTAATCGTTGCAGCTCCAGCAGAAACCCTGTGATAAAATGTGTTGTCATTTCAGCTGCCTGAGCCATGAGTGAGTTCAGGATCCACCACGATGTGAACGAGCTGCTCAGTCTGCTCCATGTCCGAGGAGGTGATGGAGCAGAGGGCTACATAGACTTACTGCAGAAACACAGGACTCCCTATGTCACCACTACAGTCTCTGCTCACAGCGCCAAGGTGGGAAATACACACTTATCAAAGCTTTAATACAAATTTCCAGGCATTGAAAGGATAATGTCTTGGAATTCCAACAGTTCCTTCCTTCCTCACTGGCCAACAAAATGTGTTTACACCAGATGTGCATGTGCCACATATAGGACTGCAACGCATTCGCTTAAGTACTTGTTTGGTCTCTAAAACATCAGAAAACAAGTGAAAATTATCCATCATGGCATGGCATTAGTGATAATATAAGACTAAATAAACAGCAGATTCTCACATTTAGTAAGCTGGAACTATCCGTATTGTGGCATATTGGCTTTAAAATACTTTAAGATCTTTAGTTACACAGTTTAGAGCTGGTAGTCTTCCTCTGGCCATTGCGGTTGATTGATAAAAAAATATTCAAGGAGAAAACTGATTGTGTGATTTGGGTGAGGTGGGGAGTGAGCCTAATTTTCTTTTGCAGTGTATACATTTTGATGATTTAACAGACTTAATTTACCATTTGACCAAACCAAACCTGAAATATTCTGGTGGACAGATGATCAGAAACACAGCATGACTGTTTTATTTTGATGTTTTTGGGTTTGTCTCAAAAGCCTGGAAGAGAAGGCAAGTGATGGTCTGTCATTTGAATATAAGAATTTAAAAGAAACAGACAGACTTTAAATCAGGTTTGACAGTTGTGTATTACTGTAAAAATGATTTGTCACACCTCCTGTGGAAACAAATGTGTTTCTTACCGTGGATATTCTCTTCATGCTGGCTGTTCTGTCATTTTCAGGTCAAATTAGCAGAGTTCTCCAAAACCCCCGAGGACTTCTTGAGGAAGTATGAGGAGCTCAAATCCAAAAATGTTCGCAACCTCGACCCTTTGGTCTATCTGCTCTCCAAACTCTGTGAGGATAAAGAGGTAAGAAGTTGTTTACAGGCTGATAATTACATGGTTTTGTTTGTTATTACTTGGTAATCAAATTGATATTTCACCCTTTGGTTTCACAAATTTGAATTTATTATAACATAAAGAATGATTTATGTGTTTTCATAAGCTTGACTTGACTTTAATTTCTGAACAATGGGAGTACTGTTTAAACAGACGAGTGAAAGTGAAACATACAGTCAACACAGTTTACTGAGCAGATACCAAGAAACCAAGGTCTGTGTTGTGATGTTTTCGTAGATGCTCCAGTTTCTGCAGCAGAATGCCAAAGAGAGGTCGGAGTCATCCGCAAACACAACAGCGACCACAACTACCAGCTACACTCTGCCTCAGACCAGCACCAAGATGTCAATGCAGGAACTGGACGAGCTGCGAAAGAAGCTTGGCAACGTGACGGCCAGCTCCAACGCTCCTCTGGTGAGCATTTCATACTCAGGTCCAGGTCGTCTGAAGGTTCGGTTGGCCCATGAAAACAATAACATTGAGGTCCAGACAGATAAATAATGAGCTTAAAGTCTTCATAGAGCTCTGTGAAGTTTAGGGGAGCTGCAAAGCTATGGGTGACATAAGTTTCATGGGTGAATCTACTTTTGAATAGAAGATTTAAGTTGAGTTTCAGCCTGTGCTGGCATCACTCTGCTTGTAGTTCATTGGTCTCTCTGTGTGATTTTGCCTGCAGCCTGCTGAAGTCACACGGAAGATGCTGAGGGACAAACACAACAAGAAGAACCCCACCCAACCCAACCCAGTGTTTCCTAACTGGGTGTACGACCGTCCTGCTCTCCTCGGAGATTTCATCACCAGCCCTACCCCTGCAGGAGATCCACCTGTGGCTATTGGTACACCATATCAAAATTCTGCCATATGCAGTCCACCTTTGCTGTTGGTGATGTTAACGCTGGTGTTATCTGCTGTCAGGTACAATGCCAATGGCTACTCAGGAACAAGCTCTGGTGGAGGATCTGCTGTTTGTCCTGATTGGAGTTGATGGGCGAGACATCACAGCTCAGCCTGTTCTGGGGAGGCAGAACCGCTCCTTCATCATCGATTCAACACTGGACATGTCTATCAAAGAGCTGGTGAACAGAATATTGCCAGTCGCATCGTATTACTCCACGATAACACGGTGAGTCTAAAAATGCTCGAAATCCTTCAAATATCTGATTATCAGGAAGAGGAAGAAGTATTAAATGGTGGAGTTGTATTTGTCCTCCAGTTTCATCGAGGAGAAGTCGTCCTTTGAGTACGGCCAGGTGAACCACGCCCTGACGGCGGCGATGAGGACCCTGATGAAGGAGTACCTGATCCTGGTGACTCAGCTGGAGCACCTTCAGCGGCAGGGCCTGCTGTCCCTGCAGAAGCTCTGGTTCTACATCCAGCCCACCATGAGGACCATGGAGATACTGGCGTCTATCGGTAGGAGTCTGAACATGAGCACTGGTGTGAATTCAGTGTGAATGGTTCCTTTTTCGTTACCTATGCTCATTTCAAACTTGTTTTTAATGGGGAGTGTTGCATCTAGTTTGAGCCATTTACTGTGGCTGTAAAGAGCCAAGTAACAGATGATGGTTTAGGGTGTGAGTGAGTGACCATCAGAGTTTAGCCAGTAAGATGGAATACTCTCGGTATTGATGCTTGGTATAATGTTTTAAATCTATAGGTTATTGTAATCAAACTATCCATCCATTATCTATACTGCTTATGCTTAAGGGTCACGGCTGGGAGCCTATCCCAGCTGACATTGGGTAAGAGGCGGGTACACCCTGGACAGATCACCAGAAAACACGCGTTTAGTCAATTTTGGTGCAGCTGCTTATTTTAACCACCGGAGGGCGATCTGATCCAGGTTAGAGATAGATATAGCACAGATGTTGATAGTTACTGCAGCTGGTGAACATTTTTAAATTAACAAAATAAAACTAATGTGTTTAATGTGGGAAAGTCTTTAGTTCTTACGTCAGTTTATTCCAGATTTACTGCTCAATGTTTAAAAAAACAGATGCAGAAACGTCTTTAGATAGCTGATGCTTCAATCTAGTGAAATAACCTTTTTCCTCTATATTCACAGCGTCCTCAGTGGACAAAGGAGAGTGTATGGGTGGGTCAACACTGAGTCTCCTCCATGACCGAACCTTCAACTACACCGGTGACAGCCAGGCTCAGGAGCTGTGTCTCTACCTCACTAAAGCAGCCAGCGTCCCTTACTTTGAAATACTGGAGAAGTGGATCTACAGGGGCATCATCAAGGATCCATACAGGTATTCAGCTGCTCTCAGAATATAGACTAATGCTAATAGACTAATAATATGGACTAATGCTTAAAATAATGGTCAAATAATAAAACACACTTAGACAACTGTATGTGCCACCTTTTTCGTACTCACAGTGAGTTTATGGTGGAGGAGCACGAGCTGCAGAAGGAGAAGATTCAGGAGGACTACAACGACAAGTACTGGGATCAGAGATACACCATCGTGCAGCATCGCATTCCCTCCTTCCTACAGAAAATGGCAGACAAAATATTAAGCACAGGTAAACTGAAGGACAAACCGCATACACAGCATTTAAAGGTCTTCTATATCCATTGTCTGATATTTTGTATATTTTAGGAAAATACCTCAACGTGGTGCGGGAGTGTGGCCGTGACGTGACATGTCCTGATGCGAAGGAGGTCCTGTACACCCTGAAGGAGAGAGCCTATGTGGAGCAGATAGAGAAAGCTTACAACTATGCTAGCAAGGTCCTGCTGGATTTCCTCATGGAGGAGAAGGAGCTGGTTTCACGCCTGAGGTACATTTTTAATGCTACAATCTTTGTATGTAGTGATTTACTGATGTCCTGATTCACTACACTGACTCTAAAACTGTGTGTGTCTGTCTTGTCCTAAACTAGATCCATCAAGCACTACTTTTTGATGGACAAAGGTGATTTCTTCGTGCACTTCATGGACCTGACGGAGGAGGAGCTGAAGAAGCCGGTGGACGACATCGTTCCTCCCAGACTGGAAGCCCTCCTGGAGCTGGCTCTGAGGATGAGCACAGCCAACACAGATCCCTTCAAAGATGATCTTAAAGTGGGTGGAATTAAGACTATACTGTAGCTGTGAGTCTGCAGTTAGACAGACAGGATCATAAATATGAATCTTTGTTGCTGAAAAATGTTTTAACCAAATGTAATATGCTGATGTCCTTCCGTTAAAGTTCCCATATGTAAGCTTATGCTTTTGTTACATAGCCAGCGTTAGCATTAACAGCTGTTTACTTATCAAGAGCTTCAGCCACTGTTGCATTTACAAGACAGAAAGTTTAGAATATGTGCTCTGAGCAGTGCTACTTCTTCACCCTGTCACGCTGGACTGAGGACAGACTGGAAAGGGTGACTCACTATCACAAAGTGGTTTTACAGGATAAAGGGGGTGGGGGTAGCTGGTTAGCAGGGTCACTTCAGTGGAGAAAAAGTGAATCACGAAATAGAAACAAAAAAAAGATTAACACTGATGTTGCTTTTCACCGCTGGAGACAGCTCTTGTTGCGTAAAGGTTGATGTTGTTATGTCAAAATTGCATTGTTTTAAATGGTCACAAGCCAAAAAGGTTGGGAGCCACTAATTTAGGTGATTCTTCACCATGTGTTTGCTCTGGATGAAAGAATAATAAATGAGTTTCATGTACTTTGCCCTGCTTGGGACAAAATTCTTATATTGGTCAGGGTAATGCAAAATGTAAAGAGAAATGGCAACTACAACTATTAGGAGTCCATCCATTCCTTCATTATAGCATTACTAACTCAGTTAGTCCATTATTGTGAAGTCCAGTAGTCTTCCCTTACGCACAGACTTATCTCATGCTCTTTATTAGTCAGGGTGCTTTACACTTTGTAATGTTAGAACTTCCTCTTCTCTTCCCACAGATTGACTTAATGCCACATGATGTTATCACCCAGCTGCTGCGGGTGTTGGCTATCGAGACCAAACAAGAGAAGGCCATCATCAATGCAGACCCAACAGACGTGGCCCTCAGTGGGCTGGAGGCCTTCTCATTCGACTACATTGTCAAGTGGCCGCTCTCGCTCATCATCAACAGGTGGAGCTGCCAGTAGATTTTATCTGCCACACTACTTTAACATTAATGTAGCACATGTTATGTCCTGCCTTCATAAAGCAGAAATATTATCATTTATGACAAATTGCAAGCAGAGTTATGATTTCCCAGAGACAAGATTTGTTCAGTCGGCCATTTTAGAGACAACTCGCTCTGATTTATTTGATGCTATAAAAATGGGGTGTGACATCAAGATTGACAGCTGACTCCGGATTGGCCTGATGGGTGTATGAGCAGGAATTAAATACCGCTGCTCCACTCCCTAGTCACTACTGCACAGACTTTGGCTCCAAATTATGTCACAGATCCAAGATGGCAGCGCTTGTATCTGGCTTCATTTTCGTATAGCGGGGGGAAGTGGAAACATGTCGTCCATCTTAATATTCAGTCACTTCAGTTCAATCAGTTTGTTCTTTTCATGGGATTATCCTTGAATTTCTATACATTTTCTAGGAAAGCACTGACGAGGTACCAGATGTTATTCAGACACATGTTTTACTGTAAACATGTCGAGAGGCTGCTCTGCAACGTGTGGATTAGCAACAAGGACTTCAGGCAGTATTCCTTGCATTCTGCCAAATGGTGAGCTGATGGAAAATTTCATGTGAATTTACCTTAAATCTCAAAGAGCAAAACATCCTCACACACTCTGATCAAACTGCCTGTTCGCAGGTTTGCTGCTGCGTTTGCCCTTCGACAGCGCATGCTCAACTTTGTGCAGAACATCCAGTACTACATGATGTTTGAGGTGATGGAGCCCACCTGGCACATCATGGAGACCAACCTGAAAACAGTGAGTGTGATCATATAAGTACAGCCACCTGACTGTTGTATTGTTTGTTAAAAAGACACACAGGTTTCTGAGAAAAGGTGACCTTGTGTTTTTTGTGTTGACCCTCCTCCCTTTTGTTGTTCTTCTCCAGGCGTCAAACATCGACGATGTGCTTTGCCATCACACCAGCTTCCTGGACAACTGCCTGAAGGACTGCATGCTGACCAACCCCGAGCTCCTCAGGATCTTCTCCAAACTCATGTCTGTCTGCGTCATGTTCACAAACTGCATGCAGGTCCGTTTACATGACGCTTAAGACAAAATGGTCTCTGAAAAAGAACAAAACAGACACTTGTACTAAGACTTTTTTTTTTTCCTTGACTGTTGTAGCGGTTCACTCAGAGCATGAGGTTAGAGCGTCTCTCTCTGGAGCAAGGGACTATGGCTGGGCCTCCCACTCAGAGCGAACATGCTGATGAGGCAGAGAAGAAGAGGCTGACCACAAAGGTATTTCCAAATCCATCGCCATGACCCACAGCCCTCAAATAGGCTGAAACCATGAACCAGAAATATTTGACATCAGGTTTTTTGGGCTTAAAATGTCTTGTATTGTACATGATGTTTCAGTTTTTAGCTGAGCATGTGGACGCCCTTCAGTCAGACGCAGGCTTTGAAGCCACCATCAGCAAGTTTGACAGTAACTTCAGCATGCTGCTGCTGGACCTGCTTGACAAGCTGAGCATCTACAGCACCAACGACTGCGAACACAGCATGATCAGCATCATCTACAGGTCAGACCCAAGACAGGTTTTTTTTTTTTTTTTTTACACAAATATGTCACTTAATGTTACTGCAACTAAAGATGACCCAAGCAGATGGATCTGTATATAAAGCAGATTCTTTCTTTACTGTACTCTGCTGTGTTTGGCGCAGAGCTGCAGGGCTACTTTCAATCAGTCTTGCTGCCTACACTGTGAGCATTTCACTGCATACTGTATGTGGATGAAATTATATTAAGGACCAATTCACTGCATTCTGACGCTGATTATCATCAGCCAAGAGCACTGTAGTAAACATTCATTTTTTAGCCGTAGCTAACCGTGGCTCTCGCTGGTTCAATGGTGGCAGCAGATCATATCAGTTGTCGCTAATTAACAATTACTCCGTGAGTAACTTGATAACAGAGGAATATTAAACTTGCATGTTGTCTAGTTAAAGTTCAGCTGGTGTCTGATCTGCTTAAAAGTTTTGAATCAGGACCCTTAGCATTTGGATCAAGTAGCTTGTGACAACTACAGAGTCTACTCTCTCTCAGTATGTGATGATAAAATGTGTTGTGTTGTGTTTCTGTCAGGTGATTTTCAAACTGTAACACAATGAAAAGAGGCGAGTGGCCACCTCAGAGACTGAACAATGCATTTAAACATACAATATTGTAAAGTATAAATGTTAATCAACATGATGCAATCCTTTAAAGCTGCACCTAATTTTTTTTTTTTTTTTACCTTAAGAATAAATCAAATGTGAGTCATATGAAAGGGGTCTCCTGTAGTTTGCAATCCCTGTTAAACTCTGGAGCTTTTTAGCCTCTTTGAACTCATTACATAGGTTTAGCCCACAAACTGAACTCTCGTTAACTTTGTTTCCAGCCACTAGTGAAGCATTTAGCAGCTGAAGGTGGTGGAGACCAAAAGCAGAGCTAAAACAAAAGAGGAAATTAGACTCAAAAAAATTAGCTGGACACCCTTCGTGTGCCATGAAAACTTTACAAGTTGATATGTCGGATATTGTTTTTTTGGTTCGTTCTGCTGCCCCCACATGGCCAAAATTAATGCAGCTTTAAATGTGATAAAACAGATGGCAACGGTGATAGAAAGATGTTACTGCCAAATGTAATAAACTTTAACACAAATTAACTATAAAGGGCTCAGTACTTTCAATCATAGCTGATGGTAAAATACCCACAATGTCCAAATTTTATGACCTGTTACAGTGCAAACACTTACAGTTTATAGGCTTTATATCTTTGTAAATTACACTTGATAATTTGGTAACTCTGCTCTTATAACTTCACAGGCTGGATTTCAATGGCTTCTACACCGAGCGCCTGGAGAGGATGGCCATAGAGCGGAGTCAGAAAGCAGCAGCGTAGCATGTCATATCTGTGTGTATTAACTATCACCCAGCAATAAAGACGTCCTCCCTTCATGCCTGTTCATCAGTCCTACGCAGACCGTCCAGATAACTATCATACAGACATCAGCTGCTGATTCAAAGAGCTGATAACTTCAGCGTGTATAATATATATTATGTACTGTATGAGATGTAGAGTTAAAAGTCTTCATGTTTGCAGCATCATTTCAATGCTTCAGATGTAAAGTTTAAGAATGGTGGAACTGATATGTTTATTAATGTTTATTCTGTTCTGAAAATCTAAGTCATGATACTCCTTATGGGGAACTTATTGTACCTGTACAGTGGAAATGTATGTTTGTATTGCACTTCATTAAAACAAGACTTTACTGAGTGAATCTTGGCTCTTGACCTTCTGCTTTAACTAGACACTGTATTTGACTGCTACCACTATTGTTGGCCACATTATTTTCAAATACTATGTCATTATGTTTAGATACTGTGTCATTATTTTGGGCGGCATGATGTTGCAGTGGTTTGTACTGTTGCCTCACAGTAAGAAGGTTCTGGGTTTGAGCCCCTGTTCAGCTGCATGCTCTCCCTGTGCCTGCGTAGGTTCTCTCTGGGTACTCCTGCTTACCCCACAGTCCAAACACATGCAGGTTAATTGGTGACTCTAAATTATGTGAATGGTTGTTTGTCTCTATGTGTTGGCCCTGTGATGGACTGGTGATCTGTCCAGGGTGTACCCCACCTCTCGCCCAGTGTCAGCTGGGATAGGCTCCAGCCCCCCGTGACCCTTAAGGATTAGTGGTATAGATAATGAATGAAGTCATTATTTTAAAATACTAACAAGATTTCTTTAGATGCTATGTCATTATTTTGAGATACAAAGTCCATATTTTTGTAAACCAAGTCAATATTCTGGAGACATTGTCATTATTTTCACAAAGTATCTCATCATTTTGAGATACTTAATGACTTGCTAAGGGTCTTTATTTTAATCACATTTATGAAACAGTCCATAGGGGTGTAGCTAGAGCAGAATAGTGATTTAACGGAACATTTCATCTACCGGAAGTCTGCTTTTGCGTACATTTAATCGTAGCTCACTTGTCGTTTTCCGTAAATATGTGTGAGGCGGTGAGTGTTAACCGGAGGCGGAGCCTGGATACTTGGAAGAGCTGGCAGCGATGATTCACGGTGGGGTAACGAGATGAAGTGTGTGGCCGAGCAGAGCACATCATCATGGGACATTACATTGTCTCTGCTGCTGACATGGGTATGTACTTCATTTAATCAAACTATAGTTATTATTACTTTTTATTGCAGACCATTTCATTTTCTGACATTTTCCTGAAACAACAAACTAATAGATGTTTGATAGAAACTCTCTTTAGAAAGCCTTACAGGTGTTCTGTCCACTCATTATAACGGCATAGAATTCTGAGGTTCATTTCTGGTGTAAAATCAAAAGAAAAGTCCATTTATCTGTGACATGTTTTTGCTAAAACAGTGTAATTATTTAGGGTGTGTCGATTATTGTAATACGGGATAAAGACCAGCTCATTCAGGGTAAATTGGTCTTGAAAGTCTTTAAAAGTCATGAAAGTTTCTTGCCTGTCGTAGACTGCAGTTGTACTTTAAAATGTTTTACAGTATATGCAAGTTTATCAAAACTGTCTGTTAGATCCTGCACTGCTATTGTTCTGTGATCTAAGTATGTGGACCTCTAGTCAATTTTTAATCCATCCATTTTTAGCTGCCTGTCCAAGTCGTGTTTAGCCGATTAATTGAATGATGTTATTAGAATGACTTCTGGGAAGTACTGTCAATAATGTGATATTGTGCAGAAAAGAAATCAGGCACTTGATGAATAATTCCTAGTTTTTATCATTCCTACTTGCTGTAACTTATTTTTCATTCTTCAGACGGTAGTTGTGGGAAGTGAGGTGTTAATTATATTCTGTGGTATTAAACGTCTTAATTTAAGGTGCAATGTGAGAAACCCCGGGTTCAGACCCGCCTCCACACTGATGAAGATATTGAAAGTTGCCTTGGGCGTAGTTTGTTTGACAGAGCTGTGAGATGCTGTTGTCTCATGTGGAGCGCAAGGAGGTGGTAAGACCTCAGAGGCTGCAGGAGAGGCGAGAAGGAGCCTGAGGGGATGCCAGTGAGCAAGGTACACCCACTGTACATGATTCACTACTGGTCTGTTTGCCTGTGGTTTACGCCAAACAGGGTGGCGGTACTCATGGATTTAGAAGGTTCTCCTGAAGTACAATGATATGAGATATCTTCCTCGAGTATTTACATTTTATGCTACTGACACTTATATTATTTCTGACTCAATGCTGACAATGGAAGATATACCGATATTAATTAAAATCTGATAATCACACTTTATATTGGCTGTGGGTCTTTATAATACAAAATGCCATCGCAGTGGCAAACTATATTTCAACCACTTCTAAACATACTGTGTCTTATGTATCTCATAGATCTTTCCTTTTACTTACTTTGTCCAAAAATACGCTACAATACACTGATAATAACTGATCTATTAACCCAGCCCACTTGCAGGAAGTTAAAGATTTTGCATTGAAACATGTGTGATCACCCTCTATAGAATATCATCAGTGCAGTATCAGAATATCAGAAATATCAGTACTAACAGTACTTTTACTAAACTTGTCGCAGGACTTTACCTGTAAGTGAAGGGATGGATTATGTCTCAACCGTTAAGGTTGTCGTGGTGACTAATGGACAATTTCCGCAGCTTTACCTCTGATACGGTATTTTGCATGAGCCATGCACAGCTATGGAGGAAACCAATACCTATCTATCTGGAAAAAACAGGTAAACTGTTTTAATATTTCAAATCAACTTATAAGTAAGTGTGTATTGTGTCATGTAAAAAATATAAAAGTGAAAATCTCTGTATTTTATAGCAATCTCAGTATACTACAGAAACACTATTCAGAGGATGGGGAAACGAGTGAC
>BRZM01000039.1:535902-770060 GCA_033238685.1 Lates japonicus | reverse complement strand
CAGAGTACATCATGGGACATTACACGTTGTCTCTGCTGCTGACATGGGTATGTACTTTATTTAATCAAACTATAGTTATTATTATTACTTTTATTGCAGACCATTTGTTTTCTGACATTTTCCTGAAACAACAAACCAATAGATGTTTGACAGAAACTCTTTAGAAAGCTCTTGTTAGTGTTCTGTCCATCATTATAACGGCATAGATAATCTCCTGAGGTTCATTTCCTGTGTAAAACCGTATGAAAAGTCCATTTATCTGTGACATGTTTTTGCTAGAAACAGTGTACTATTTAGGTGTGTCGATTATTGTAATACGATAAAGACCAGCTCATTCCAGGGGTGTCTGCAGGTCTTAAAAAGTCTTTAAAGTCATGAAAATGTTTCTTGCCTGTCGTAGACTGCAGTTGTACTTTAAATGTTTTACAGTATATGCAAGTTTATCAAAACCGTCTGTTAGATCCCCACTGCTATTGTTCCAGATTCATATGTGGACCCCAAGTCAATTTTAATCCATCCATTTTATTGCTCATCCAAGTCGTGTTTAATGATTAATTAATGATGTTATTAGGAATGATCTCTTGGCTACTGTCAACATTAATGTGATATTGTGCAGAAAAAGAAATCAGGCACTTGATGAATAATTCTAGTTTTTATCATTCCTACTGGTTGTAACTTATTTTTCATTCTTCAGACGGTATAGTTGTGAAGTAGGTGTTAATTTATATTCTCTGTGGTATTAAAACGTCTTGAATTTAAGGCAGTAAATGTGTAGAAACCCTGTAATTCAGACCGTCTCCACACTGGATGAAGATATTTAGTGTTGTTTTTTGTATGTAGTTTGTTTGATACAGAGCTGTGAGATGCTGTTGTCTCATGTGGAGCGGTATGAGGTGGTAAGACCTCAGAGGCTGCAGGAGAGGCGGAGAAGGAGCCTGAGGGACGGCCAGGTGAGTTACACCCCACCTGTACATGATTCACTACTGGTCTGTTTGCTCTGTGGAATGACAAACTGGCAGTGGTGGAAAGTAATTAAGTGGATTTAGTTCTCTCCTGAAGTACAATGATATGAGATATCTTCCTTGAGTATTTACATTTTATGCTACTGACACTTATTATTTTCTGACTAATGCTGGATAATGGAAGATATACTGATATTAGAGAGTTTAAAAATCTGATAACTATACTTTATATTGGCTGTGGGTCTTTTTTATAATACAAAATGCCACTTAGTGGGCAAACTATATATTTCTAAACTACCTCTAAACATACTGTGTCTTATGTATCTCTGTTGTGATCTTTCCTTTTACTTACTGTCCAAAAATACGGCCACAATACACTGATATCAACTGATCTATTGGTCCAGCTCCACTTTGCAGTTAAAGATTTTGCATTGAAAACATGTGATCACCTCATAGAATATCATGCAGTATCAGAATATCAGAATATCAGTACTCAACAGTACTTTTACTAAACTTGAATGCAGGACTTTTACCTGTAAGTGAAGGATGTGATTATGTCCTCAAACTGTTAAGGTTGTCGTGTGACTAATGGACAATTTCCTGCAGCTTTACCCTGATACGGTACGGTATGAGCTGGCCATTGAAGGGAGGAACCACACCATTCATCTGGAAAAAAACAGGTAAACTGTTTTAATATTTCAAATCAACTTCACAAGTATGTATTGTAACATGTAAAAAAATATAAAAGTGAAAATCTCTGTATTTTATAGCAATCTCATAGGGAGTGACTACACAGAAACACACTATTCAGAGGATGGGGAACGAGTGACAACGTCTCCGACTGTGGTAAGAATTTAGTAGATTTTAACAAGCAGCAGAATTAAAAGGAGACTTAAACTTTTAATATATTCGTTGAAAGTAACCATTGATTGTCTGAAACGTAGGTGTTTTTATTTATTTTCTGAGATTTTATACTCAAAATGTTTTTTTTTTTGTTTTTTTTTTGTTTTGTCTGGTTAAAGACACGATATTACATTTAAGTGTATTTTATTTACAGTGGAGGACACAGTAACTGTAATATAATTCAGTATAGTAGTAATAGTGGTGAATTTTTTTTTCAGAGAAGAGGTGAGACAGTTGTGTTGATTTTCAGTCTAAAAGGATTATTTCATTTCATTGTTTCTTGTAGAAAGCTATGTATTTTAATACACACTGAGATTCCAGATATCCATATTGATCCCATCTTCTATTAATTATATTTGTACCTTTGTGTCAGTTTAAGTGCATTTGCATTTGCACTTGCTCTGTTTGTACTGAATGCTGATTTTTCCTACTCAGAAATTAACATTTAATATGTTGGCCATAATCACAAATATATGGAGGTTGCTCAATAATGCTACTTATATAAGCATACATATATTTTCCTTTTTTACAAACCCAAAGGTTATACATTGTCATCTAAGTGAACCAAGCATGATTAAAATCTGTTATTCCTAACCTGTGACTCATGATTTTATGGACGTTTATAACAAAGAAAGCCTTTGTGAGTAACATCCAGGACACAGTGTGGCCTCTCATTGACTGAGCAGATTTGACACACTGATGTCTTTAACCTCATGAATGCATTTCCACCCAGGAGCACTGCTATTATCACGGTCATATTGAAGGCATGACGGACTCCTCAGTCAGTGTGGGGATTTGTTCTGGTATTAGGTAAGAAGATCAGGATATTTTCACAGCTTCAAACTTCGTATTTGTAATTTGCCTCTTTCATTATTTCCAGTGAAAGTTTCTTAAAAGCTTGTGAAATGTGTTGCCTAATGATATTTAGTAATCGTTCAGTTTTCCATGTGTTTTTGAAGCCTGCATATGTGAAGAGAAATGAAGAGTGTTTATTTTCTGTATTCTCAGTGGTTTTGTGAGAGCCCGGCAGCAGGTTTACCTGATCGAGCCTCTGGGACAGTCTGATGACGCTGACCACGCAGTTTACAGACAGGAACATCTGATGATCAGCAGCAGCCCCGGCTGTGGCACCTCATCCAATACCACCATGCTGTATGACAACAAAGACCAGGACCAAGGCCCTCGGCTCGCCGGGCTCTTTAAGTCCAGATCATGGGTAGGTGACATGGGTATGGTTTTATCTTGTTTAGCTTGGAAATGATGGAACTTTAAATCTGCAATAACTGTGGAAACAAGTGAACACAACATTATTAATCATCACCCTTTAAGTTGATACGGCGGATGTGTCAGGAAACAGTTGTCAAGCACTTACAGAGAAATGTAAATAGTCATGTTTGTGTTCATCTGATGAATATGTGTCCATTACAAGCAAAAAAACGTACCTGATTGAAGTTTGACCGCCATCGCTTTCACCTGGTGCAGAGATACAATGCTCCTCATTTTGGGCAAGTCTGACCCTGAAGGATGAATTCATGGTGCACAACCCTGCAAATTCAGATTCAGATTCAAATGTTGATGAAAATGACGAGCACGCTCTTGGCCTTGACCTGACGCGCCTTCTTTGATCTTGGAGACTTCAGGTTCTTACGCTGTGAAGACTGCTGTTTGGTCTCTGATTCGTATCCGTAGACTCATCTCTCATCACTGGTGAAGATCATGACATGAAGGCTGGGTCATCCCAGGCCTGTTGACGGAGAGCCTGCAGACTTAGACACAGTGCTGCTTTTGCTCAATGGTGAAATCGCAAATGTGCACCTACAAGTTGTCATACTGACTCCCAAAAGTTATTTCTGCTCCATGTGCATAACTGTGCCGCACTCCATTTGTTTGCAACAGAAACTGTCTCAGAACCTTTAGCTTTGGTTTTTGGTCTTCACCAACTCCTGAGGGCTCCTTAGCTGCTAAATGCTCCACTATGTTCACCAGCTATTAATACTCTGTTATCTCCTTTAACTGGAACTATGGAGCCTTTGAAGGGTTTGAAAATATGAGTATATGTATTCATCCCTTTAATATCTTTATACTGGGCCATTATGGGCAATGTTGTCAATGATCAGCACTGCTTTGTGGTATTTTTTTTATGTGACGTTTGAATTAATCTGATGAAGTTGATTAACTGTGTGTTTAAATTTAATTTAGCCTTGAGCAGACAATATATTTTTTATTATTGTTTTTATGTGTTGTATGAACATGTAGACAGTCACAGCCTTTTTATGTTGACACTGATTAAGATGTGTATATTAGTATGAAGTTTGTATTTCTCTGTGTCCTTTTAGAAAACTAAACCTGTTGAAGGTCCGCAGAGGTTTGTCGAGCTCGTTGTGGTGGTTGACAATACTGAGGTAAATCTCTAATTTGAATTATTTTACAGCTTTTGTTCCATCGCTACAGAACTCTGACAATGTTTGTCTCTGCTTTTCCTCCAGTATAAACAATATGGAAGTGAGACAAAATCCCGTATTCTTGGAGTTGTAAATCACATTGACAAGGTAATTTTTATGTTTTCAGTTCAAGCTCATGTTTTGGAAGCTGTGTGCCTGGCAGTGTGCCATTGGTGCTTGTAGCTGACAGGTTTCAGCACATTCATTCCTGAAAAACGTCTCCTCCTCTGCCTGCAGCTCTATCGAGCTCTGAACATTCGCATCATGCTGGTGGGGTTGGAGATCTGGACGGACAGAGACTACATTTACGTTGACCTCGATTCAGAGAAAACTCTTGACAATTTCCTTGTGTGGCGCCAGGCTGATCTTCTGAAGAGGAAGAAGCATGACAATGCCCAGTTTGTGACGTGAGGATCAGTCTTGGAAATCTGTGCAGATGTTAAACACAGTGATGCTGCCAGTTTGACCTAATGTTAGATTTTTTTTTTTTCTTCACCAGAGGCAAAGATTTTGACACAGATACAGTTGGACTGGCAAACAAGTTTGCAATGTGCACCGAAAACTCAGGTGGAGTCAATCAGGTATGATCACAGCTGGAGATGAAGAGAGCATATTGGTATTTTATGATATATTCTGCAGAATATAAAGCAAGAGTCCTGTATTTCTCTTCTAGGATCACCATCATAACCCGATAGGCCTTGCCTCCACCATTGCTCATGAGATGGGACATAACTTTGGCTTGTCCCATGATGCTGCAGGCTGTATGTGTGGTCCATCTTTCAGCAGTGGGGACTGTGTAATGGCAGAAAAGCTCAGGTGAGGATGTTACTGAAAAACACCACTCTGTTCTAACTGACTGTTATACTCACTCACGGACATGTACACAGACAGCTACGGACACGATGGATGCTAAGTCGTTCTCAATTATACTCCACCTCTTGGACAAGCACAGTAGATCATCGTCTGCATATTCTCCATGTATACTATGAATCAAATCAAAAAAGTGACATCCATGCAAGAAGAAGAGGAGCTGCTTTATCTGATGTATTTAGTGCAAAAACAGAGAAAAAGAAAAGCTGAAGAGTGTGCACAGTTGGTGTGCAGACCCCATGTGCCAGGTCAAAGTCTAGGGCTCTTTGTCTTGTTCCTTGAACTGCTGAGTGCCATGGGGAGGTGTGCTTGGTCTGCAGTAATCGGCTGTCAACACACTTTTGACCATAAAGTGTATATACTGTTTTAACTATACATAAAATTACAATCACATCATTAAAAGGTGTTTTTCGTCATTGAACCTCATCTTCAGGACAGGAAGTCAAGCGTTCCCGGAGTTTTTCAGCAGCTGCAGTGTGGAGCAGCTCACTGAATTCATGGAGCGAGCTCAGCCCAACTGTTTGGATAAACCCATCTCCGTTAAGACCTTCGCTGTGGGCCCTCGCTGTGGCAACGCCCTGCTGGACGATGGAGAGGAGTGTGACTGTGGCACTGTGGAGGTAAAACCATTAGTAGGGGCCAATGTAGCTGGTTGTAGCAGATTACTCATTTTTAATGGTCTTGGAATGTTTAAATATATACCATGGGGGTTTTCTGTTGGCAGCTGACTGGTGTGGATTCCTGTGCGTGAGCTAATAAAAGACAGAGCTGTGGTGATCTAAGGCATGCCTGAAGTTTGGTCTCAAAGAGTTAAAATAGTTTTCCTGTGCGCTCAACGTCTTATCTGAGGAAATTTCTTGGCAGAAATGCTGCTTGTGTGGGAGATTTAAATCCGAACTGTTAAGACTGAACTTTTATCACTGCAGGTCTTGGATAAACTGGATAGACGAGTATGACACAACTGAAAAGAACTTTTGTTTTTTCTCCAGGAATGCAAGAACCCTTGTTGTGATGCCTCAACTTGTCGCCTGACTATAGGATCCCAGTGTGCTCATGGACAGTGCTGTGACAGCTGTCAGGTACTCTCACTCCCAGCTGCCTTTAATGTAGCTATTAAAGTAGGTTTCTTATAAAACTGAGTAAAAACATGTTTGCTATGTACATTTCACCCAGACGTCCCTAACCTGTAATTTAACAGCCATGCTAGCTGCTTTTTGAGACCACTTAGACAAAGTGGTGAATCCTCTGGGAACACTGAATGTTGTTAGAGGAAGCTGACTTGTGCCAGTCCATGTAGGTGTTAATATTATTTCATGGGATAAATGAACTTTGACCTGCTGGTTTATCATGTGCGCACTGCAAGAACTGGGAACTACTGCAGTTCTTAGAATGCCAATTTTAGGAACTTTTCTAGCTCCTACTTCAGCATAAGTACTCTTTCAGCTTGAGAGGAACATACATTTATGTCAATCGTAAATGTAACTTATAATTGATTGATCTAACATGAGCTGATGCAGCACTGGCAATGATTATTTTTGAAAAATCAGCGGATACAAACAGAAAAAAGCCCTTGAAGGATCTGAAAAGGCCTTGAGGATCCATCCACAGGGAACCAAGGGTATCTGAACCAAATTTCTGTGCATCCAATAGTTGTTGAGATATTTCAGTCAGACCAAAGTGTAGGCTACAGAAAGGTAAATCAAACAGACACGCCCTTCTGCTGGATAATAACTGTGGGCTTTAATATAGAGACAGGAGAAGGTTACTGTTCAAATTCACTGGAACAGCAGTAGCTCAATAATAACAGGAAACAGGAGGTGATACCCTGCTGTTTCCTTGAACTGCAACTCACCACATCCTTCCTCAAATGACAGTTTGAAGGGCTGGATGAGGCGGCACAAGTCACAAAATACCACATAAATACACAAGCTAATTATACTGTTTGACCAACATCTACTTAAGCTAATTCTTTCTTCTTACTACATCACCTTTGACCCACAGTTCAAACCAGCTGGGAGTGTGTGCAGGAAGTCGGCCAGTGACTGCGACCTGCCTGAATACTGCACCGGCGTGTCGGAGAACTGTCCCGCAGATAGCTTTGAGATGAACGGCAAACCATGCTACGACCAGGCACAGGGCTACTGCTACAACGGCCAGTGTCCCACACATGAGCAGCACTGCTGGAGGCTGTTTGGTCTAGGTACACTGAACACACTGCCCTGTGTGGTCATTCATGTAAAATGAAATAAAAAAACAGAACCACTGTTTACACCAATGTTCTCCTTTTCTTCTGAATAGACAAGCTGAGCCTTGAGGAGCTTTAGTTATTAGTCTTAGTTCCAGCAGTTTCAGTAAATTCATGTCACATGGGGGAAATTGCTCTTTCGAAGAAAGATTGCTTGATAAACCTTCATTAATGAGCATTTTTATAATGTAAGAGAATTCGATGAATAGCGCTCTCACAGAAAATAGGAGTCTCTTTCACCATGTCCAAGTGGAATAATATTCCAAAATCATGTAACACTCTGTCTCTTGTTCCCAGATGCCTTAAAGAGCAACTTTTCTGGCTTTATTTCCCCTTACGTGGCCATATGGCAATTAAAATCAAAGTATTGCACTTTGTCTGACAGTGTCTCCTTGAGTAACCAGAGGTTTTTTTTTCATCCCTAAATTTTCATGTATTGTTCTCCGTACTAATAACTATGAATAATCTTCTTTCCTCAGGGGCCAAAGTTGGACCAGATGTTTGTTTCGACTTGACCAGACGTGGCGAGGAAGGTGCTAACTGTGGGAGGAGCAAATTCGGCTACACTGCCTGTACTCCACAGTATGTGTCATCACACTGAATGTCCTGCTGAAGGCCTAGCTTGGTTTCTGTACACAGTTTATCATGAATGCTCCTGAAGGAAACCTGGCAGATAAAAAGCTGTCATAAAACATGAAATTTTATGTTTTATGTCAATTTTTTACGTTCGTGCAATATTGTTAATGTAACTGAATTCTTTCTTTTTTGTAGGAATCTTAAGTGTGGATCTATATATTGTGGAGGAGGGGGTGAGTCCATCACAGGTAAAAGGGCAGCCTACACTGTGTTTGGCATCGAATGTAAACTTGCAGTGGATGACGACAAAACCAGAAACATGGACATGGTGCCAAAAGGAACCAAATGTGGACCAAATAAGGTAAAACTTTTCAGCAGGGAGACATGTTACATAAAAGCTTTCTAATTATGTTGGATGTGTTGCTCAGAATCATTTGTGTGCAGGTTTGCCTTCAGAACAGATGTGTGGATATTTCAGTTTATGGGAAAAAGGAGGACTGTGCAAAGAAATGCAACAGTAACGGGGTGAGTAGATTAGAAATCACTGGTAGCTGGTTTCAATTTGGACCAAAGTGCAAGCCCAAGTGCTTGAGTCATGTCTGAATACATTTTATTGCATTTTATCTTTAGGTGTGTAATCACAAGAACGAGTGCCACTGCAACGCTGGCTGGGCTCCGCCTTACTGTGACATCCAGTACGCCGATTTACCTCAAGGTACAGAACTGTTTACTGGGTTTGACTCTGTCTCAGTAAATGTTTGCAAACAGCAAGTTTCTGAGCAGGTTTGGGCTGCTAATTACTAAATCGATGTAAAGTGAAGGTCAGCTCTCAGTGAGAGGTACAGGCAAAAACAGGTCACACCTGCTCGTTGAATCATTCTTCCAGTAAGTGAAAAACATGAATGATTCATTATGAGTGATCTCCTGTGTCTCCCAGCACTGACCTACTAATCCTTTGTTACTGATATACCTTCAACTTTACCCCAGCTAAAAGCCCTAAAAACATATTTGTCTTGACTCCAGTTGAAGCTACACTACACTGTGTATCAAACTATTAAACAATGGCATGAACTATTAGTTGCTGCTTTTGACTTTTGTTGCACAAGGAGCTTATTACTACAATACAACCATTTATTTTCCCTCAAGACTTGAAAATAGAGTTTGCCAAGTGATTCAGTTCTCACAGTGAACAGACTAAAAACGTAAACAAAGGGGAAGAAGAGACAGTTAAACACTGAGCAGGCTGGAATTGTGAAATAGCTCAGCCTGGGTTTTACAAGACTTTTTTCTTCACTAGAAGAAATAATGAAACCTGTGTTTTTGGTAAGGCGCTTGAAATTATGGTGAAATTAGTTGATCAACATGATGATACTAAGGGTGTAACTAGAGTTGCCATCACTCTGTTTAATTCTTGTGTTTGTGCAAAGATAAATCTTTGCTGAGGCTTTGTGCAGTTTTGGCTTCATCATTGTTTGTTATGTTGTTGCCACCTTTTACAGTGTAACAAAGTATTTTTTATGTTGTTAGCAAACACTAGACCAGAGCTAAAGGCTAACATGCCCACAGTGACAATGCTAACATGCTGATGTTCAGCAGGTAAAATGGTCACTATTCTAGTTGAGTGTGTTAGCACACAGCAGTGGATCACCAGTGTTATTACAGTCCATCTTCTAAAGAACATAAATGTCTGAATCAGATTCCATAGAAAAACATCCTCTAGTTGTTGAGATATTTCAGCAACTATTGGTGAGTCAAGCAGTCGGTGGTGTTTCCATACCCAGAGCCACACAGTGTAAATACATGTCTTCTGCATAAAGATTGATTTAAACCTACTTACACTGTAACGTGAATTGTGCAAATGAAGTGCAGCTGTTAACAGTGTAGTCTCCCTATGTGTGCCTGCAGGTCAAAACGGGATAATAGCTGGTGTGTGTGCAGCTCTCTCTATCCTGCTGGTGATCACCGTAGTGATCGCAGGGCTGATGTGCTGTAAAAAGGATAACATGGACAACTATGCCTCCAAAAGGTTTTTGTTTGTTTTTTTGTTTTTTTAAAACTTGGATTCATTCTCTTCTGTTTCATATCCGGCTCTGTTTTCTGTCTCTCACTTCCCGGCTGAATGGATTTCATGTTCACAGGAAAGTGCACTCGGCTCCAGGCAAGTTGAACCCAATGTTCCAAGAACCAAGTGTTAAAGAGAGGCCACAGATTAGTCAGCCCACTTTCATGGAATCAACAGCAACACAAGCCTGTGCTCCTCTGATTGTTACTGTGACTCCCGGCAGACCAGCTCCACAGGTACAGAAAGCAGCTGCACAGAATGAATTAATCATGGAAATTCATGTCAGACGTCATGTGTAGTTAATCATGTGTGGACAGGATACAGAGAAGCATTTACCATGTCAATGCAGAGAACAGCAATAGTTACAAAGTGTGTTTTGTTTCTAGCCACCGAAGAAACCGTCTTCACTGTCTACCTCGCAAACTGAGCCGGTAAGCTTTTTTTAGAAGAAATCTTGCAACGTGATCTAATGCATAATGCAAACATAGGATCACATTTAGAGTTGGCAGCATTAGCCGGCTGCTTGAGTTCAGAAGTCATGTTAAATAATACATCTGTGGTGTGCGAGGCTGGTGTTATTCTTTGTTTTTCTCTTTGTCAACAAAAACCCAAACCAACAATGTGGTACTCCATCTCCAAGTCAAGATGACTGGTTCCCACTGAACATTTCTGTAGACAATACTCGCGGTTTTGGTCTTCTCATGGAATTTATCGACAAAAAGAAAAACGCAGAATAGACTCACTGCCAGACTTACTACTTATCCATGTCTGTGCAGCACACTGAGTAAATTAAAGAAATTAAAGATGTCAGGATGCAAATAGACATCTGTTAGTAGTCTGTGATGTGTTAAGACTGACTTCCATGAATTATGTATTGCAGTGATGTTCAGTGAAATTTGGACACTCACCAATATCCCAGTTCAAAACAGAGAAATAGACGAACTAGACACTTCGAAGAAAGGGTTTGTGTTTGTTTGTGACGGAATACAACCCTGAGTTTACGAGGGGGGTTCAAAAAGTTTGTGGAAAAAGTACATAGCTAAAAATCATATGCAGGGATTTTGATCTCAATGCATCTGTACGTTCTCGTACTAACGTGTCATAACATGTTCTAACATGAAACCTTAAATGCACGTTGCAATGCAAAAATAAACATCATAACTTAAACCGTTTTTTCCAACTGTCCTTTTTCCATGAACTTTCTGAAGCCCCCTCGTATGTGTGCTAGTTTGCTTGGAGTGAAAAATAAAATGTCTCAATGGCTTCTTCTTCTTGTTTACCACAGACAAAACCTCAACCTCCAGCTAAGCCTTTACCACCGCTGAATAAACCACAAGTAAGTTATGCCTACAACTGCTCTCACTAGTCTCTTTGTAAATGATTAGTACAGTTAAACAACAGAGGATGTTGTTGTTCGTTAAAAACAGTAGAGAAGTAGATGTTTGTCATCTTTAACTGACCAAATTAAAGCAACACAATGTAACTTTTACTGAGCAACAGCTAGGTGTTGTGCAGTAAGCAGTTACCTTTATGTGTTTCCTTATCAAGACCTACACACATGCTCATCATTGTGAAACCTTTTGCAAGTCTTAAACCATACCCTAAAGGCCACTTTGTTGTTTATTTATATACTTTAAATAGGTCTTTATCTGTTTCCTTCCTCTTTAGACTAGTTTCTTGTGGTGCTGTAACATGAGTTTTCCCTCTGGGGATCATTAAAGTCTTATCTTAGAGTTGCACTCCCATTTTCTGTCATGGATTAAACTGCTATTAGTTTTGGGACCAAATGAAATTTAAGCTGGATAAAATACCAACACACTCTCTATAAACCTCTACAGTTTGAAGTGTTGCAGCTTCTTGTGTGTAAATTTGTCTAAAATGTCTCTTTTTTTCCTTTTCAGTATAAGGCAGCCAGTCAAAATCCTCCTCCTGTACCTCCAGTCAAGCCCAGTCCTCCTCCAGTGGCCAAAGTCAAGCCTTGTAGTCCTCCACTACCCCCAGTGAAGCCACAAGTCCGCAGACTCACATGAAATTCACATTAAAGGCATCAGGTTTAACCAAAGCAGAAGACACCAGCCTGTAGTTGTACATATAGAAAGAGAGCAATCCTGCTTGGAATCAGAGGAGTGAGTCACCAAAGCCACAGAGCTTGGAAAAGTTTACTCTTCAAAGCCCTTAAAGATGTCAAGCGTGACCAAGCCTTCGCCGACTGAGAATGTCTTTGATGACACGAGACCAACAGCTTCGCAGCTGCTGTGGAAAAGTGATTTGACTTGCAATTAACTGTTGCTGCAGTTGGAATTGTTGTGTGTTAAAAAAAGTTTCTTCTAACTTTCTTTGTAACAAGTGTAGTATTAAGTTGTCTCTTTACACTAATGTGAGTGAAATTGAACTCACATGAAAATGTACTTTTAAAATATTTCTTAGTCTTCTCAGTCGTCCAGGTCATGGGATTTCTAAGAGCTGTACAGAGGCAACTGGACTTTGTTAAGGTTCTTGTATACCACTTATTGTATAAATACTTTAAAATATTTATTTAATGTTTGCAAAAGGGACTGTTTGAGAATTACTAGTGGCGGGAGGGTTATATATTCCTTTAACTGAGGGGAGGGTGAATTTTTAGAGCATGGGTCACATTTTACTCACCCCAGATGTATTATTTGTTTCCTCCTTCTCCTGAGCTAAAGAGCTTCAGCCTAATCCTGTCTGAAACAGCAAAGATTACAACTACAAAGTTGGAAAAACGACTTCAGAAGTGAACGTTGGCTGCCGCACTTGTACAACTGATACGACTAAACGGGAGGAGTAGTTTTTTTAAATGAATCACTGTTTGAGTTTTTTAAATCACAAAGGTTTTAAATGTCATAAAATCAGCAGTAGAGGAGCAGATTTAAAAAATAGAAATAACAACGAAATAAAAACCGAAGGAGAGATTGTACTGAGTTACTGAACAGCAGCTAGCTCGGACCTGATGTGATGATTTCACATCTTGTTTCTGCTGCCCCCAAGTGGCCAAAAGAAAAAAAAAGTTTCACATTTTTATGATTACATGAGTTGTAAATTCAATAGTTACATCATTTTGACATAATATATGGGAGGGTTTTGCAGTTTTTTCTTAGTCAAGGGTTAAGATCTGTGTAAAATTTTAATAAACCTGGGGAGGACCTCAGCTGCCTCAGTGATTTTCACACAGTCCCTACAATGTCCAAAGCCAGTCTGCGCCTTCTTTTTTTTTGTATCTCTTTGCACTGTACTTGAAAACCTACTAACGGTACACACAGTATGGGAGGCTTTACACAGCTCAGATGAACTGTGTGTGTTGCTGTGGTTCAGCTTAAAACATTTACATGCTCTTTTGTTTGTTTTCAGTCCCAAGTGGACTGTATGACCGAGCCACGAGGAGCATTTAACTTGTTTTTTGTTTTTACTGCACTGATATTTTTCTATGGCAACAAGTGGTTTATCACTGATAAATCTGAAAATACAAAATACTGGTTGGCCTGATCACAATTGAGTCACATACAAGCATTTGAATGTAAAAACTTCTCATGAAAGGCCTTTTGTTGCAATGAATAAAGTGCACTTTATTGCAGAAGTATGATGAGATGATCATGTTGCATCAGCAGATTACACAATTTGTCATTGTGAAGCAAAACATGACAGAGAAATTCTTATCTGCTGTGTTTTGCAGAAGTTCATTATGTGAGTTGCATAATGATTAAAACGTTTTTCTCTATGAAGTCTGGTGTGTCTACTTCCCTTTGCTGTTTTTATCTTTTTATTAATCCACTGAGTCGTCTTATATTGTTCTTCCCAGCAAACTGTCTACATCAGTTCACTGTTAATCCATATTTACTGGTCCCTAGTGAAAAGCTGAGGGAAATGGGCAGAGAAGCAGCAGTGAGTCAGAGCTCAAGGCTCAGACTCTCCCATTGAGTGGGTTTCCTGCTCAGGCTTCTTAAACAGTGGGACATCATTCAATGAACCGTTAAGACTTTGTGCTTAGTCCTAATTAGCAACTGTTAGCATGCTGCAACATGCTAATCTAAAATGGTGAACATGGTAAACATTCTACTTGGCTAAACATCTGCATGTTAGCATTGCTAACACTAGGATTTAGCTCAAAGCACTACTGTGCCCAAGTGGTAGTAGTAGTCCAAAGTCACTATATTTACCCTATTTACAATATAGAGCAATGTGTTTACCACCACCATGTTATTTTAAGTGTCTGAATTCTAAGTGTGTAAATTTATCCACTAAACTGTACAGCACCCTGAAAAAGTCTACAATGGAACAAAAGGAGTAGCATAAAAACAGCATTACAACAACATAACACAGCAACAGTTTACAGGTTTAATGGTGATTAGTGGTGCGCAGGTAGATACTGAAATATTGATACCTCTTATCTCAAACATTTCTGTTTTAGGGTCGATCCTCATATTAATAAGATCAATATTAGTAATTTGGGGGTACATTTGTATTCTATCATCAACTATCTACACTATCACTAGGATCTTATCTAAATAATACCTTGGTGATAGGAGCTACTTGTCTTGTGGCCTGTCATAGTCACATAAAAACTACAGCTCAATAATTGAGTGAGCCATTGACATTTTTAGCAATGACACTGTGTGTGATGTGTGTAGGCCTGTGAGGTACTGTGGCAGCACCACAAACCTTGTTAAGCATGCAATGAGGTTATGTAGAGATGGTCTGAGGAAGAGGAGAAGAAAGGTGCTGCTAGGAGGGAGACTGACTTCAATCATTGACACCTTTGGCAGAGGCAGGCTTTATCCAGGTACAATAAGAGTGTGTGTAGCTAGTGTCATTTATCACTGTCACTGACCATGCAAAACTGATTCACATCTATTTAGACTTGATATTCAAACAACGGGGGTAATTAAATCTCCAGAATCTCAAGTTACTGAGCACTACTGAGTAATCTATTTATTCTCTAGTCTTTTGACTCTTACTGTTATTTATTCTACGGCCTGGTTCACTTTCATCAACCACATTTCCTGCTGCAGCAGGCAGCTGTTTCCAGAGAAAAGAGCTCACTGTACACTACCTGCTCAGCACCAAACAGCTGACAGTTACAGAGACCAGCATTCAGCAGCTAAAGAGCCAAATATTGCCCGTAGGAGTTGGTGGAGACCAAAAACAGCTGAAATGAGGATGAGTATTGGACTAGGATTCTGGGAAAATTGTTTCTTTATGCACCTGGCTTTGCGCACAGGGACACTGTCATGTTGGAGCAGGAAAGGGACAAGCACAAACCGTTGCTGTGAAGTAAACAAACTGTTTAAAATGTCTCTGTATGCTGTAACAGATTTTCCTTGCAGCAAACTGCAGCAGACTTCTTTCTCTGTGAGGATTAATGAAGAAAAAACTGCTCATAAATCCTTTGTCATACTAACCCTCACAAATATTTCATATCAGATGTATAAATCTAACTATAAATGGGTAAATATCAGATTTGCACTGCTGTAAATCAGTGCACAGACAAGGGAGTTGAGATTTCAGGAATCTAGGCCTAAGCAGGGGGCTTGTTTCTCACTGAGCGCCCCCGTGATTCACTCTGAATCACAAGCCAAGCAGCTCATAAAACAACACAGTTTACAATGAGTGTGGCTTGTTTTACAGCAAGGCTTTGTTTCTGCTTGTTGCCCATTCAAGATTAGCGGTTTACTGGGCACATCCTGCAGGAGATGATACTTGATGACGAAATCCTTCTTCAAAAGAGAGCAGGGCGCTTACTCAGACGTGGAGCCAACAGTCTGTTTGTTCAGATTTACATTCCACTTTCAGAATAATCCACAAGAAAACCGCAAGACATTCCAACAATGCATACCACTCTAAAGCCAGGATAGGTCTTTGTGTGGTCTTTTATTGTTTCATTTTGTCTTATCTCTGTGATTTATGATCCATGTTTCAAGGTTTCTGGCTGTGACTGCGTCTCAGACTTCCACTGACAATGTCAAAACGGAACATCATTGATGACAGCTTATTAGCTTTGAATATGTCGATGTGCCAAAGGTTGGGACCATAATCCAAAACTCTCTAGAGACAACCATAAGTGACCTGGCATGACTTTTTATTCTTGTAACCCTCTTGACAAATCATTTCCTGAAGTCTTCAACTGAAAACACTTAAAAACGGGTCGCAAGAGGGAAGGAAGAAGTGATGATCAAGATAATCAACCTGACTCAGTGACTCAGTTTGAAGGCTGAGCAACCCTGGTTGAGTCAAATGGTCTTAATTGTTTTCAGCTTCTCCTCTTTCATAGCAAGACAAACTGCAGCTGGACTTTTTTAAAAGTGACCTCCAATGTGTCACAATGTGAACTCACTTGAACTAGAGCGGAGGTGACAGCAGGTGTGTAATCACTGCTGTTGCATTGACTTAATTTGTTATGACGTCCTTTGAAAAACTGATGAAACACTTAAAAGTACAGGAACTTATAACAGGCTTTTATTTATGAACCTGATTTTAATTTGTCACCATCCTCAACTGCAGTGGTTTCCAACCTTGGGGTCAGGACCTCCCTTTAGATCTCAAGGTCAAGGTCAAGGTCAGATATTTGGTTACAATACTGTTGGTAGCAATTAAAAAAAGCTATTACAGGGAACTGACTACAAGAGATTACAAGAGGCACAATTGGCACAAAAATGTCAAAAACGGACATTATACCAGTACAAGATCCAAAATGGCAACATCAGATTGGAGCTGGAAACTAAACTCATCAAATGGACTGTAAAAAATGGGAGTTCAGAAAGAAAGAATAAATCATGAACAATCAACACCAGAGTCATGCCAAAGTCTTTATTTTATTACCAGGCAACATTTGATCTTTGTACAGTAACATTTCTAAAAATTAAACATTCAGACACGAGTTTAAACCATCAGATGGAAACAAATGGATGGAAAGAAAACTGAGATACTTAAATTAAAAAAATATTTTTCTCCATTGCACTTAAACTTCATAAATAGAACTTGAAGGTTAATTTCTCCCTGGCCCAAAATATCCATGACAAAGCAGTAAACACCAGACAGTGTAACTGCAGTACATTCAATCGTTTACAATCCTGGTTTCCTGTGAGCATCTCAGATCCATTCACTCAGCTTCATTTCACTGTGGATCGACGGTTGAAGATGCTGACGACTGTGCTACAATGTTTAATGGAAACCAGGGTGACTCACACCTCCATGAAAAATGCTGCGCTCACGTCACATGGTAGTCCCATGTTTACAACTAAAGCTGAAAGGATTACTGATAAGTCATTAACTGATTAGTCTAGGGCTGCAACCAACAATCATTTTCATTATTGATTTTAAAAAACAGCAAAAAATACCCATTCAAATTTACTACACAACTTCTTTCATTTAGGAAGCTGGAACCTTCGAATGTTGAAAGCTACTTTGAAGAACAGATCAATGAACTAATCACTGAAGCTCTAAACTAGTTGACTGCCAGAAAATTATTGGACAAATATGGTTGATAAATAATTTCAGTGATTCTCTAGACCCTGCTTTTCCAATGTGAGAATTTGCTGCTTTCTGTGTGTTATTTTGTTGTAAGCTGAATATCTTTGGGGTTTGGACTTTGTATTGGATAAAACAAGCAATCAGAATGCGTCATATTGTGATCTGGAGAATTGTAACAATAATTTTTACTGTTCTTTGACATTTTATTGATAAAATGATGTCATGAAAAAATAACTTTTAATGAAAATAATTGTTTGTTGCAGCACTATTTACAGCTTGTGAGTGTTCATGGACAACTCAACACTTGTATGACAGCAGAGTTCTAAAGAATTTAATAGAGAGATAGAGTTAAATAGAAATTATGCAGAATTAAATGCATTAGATTTTGGTTTAATTACTTAAATGTTATTATTCTTGCTATTATTGTTATTATGAATGGCACTGAAAATGTATTTTCTTAATAAGAAATCTCTACAATTAGTAATAGGAACCTACATCAACACACTATTCTACCAAAGTCTGAACAGCTTTGGGTATTTCACATTAGTAATTTCTGTCTGATTTGACATGGATGGGACTAAATTAGAAAAAGGTGATGTCAGTTATCAAAAATGAACAACTCGAGATGTTTTCTAGCTTTGACGATGCTTATTTAGTCATGAATATTTAATGCTCTGGAGAAATTCATAAGCCAAGTTTTCAGAGGCTTTAAGCACTTTAAGTTGGATAAACCAGAGCTTTTCTGAAAAACCTGAGCCTCCTGGATGTGATTATGACTTTAATATTTATGTGAATTTCATTTACAAGCTGAAAACTGGTTATAACAGTAGTCAGGGAATGAAGCACGTTGATTTGCAGTGTTTTATAATGCGAGCAAACCAATGTTTGAGAGTCCAATTTGACGACTGATTTAAAATGTCCTGTTCAACCAATTATCCAGTGACACAAGTACAATGCCTTTTTGTCTTTGTCTAGTTTGACTCTGGTAAAGACACACTGATGTCGAAATGTTGATCTGTTTATATTAAGGGCAGCAAATAAACACTACGTTCAAGTCCATTTCCCCTTGGCTGTCTGCGAACTGATTCAGTTCATCCAATTCATTTTCTTTCCTTCAACTAATTATGTGTGTTTACCGCCACCTTCAACTTTCCTCACGTTAATTCACAGGAATGTCATATTTCCATCATGTTTTCTACATGGTTTTCATTTCATCCAAAGAAAATGTTTTCATTTTTTTCTTTTAGTATTTGACTAGTAGTGCAAAACCCAAAGATGCAGTGTACTACAATGTAATATCGGTAAAAGAGGCAAATCCTCACACTGGATAAGCTGGAACCATAAAACCCATGAAAAGTTTTGGTATTTTTGCTTAAAAATGGGCATAAACAATTAATCAGTTATCAAAATAGTTGCAGATTATGTAGCTTTGTACGACATGAACGCAGCATAAACCATCCAGTGAAATAGTATGTGCACGTAAAGAAGACTCATAACTCATTTTTAAAAAGACAGATGTACAGTATAGACATTGTATAAACATGATGGCCAGCCACGTCTGTCACATATATCATGACAAAACACCTCTGCCTATGATATATAACACTTTATTAAAAAAAAAAAAACTTCAATCAAAACAACATGTACACAGAATCTAAAGCCCAGTATGTTGATAGTAAAATATATCTGACTGATTATGAGTGACAATAACAGTTTCCATCTTGTCATGACTGTAAATTCTGCAAGTTTTGGCAGCCTCTTTACAGAGCATACATGGGAGTATCAAAGTGCTGTTTGCTTGATTGTAATTTCCTCCTCAACCCCTCATCCCACACCCCCGACCACTTCCTGTCTTTTCACGAGGCTGAACTAGTTCCCATGTTTCTGTCGAATATTCTCCCGTGTGATAAATCCACCTCAAACCTCCTCAAAACCTGGTGCTACAGTTTGCTCAATGTTGCAATAACAGTAGAAATAATATCATCAGTTTTTATGAGTTATGATAAATACTGTGCAGCCAAAAGGAAAAGTAGAGTAGAGACACGGTTTCATTTGTTTTCTCATACAAAAACAAGAATATTTCCACCATGTGAGACGACAGGGGTGGACAAACACCACTGAGCATGTGTGAACTCTGTCTTTTTTTTCTTTTTTTTTTTCAAAAGAAGATCAAGAGAACGTTTTTCTTTTTTTTGAGAGAGAGAGAGAGAATATCCCGAGTCCATGTACAACTGTACAATGCTTGGTGGCCGCGTTAACAGCTTACAGTCTTTAGTGTTACTCGGAGCACAAGTGGGATGGAGGACGCAAAAGGTCTTTACGCGTTTCGCTTTTTTAATTTTGTTGTTAAAGTTTCATATTTTGTCCAGCTCCAGTCTTGGTCCTTGAAAGAGGAAAACCAGGGTGTTAAGAGTTGAGAGGACAAACCAGAGTTAAAGAAATGTATTTTGATAAAAAGTGAAAAGCAGCAACTACAACAGAATGAAGTGCATGTGTGCAAAAATACCTTTATTTCCAAAGGTAAAGCTAGGTTTGAGTTTTTTCCCTTTTTATAGGTTATAGGTTCCCTTTCCCTTTTTTAATAGTTTTCTTGAATGACATTTTCCAGATTTTGGAGAAGATGTACACTCAAATATCTTAAAATGGAAAAAAAATGGAAAATCAAGTTTGCAGCGATTATACGGTGGTATGAAAAAGTTTGGTCACCCCTGATAATTTTCAAGATTTTCCTTTATAACCACTGGTTGTTGGGATCAGCAATTTCTGAAGTTAAATATATCATAGCAGACAAACACAGTGATATATGAGAAGTGAAATGAAGTTTACAGATTTACAGAAAGTGTGCAATACCTTTAAAGTAGGCAGTGGTGTACAAATTTGGGCACCCTTGTTGTTTTATTGATTTGAATACCTTTAGCACTCAATTATTGGAACACAAATTTGTTTTTCTGGTAAGCCTTATTGACCTTGACCTATACACAGGTGAAGCCAATCATGAGAGGCAGAGATGGTACACTGTAAGTTGTTCTCTCTTTTGCATCTTCTGAAGAGTGCCAACATGGGAGCCTCAAACAACTGTCAAACACCTGAAAGTAAAAGATTGTTCAACATCATGGCTTAGGGGAAGGATTCAAAAGCTCGCCCAGGAAAATCTTGAAAATTATCAGGGGTGCCCAAACTTTTTCATACCACTGTAAGCTCGTACCCATTTCAGCAGCAATAGTAGTGTGGATGCAGACACATAGTATACTTCTACACATTTTTGTATTATTTCACTGTAGTGGTAAACTCCACACATTCCCTCCTGTAATCAGTTTGACCTGTAATCAGATGTGTTGTCAGTGGAAAAAAGGCTCACGATCTAAATAATAAATCAGACACATCCTGAAATCTGATCACCCTTGACTCCTGCTGTGACCTTGTGTTTTTGTGTCTTTTTTTGTTGTGGTGTAGTTGTTTTTTTGATTATTTTAAAACTACCTTTTTTTGTTAAACAAAAATATTCTAATATTAAGTGTTGTCCTTTCTACATACTCCATTGTCATTATAACTACACTGCTAACACAAGTGTTGTGTGGTAAACTTAAAACTCAGTGAACTCACCACTATGCTCTTGGCCTGTTCATCAGCAGCTTCCTGCATCAGGCTGGTCAGCTGACTGAGGTACTTCTGGTTCTCCTGCAGCAGACGTGGGGCAGCATCACTGAGAAGAAAGACACACACACACAGGGCCTGTTAGAGACAATTTAATCACATGAGAACTCCACCACATGTACAATGTATTTATTATTTCCCCACCTACAGGAAAATGCCATGGAGGACAAAATACACTGAACTATAAAACCATGTAAAGCAGTATTTACACGACTGTCATTCACACTTTTACATGTGTTGCCATTCCCCTACAACACATAATGAACAGTCATAAAAAACGGTCAAAGGAAGTTATAGTCATAATACATCATATATTTAACCCTATGGCTTTTTCATGTTTCATAGACATGGGAAATAACACTGAATAGATGTAACTATGATTTTTTTTACACACATAAATCATCCTTGGTGCAGCCTGGGGCTGCTGTTATAAAACATTAAAGTTGATCATTTTTTAAAGGGAATACATGCTTTTTTCTGATCAGTTACCTGTCGTTTGGCCCGGGTAGGGAAGTGAGAGGATGTGGGGAGCTAACAGGTTGTGCTGACTGCGACCACTGAGACACCTGCAGCAGGTTGGACGAATCAGGACTGGCTGCTATTGAGCTCCGTGATGAGTTCTGAGCCTGAAGGAGACAAAGAGAAAAAGAAAGAGAAAGAAATCGTACTGATACATGCAGCAATAACAAAACTTTCTCCTACAGAAGGAATGCAGGCAGCAGCACACCCTCACACTGTCTTTGTTTTTAATTTAGAGACAAAGGGAGGTAAAAGAACAGAAAGTACCAAAGCTGGGGAGAAAATGTCATGAAGAGGAAGAGACAAAATGAACTGAAATGATC
This sequence comes from Lates japonicus, assembly GCA_033238685.1. Taxonomy (NCBI): domain Eukaryota; kingdom Metazoa; phylum Chordata; class Actinopteri; family Centropomidae; genus Lates; species Lates japonicus. Next base: position 748,020 of record BRZM01000039.1, on the reverse strand, counting down.
AGTCAATTTGCTGATTGACAGAAAATTAATAAACTGTTTTGATAAGTGATTAATCATTTTTCAAGCAGAAATTTTAAATATTACCAAGTAAATATACATGACTTTTGGACTGTTGGTCAGACAAAATAAACAACATTTTTAAAAATAATTTTCAGACATTTTGTGGACTGAATGATAATCAAAGTAGAAACTGATGTACAGAGGAACAGATAATAAAAATATTTGTTAGTTGCAGCCCTTAAACAGTGCAACATGGTTTAATTCCATTACAGCAGACTACTCTGATTATTAAGACAAAGGCGGCAGAGCCTGTAGACAGAGGAGTCAAAACATTATGACCATTCACAACTGAAGCATGTCAAGGCCTGGGATTTATTGAACAGACACTTCTCATAGTTGGATGTCAGGGAAATGAGCAGTTGAAAGATTTGAGCGACTCTGACAGAGGCCATATCGTGACAATCAGACCACTGGGTCAGACCATTTCAGAAACAGCAGGGACTGTGCAGTGCTCCCAGTCAGCAGTGGTGGGTACCTGCTGACAGCGGTCTGAGGAGGAACAAACATGGAGCAAAGGCTATCATGTATGGTCTGAGCTGACATAAAGACTGTGCCGCAACATATTGTCCATCTCACCCTGCAGCGCATGGAGCTGCAGACGGGTCACAGTGTCTATGCGGGTCATAATGTTTTGGTTTATCTGTGCATACCTTAACAAGTGTGATATGCTGAGATTCGATACATCTAACTTTTTTACTTTTTGCATCATACTCCATACTATATGTCCCAGCAAATTTAATCCGGCTGATAATAATCAACGCAGAATAACTTACACAGGCGATCTTCAGTAAATGCCAGAACTCTCTCTGTCTCTTTATTTGCATCTGCATCACTGTGTTGTCAGCATCCTTGATGCTCTCCAGGGTTTTCTCAATTCGTGGGAACAAGTCAATGATCTTCTGTTTGCTGATCAGGATCTTACTGTTGAAAAGAGACAAGACAGGACAGACCTAAAATTATAGCATCAGGCTCACAATAAGTGGTATTTTCATGTTAGACAATACGTCTCTGAGGACGTGGATCTTACCTGAGGTGGGTATACAGATCTTTGAGGACCTTGTCTTGGTTCTGGACAGTCTGGATGATGGCCTTCACCATCTCAGAGCTGTCACTGCTCACATCTGGCTCAGGTACTAAGAAATACATCAGATAAGTATTACTGTGATCATGTAACATAATATTTTGAACAATAAATGAGATTTAAATATTTCTTACTTTTGCATTTCATCTTCAGTTGCTTGTAGAGCTCGATCGCCTTTTCTTCTCTGCAACAAAATGAATTTAAACATTTACAAGACTGAATTTTAGAGCCCTGTCAGTGGCCAAATAAGAGCTAACAGCTGTTTATTTTGACATCTTTTAAACAACAGATCTTTGTCTGGTGCAGCATGTTTAAAATGCCACTGGGTTGGAGCTTGTCTTGTCCATCTGCTCCATCGAAAGTGACACCAGCCAAAGCATTTACAGCAGCACAGAGGAGGGTTTGTTTGTTTTCAAACAGCAAACCCTTTAAATCTTATCTAGCAGTGGCAGGTGGTGAGTTGATGGCTGCTCCAGGCACAGATAAAGATACCTCAATCCAGTGGGTGATCAACAGAGAATTTCTTTCGACAAAAGGAACAGTATGAGGAAGCAGAGTAACTTGTGTAAGCTGTTCATGATGGCTCAGCAGATTTGCATTAGCACTATTTCAGATTTTTTCCAAAAATCTCCTCTCCTAAACCGAAATGTTCATCCTCAAACATAAACTTTTAGGAGAAAACAGAAGCAGCCCAAACACAGCTCCAGCAGGTTGGGATCTGGAATCTATGTAGCTGCAATGTGTGGTTACATTCCTGAGAACTTGCATGTCTACTACAGTGTGACTATGAAGGTTTTGCATGTTACAGCTGTAGATATTGCATAACCTCTTCACACAGATGTATGGATAAAGCTTGAGGTGCATCCAAGGGCTTATAATCACATTCTGTCTAGTTCAATTCCAGCTGAGGTTGTTGCTTGTGATCCTCCTGATTCTTTACAGTTTTCTGTCTGAGCTGTTAAACTGTCAAAACAAGTCAAAATGATTCATTTATCAAAATCACTGGCCAATGATTTGGTCTGAGGATTATACGTTTGGTAATAAAGTGGAGAGAACTAGAACTATGCAGGACATTCTGTGCAAATTAAGAAAAAATTAACCTGAATCTGTATACATCATTATGTACAGCAGGTTTAAACCAGAAAATATGGGATAAAGACTGTTGTTGATAACTATATAGATGACATAATGTAGTGTATTATATATCTCCTGGGATCAGACTCCATTATCACTCACAGCTGCTCCATCTTGTCTCCTTGGCGTCGGGCGTACGGGCTCCTCTGGAGCTCCACTATCTCAGAGTGCAGAGCCATGATCTCATCATCCAAGTGGCTCACTTCTGCCACCTGCAGGACAAAACAGGAATCAAACAGCAGCTGTCACAATAAGGACCTGTACTGTTATACAGATTTCATTCTGTGAACATGCTTTACCTGTGCAAAAGCAGCAGCTCTTTCCTCATTCTCCTGCCAAGCTTTAAGCATCTTTTCAGAGGCTTTGGACAAACACAGACAACTTGTCAAGACAAACAACATCTTGCTCGGTACTATAGAAGATATTCTCGTGTACATGTTTTCTATTGGACAAAGAGCTGCCAGTAAACACTCACATATGCCATAGTGCATCTGATCGCTGTATTTTTCCAGGTCATACTGGATACTGCTCTTGAAGAAGTCGAGCTTGGCTTTCAGCTGCTGAGAGAAGCCGAACATGCTGTTCTTACACCTGGTCAGGTTGGTGTTGTAGCGCAGGAGGCTCAACCTATGAAGAAGGAGGAATGAGGAGGAGGAGGAGACAATTAAGATCACAACATACAGTTAGTAGTGACAGGCAGAGTGTGAGGGGAAGAGGCCATTTAAAAAAAATTATAAAATCTTGCCTGGATTAGAGGTGTAGTTATGTTAAAGTAAAATATACAATGTACAATATACAAGTTAATTATTACTTATAAGTAATAATTAATTAATTATAAGTTTGAAGTGCTGTAATACAGTTGTACAGGGATTGTTTAAAAGGTTTCTGAAAGTTAAATCCAAACTTTTTAAGACCTTCATAAGACCACATATAATGCAATTTACTACCCAACAATTCAGCTTTAATTATTCAGAGCTTCCGAGTGTTATAGAACAATAATTCCTGTGGTATAATTAAGTATAAGCAGCAGAGACAGTATTTACTACAGATCAGAACAGCCTCCTGCGCAGAACAATACACTTTTAGTTTACAGGTGTTTAATGTCTACCACTTCAACACCCTGCGGTCAGATAAAAACACTTCATAACTATCAAAATAGTTAGAACGTCTTAATTAAATTTAAGGCTTTTTACCTTCTAATTCTAAATACCTCCTAAAGTGAAACATGTTCCCTTGAATATGCAGACACACTGTGTTATAAGATGATGATCATGATCTTGACTGCATATCTTACATATCTTGCATAACTGCGTGTGACCTTATTTCTGTCCAGATAAGATGACTATACACGTATGTAAATCCTGCTTCAGTTATTTCCTGCATAGAAAATTTCTTCAGCAGACCTGTCATTGTGGCCACTGCATTTCCTGTATTTTTTTTCTCAGGTTTGGCTGCTAAAATAACCCGTCAACTTACTACTACAGTCACTAAGATTTGATGGCATGAAAGCAGCATTTTAACATTTCTATATAAATTTCACCTGGACTTGCTCTTTTAAAGGTCAGGTTAAGATGCATGTCAAAGTCACAATCTTTTAAATAAATGGACCAACATTTGACAACCACTACATTTAAGTTCAAGTGTTTTGATGCTGTTAAACGTTTGTTTACACCTGGAACACTTCTAAATAGCTTATGTGTTGAAAAACAGTTGAACCTTGCTGTTTAATACAAATATACCTCATGATTTTTGTGATAAAAAAATTAACAGATTGCAGAAGTCATTCATGTGACTCACATAGCAGCCCTCTGTCCTTGGAAAAGTCTGCTGTAGTCCTCCTTCAGACCGCAGATGTAGCTCACTGCTTCACCCCAAACCTTCTTCAATGCAACCAGGGGCAGCTGGGTCTTGGCCTCTTGGACTGCAAACGTTAAAACGAGACTCATCACAACTGTAATACATGGCATTAATACATGTAGTAGATTAAGTTGTTACTAGAGGTGGTATTCATCATGGTAAAAATACCCTCTGCTAGAGCAGACTTTACCCCTGTCAGCCTAACTGAAGCAAGAAGATGTGTGATGGATCTGTGCATTAAGGAACATTTAACTTTGCTTCATTTCACAAAACTGTCTCATTGACAAGCAAATATCTTAAAATAAACTCACCAATAGTGTTGACTTTGTCAGGCAGCTGTCTGGCACTAAAGGGACCAGAGTACTTGGTGATGCTCTTGTCAAACAGGTAGACGATGTAGCTATCCCACCCTCTCTGCACAGGAGAGAAGGAAATCATCAGTTACTGTATATAGACTGCAAACACCTTTTCCTGTAGCTCATTACTGGGTCACTCAAAGTCCCTCAACGCACATACAGTAAGTGTGGGACGAATCATAATACCTGCAGATGCAGCTTTTTCTTGTTTTTTTGGCACTGAAACAAGTCTTTTTCAAACCTATTCCTGTCTTTGTAAATGTTCCAGTGGGAGACATTTGCCACTATTTCCTCTATTAGAGTCAACAAAGTTTCACTAAAAGCTGCAGTGTGTAAGAATAACTGACTGAGCATTTTTCACACAGCGGTCAATAGTCAACTTACCACTCCATCTAGGACACACTGTGCAGCGGGCTTCCTGGGGTCCAGTGACACACCCGTCTCCTGCAGCAGCTCCTGGTTGACCACCTCAATCTTGGTCTCCAGCTCGATACGCTTCTGCAGACTGTGGAGACTCTCATCCGGAGACAGCTGGAAAGAGTGGACCTGAGCTGTGGTCATGTTCAGAATGTGGACGACCTGAAGGGAACAAAAGAGAGGAGCTGTTAGTAAAGGCACTGGTCAACTCACACAACCAAAAGATAGACTTTGATGTGTAAAATCAGTGCACTTTCCCTTTAAAATAAACATGGTTCCAGCTTTCAACAGATGCCAAACATTTTGGTGTCGACTGCCAAAACTCAACATCACCTCTACTGAATATACAAACAGAGAACCAAATATAGAAATCAAAATTTCTGTTGAATGTCCAGTCAAATTATTAATGCATGAATGTTTATGTACTCATTGACCAGACAGAGATTTAAACCAAAACGTAGTTTATTTCTTGTGCTGTAACGTGTTTACACTACATATACGATTTCAGAACTTCAGCTTCTTTAGTCAAATGATTTTTTTTTAAATGGAATATCTTTTTTCAAGAGCTTTTTGGTCATAACACAAATCAAGAAAACAACAGATCAAAACCCTGCATCTCCACACCTCATTTCCATGCTCATGCCCACCTACACTCAACAAACAAACACATAAACAAAAGGCAGCAACAAAAATAAACAGAAGAAACAGAGAAAGACAAAGGGTTGCTGCAGCTGTCTTCCATGTAAAGTTATCAAATCATAGTTTAATCCCTACATCTCAAAATTTAAATCTATACATGGGACGATGTCTTAACACTCAACACCAAATCATTCAAATAAAAATCTGTGGGTCATAACGATCCTTTCCAGAGACCAGTAGAAGCCATGTTCATACAGCAATGATTGTACATACATACACTCCAGACATGTAAACATTCAGATTCCACACACACAGCATTTTCAGTTCTCCTCAAGAAAAACACCAGAAACCATCAAACACTCAGAAAGGAAGAAAAAATGTTTTGATATTGATGATAAAACCCAGGTATTGTATCGGCACTTGTATAGAGCATTTTTAAAGAATACCCAGCCTTTATAGTGACAGACTAACCATCAGCATTTTCACACAATCATAAAAAAATATCTGCCAGTTACAAGAGAATGGTAACACTGACCCAGATACAGCTGCTTCAAAAGCTCTGATAAAACTGCCAGTAACTCACCTTCATACTCAGTATCTGCTCCAGTACTTCAAAGCACATGGGTTTCTTGGTGTCGGAGTTCACTTTGCCTCCTCTCTGAACAGGATCCCACTTTAACATCAGCTGAAGCAGCGCCTCCATCGACTCCAACAGCGTCCTACAAAAGAACAATTTAAATACGTGTGCATGGAGAGACATTAGCGCCAAACACTGTCCTGATGTTCAGCTTCCAGGTATGTCATTAAATTGAGATTAAAGTTGCAGAGCTCCAACCTGCTGAGATTGTTGGGGTAGGGGAGGTGTGTGGAGAATCTGACTTCTCCGTTCAGATCTTCTACGGCCATGATGTCTTTCGGACCTTTATTTCGCACTTTGCTTGCCCTGTGGATGAAAAGAGACAGAAGAGACAGCATTAGAGATCATTATTCTTCTTTCTCTCACTTAGTTTTTGAGGATAATTTTACTCTCTAAACCCTCTAAATTTGGAGGTTTTGGTTGAGTAGTGAAGTATGATGTTGCCATGGACATGTGACAGATAGCTGAGGGCTTCAACTTAAGCCCTGTATTTTTAGCCTATATCTGTTTACATTTTGGCAAATTGGCAGCGCTAAAAGTATGCTGGATAAGTCACTAACAGTTGCTGTGTCCAGTGTACTCAAGGATGTCAAGACAACTATCACTGGAATAATGAGATACTGACGAAAACTTACAAATATTAACATTCTCAGACATGTCCTGGAGTTAGAAGGAGCATCTTTTCCCAGTGATTTCTATGCAAATTTATGGTTATTTACTCGTGATGGACATAAGAAATGATGATATTGGAAAGTCTAAGCCACACTGAATGTCTGTGTGTTCACGTTCGACTGAGTTATGACAGAGAAGAGTGCGATTTTTGACACAGATTGGGCACTAAAGGTTTTAAAGTATGTTAACTGCCTCTATGAGCGGTGTCGCTGTGTTGATAAACAGGCCAAGTCAGCAGCCAAACTACAATGACCAAACTTCCTGTTGTTTTTTTTATTATTTTTTTCAGATCACAGGCACAACTGACTGCTAAAATAAATCACTGCTGCACACATTTTACGTTTTGTTTATCAGGTCAACTTACCACTGCACAGGCTGGAGGTTGTGCAAGAAAGGACGGAAACCACAACTGCATTCGAATATCATCGTGCCAAAGCTCCAATAGTCCACAGTCACGGTGTATGGCTTATTCTCAAACAGCTCAGGTGCCTGCAGGGAAAAAGTGGCACATATCCACTTTGACTTTGATTTATGGCGAGTGATACTGACATTTTCTAGTGTTTATCCTAAGCTAGGTGCCTTAGCCTTTCCAGATTTCATCATTTGTGAAGGCAGGAAGACGACAAAATAATTTTAATACTGTAGATTACATACAGCAAGATGCATCTGAGGATAAAGAAAAAATTACTTGTTTGCTTTAGCACTTACCAGATACTGCAGCGTACCGACGAACGATGTACACAGACTACCCTGGTCCAGGTCTTTAGCATAGCCCAGGTCAATGATTTTGTGAACCAGCTTGAGAAGAATGAGTAAATGTGAGACCATTTCTTTAAGATGTACAGTCAAATAGAAAAGGCAGAAAACCCAAAACACAGCAGTTTACCTTTCCGTTGATGTCCTGCAGCACTATGTTTTCAGGTTTCAGATCTCTGTGTATGATCTTGTTTTCATGCAGATACTGGATACCAGATCCTAGAGCAGGAATCAGTGGTTTAGCTGCATGACAAGGCTCTACAAGACATGTCTGACTTTTAACATGGTGAGGAAAGAAGAAGACAAAGAAAAAAAACACTGGACATACCAACATCATTGAGTAATGAAAGCACTTCACTCTCTTTCAAACCACAGCAGTTTTCAGGTTTGCTCAGCACCTGTGATTACAACAAATGCAATTCTATCACATGAGATGGACTGATAAGCTACAAGAAAATCTATGCTTTACTCTTCTGGGATTGGGATTCACATGACACTCTATGATTATTACAACTGTGTGATGCAACTTTGATCTTTTCACATTTACACTGTGGGATGAGGAAGCATGTTCATCCTAAACCAGCTAAAACATATCTTTTTAAATTTCCTTTTGGCCCCTTTGTACACACTAAACCAGCATTTGTGACTGAAAAAATCTGAACTTTTTTCAAAAGAATCTAAGGATTTTATTTTAGTGTGGACCTTAGTGTTGTCATTAAGCTGTATTTATATAGATTTTGTCAGAAAATAGCGATTTCAATGATTTTAATTGTACAGGAGTGCCTTGTTAAGAGGCAGCAATTATGATCTGAGATCAAATCACTATTCCTGTTTGTTCAGTTGACAACAGAAACAGCAGAAAACAGAAACATATAACTAAATTGTGAGATTAGCTGTACTTAAACATATCCTATGTGAGCATAAAGAAGAGGAGGGAAGAGAACGGAGGTTTAACCAGCTGAGACTCAGCAGAGTAACCAGATATTGACAGTGAGGCACAGATTAATTGTTTGTTGACTGAAGAGGACAAACACAAAGAGATTTAGCAGTTCTCAGGTGTTTAAGTGTGGTCCGAGACCTTTATGAAAAAGAAAACACTAGTGTGGACACATTTTCGCATGTAAATAGCATTATCAAATTCAGCTGGCTTATTGTGTGTATGCTCTACAGCAGCGTCCCTTCCATGAGTCCCTCACCTTCCTCAGGTCTCCCCTGGAGCAGTACTCCATGGCCAGCAGTGGAAGATCGTTTAAGGCTATGTACCTCATCTCCTCTGGGACGTCTCGAGCTGTCACAACATTTATGTGATTTAATCTGAGTGAGAGAGGAGGACGAGTTAGAACGACATTACTTTTTAGGAATACCCACAGAGATTCTGCACAGTCATTCTGCTACAATGCATGCAAAATATCTCAGATATCATATTTCATCCAACTGAACGTCTGCAGTCTCTTCTAAGTAAAGAATAACTGTATAGATGTGTAAGTACGATATAAGGTTATCACTGCATAATGTCTTTAAATCAAAGTGCTTTGTAGACAAACTGTTCCCACAGGAGAAAAGAAGTACAAACTTTTTCATGATCTGGATTTCTCTGCTCCATCTGTCCTTGTTCCTTGGCGTAAGCTCTAAACGGCACATTTTCACAGCTAGTTTTTCATTTGTTTCCTAAAAAACAGGCAACAGAAAAATCCATTAGAACATAAAACATATAAAACTGTACCCATAAATAGCAGTTTGTGTGTAGTGTGTAGAAAAGTTCTGTACAGTTTTTAATCACAGAGTATTGGTACGTTTATGAAAAATCACATATTTTGTAAAAAATCCTGGGTGAAAAACTGTAAATTCAACTTCTGAGGCTTTTTTTGTTACATTTACATTTCTTTTGTGGGGGGCTGTTCAAACAGCTTCAGCTTGTGTTTCTTGAGGTGATTCATGGTGGATTTTGAGGTCTACTTTAGATCATTGTCCTGATGTAGAGGTCAGTCTCTTTTCACTTTCACTTTCTTTACTTGACTGCAGAACATTTTGACTCCAGAATTTGATGATAATTACTAGAATTCATTCTTACCTCTATCAATGTAGCATCTGCAAAATATTTCTGTCCCCGTGCAGAACAGTTGGCAACGTGGGGTTGCTCGGCACTGACTAAGCAGAGTGTCCAAACGTTTGCATATACCACAATTACTGATTCATTTTTTTCTATTATTTAAGTTTACGAAATAAAAATAACAATGCTTTGACATAGATATTATACTGTTCACTTTCAAAGGTGTTCCCTTCTTCCATTTTAAATGCAGATGTGTGTCATATGTCTGCAGTGTCAGGGGTTAAAGGGTTCAACACTCACATGATGTTGGTAGAGGTAAACATGGGCAAAGCCGCCTATACCAAGCCTCTCTTTCAACTCCCAGTCTCCGCAGTTCTGGTTCTGCCTGAAGGGAGGTTTCTCCATTGTTGTACCTAGACCTGCAAAGATTGGCCAAGTGACTGATTAGCTGATAAGACAGGAAATCAATCACCAACTATTCTCATGATCATTTAAGTAATTTTTAAAGCAAGAAATGCCAAAGACCTGCTGTTCTTTGCTTGTTACATGTGAGGATTTGATGCGTACGTAACATACGTGATAGTAAAATGAATATAATTGATTTTTGGACAAGATATGTGAAGCTGACACTGTCTGTGGGAAATTAGAACAGGTGTTTTCACTGTTTTCACTGAGAAAACAATAAGTCGGAATAAGATACTAAAGATGATACACTCCTTAACTGCAGCTCCGGTTTTAATGCAAGCTTCGCTAAAATAAAGAAATAACGTTTAAACAGCGACAAAAAAACCCAACGACAGCAGCAGAAAACCCCAACACAGCTGTATTATACTGCATGTATTTCAAAGGTATTTGTGGCGATTAACTGGTCGCGCTTTTTAGAATTTACTCTGCCTAAAATACAACTGTCAAGCCCAGAGACAGGGCTACATCCTGGAACAGGTAACAGGCTAACGTCAATTTACTTTCGATGTCAGCATAATAACGCTGTCAAATAGACGTTTTGTGGCGATGTGGCTCAAACAGGCTGTCTATTCTTACACCAGACACAATTAACTAAGAGACAACAGATATGAAAACACGCACAGTGAGGGCATTATCTTTAAATCCTGGCTCCGTTGGCTAACTGCCGAACAGCTACAATTTAGCCGCAGTCCAGGAAATAGCCGGAGCCGCTCACTAGCCTTCCAGCAATAGGAAATGAAGGCTTCGGCGACGGTAAAGTGACACCTCGGTGGACGTTTTTGAGACGAGCAGCCGTTAAAACGTCTGCTCAGACTTACTTACGGGTTTCTACGACGGTGTCATGAGCTGTTGTCGGTAGAAATGCGTCTGCGTCTTGTTGTTTTCAGGTCAGCGCTGCGCCGTCAGACAGTGTGTACTTTCCTACGTGATGTCACCAGAAACCCCGGCTGTGCTTCTTCGAAACGACCCCGGGCTACGTTCAACAACACAAACTGTTGCAAAATCGCTAAAAGTGTTCAACAACCGCCCAGAACAACGAAGTTCAACTATAAATAGCAATGTAACAACACTGCTGTGATGTTTGACAAAGAAGAGCTTCAATGTTTTGTCATTAATAAAAGTGATACTTTTCATCAAAACACATGGTTTAACTTTTGAAGCTTCTTTATGTATAAAAATTACGCAAATAATAAATTTTAAATAAAAATTATTTATTATTGTTATATATATGTTATTTTATTGATTAGCTGATTGATAATTTTGTTTTTAAAATGTTATAAAATAGTGAAATCTAACCAAATAAATTAAAGTCAACAGTCAAAAACCCAAAGATATTCCGTTTACTATCATGTTTGACAAGGAAAAACTTAAATGAAAGGGCTGAATTTAGCAAAAACTTAAATTAACTTTTAAAAGTTAATTCAAGAATCAGTTTTCTGCTGCTTATCTCATTAATTACAATTACAGTACAAGGGATTATTGATTTATACACCTGGGAAGCACTGACAAAAATGTAATGTAGATGGCAATAAATCTTATAAGTCTTATCATCCCTACTGATTTCTCCTGATTCTTTAACTGATATGACCTTAAAAAGGTATTAAATTGCACTGTGTATGTGGCATTTAAAAAGTCTTAAATTTAATTTGGTCAACAGTGAAGACCACAGAAACAATGCACTGTATGCTCGTGTTAGCATACATATAATAATAATACATTAAGACACGCATATAATAGCTAAAAGGCAAAAATAAATACAACGAAATAAGAATAAACTACAGATCAAATTCATCTCCTAATGTTCTTGTTTTCAGAGCTTCCTAGTAGTGCTGCAAATGGAGATTATTTCCATTATTAATAAATCAGCCAAATTAATTTTGTCTTTAAAATGTCAGAAAATACTCCTGTCAACAGTCTGAAACCCAACGATATTCCATTTACTATCATGTCAATTCCACTACTAATTTTATTCTATTGTTAGTGTTACATCCATTTATTGTGCACACAAGTTGTTTTCTTGTGTCAAAAGACTTTTAATTGACTAAACATCAGTATTATTATTAAAATGTATTAGTATGTAAAATGTTCATTATGCAGGAGAGATGCCTAATTGTATGTTATTGATTCACCATTATAAAACAATAACCTGTTAGCAGTATTTTAATGGGGTTAATTTGAACTATTCTATATATGTAACAGCAACAAATACAGCTGTCAAATCATTCTAATGGTGTATATGAGTAAATGTACTTAAGTTATATTCCACACAGACACAGCAAACCTTTCAAAACACTTTTATTTTCATCTTCCATGCCTCCCAAAATGAGAGGCTGCACAAACAACATTTCCTTGGTGAGTTTTTAACAAGGCAGTGACACATGTAGCTCACTGTATGTATATAGCATAAAATGAACATCGCCTTATACCTGCACCAGTCTAAAAAACACTGAGATGGATCAGATCAGACCTTTACATGTAAAAAGATTTTGTATGAGCTGGCTCGAGTCTCTAAAACACAAACAGCATACAACAGCATTAAATACAGCCATTTCCTTCATTCACATTGATAAAAAAATAAAATAAAATAAAATAAAAATGACCATGAGCCCAAGGACAGGAAAAAAAATGCTGACCTACCTTATATAATAACCCTTCATTTAATACTCTAACCATAATATGAATGAAAGCAGGCCATAATATCTCATGCTTTATTTACATGTCACATTCAGAAATGAGGCTGTGATGGAAACAGTGCACATTTTAAAGTTAAAGGACAGTTTGTCCACACAGCTGCAGGCGTGTGCCGCCGCTCTGACAGAGGTAATCTACCGCCGAGGACGCAGCACACGCACACACACACAACAGGATGACTTTCAACTTGAGCATCACAGACACCGTCACCAGGGGAACTGGCCGTTTCCATGCTTAACCAGCGCCATGGAGATCCTGCAGCTGCTCTCTGATGTATGTGAGTGGTGACAACACATGGAGAGTGGAGGTGGGTGAGGAGAGGGGAGGAGAGGGGAGGGGACCTTGGAGACTTTGCCAAGGTGGATGCTCTGAAGAATTGCCTTCCTTTTAAACCACATCCATCCATATTGTGTGGCCAGTGCAGAGCCAATTTTATATCAATTAACCTGCTGCAGATTTTCTCAATTAATCCTTTAGTCTGTGAAATGCTAAGAAAAGATGGAATTTTCAACAGCTGAAGGTCATGTGACATCTTTCTTTTGTCTCCACAATCCCGATAGATTTACATTCATGTCAAAGAAAAGCAACTAAGAAGAAGCTGCAACCAGCAAACATTTGGTATTTTCTGCTTAGTTAAATAGTTAAATTTCCATCTGATCGAGTAATTGTTCAACCTGTTGTGTTCAGTTGAGTTTAAAAGTTCACTCTTGACCTTGGAAACAACAGCTGAAGAAAACCACATAGTGCTCTGAAAAAAAACAACAACTATATTTTATGGTAGCTGGTCAAACTGTATGTTCTGAAGACTGTGTGATACAATCAAAAGCTTTAGAACACCTACTGATGGACCTGGACATGTGTACAAGGAGGTTATTTGTAGTCAAAACATAATGTGGGTGAAAGCTACTTAGGTGTGGATAACAAAGGATTGAAGATTCCAGGATAAACTCAGAGGTTTTTTTCATCTTTATGTAACATTAGTGTTTTTCTGATGCAACTGAATTGTCAAGAATAAATCAAATAGGGACTTTTCCTGAATCATCTCTCAACTCAACCTCATCTTTCCCATGAGTCTGGCTGCTCTTTAACAGTTTTTGCCACATTACAAACAGCAGATTCAAATACTATTATTAAACACACCACCTTTTTAAAACCAACAGACAGAAAGGTGAAATGACAAGTGAAGGAAAGACAAGACAGGCAGAGAATGAGATGATCAATCATTCAGTCAACAAAATGTCAGAAACAGTCTGAATTACTTCTTTTTAGAACAAGTAGTTGAATAAGTGATTAGTTGACAAGAAATTAATCAGCAACTGTTTTGGTAATCAATGAATCATTTGAGTGATTATTTGCTGATTTCTTTAGTCTTTTTTTGTAGTGCTGGGCCAAACAAGTTATCTGAAGTCTTCATCTTGGACTCTGGGAAACTGACATTTCATAGACAAAACGATTAATCAAGAAAATAACTGGGGGATTATTCAATAAGGAAAATGATCATTTGTTGCAGCTCTTCCTCTTTTGTCTAACAAACACCCTAAAATGCAAAGATACTCATTTTTATCATCACACGAGACAAGGAAAGAAGTAAATCCTCATAAATATTTTGGCATTTTTGCTTTAAAACTGACTCAAACTGTAAATTGATAATGTAAATACTTGATTGATTGATCAAATGAATAGTTTCAGCTCTAAACTGCAGGCAGGAACATGATTGAGGCTGAATATTCAACCATCTCTTCTAGAAACTGTACAAATCCAAACCACACATGTAGGAGTTAACAACAGGGGGACTGATGCAGACAAAAGATGACAAGAAACTGTAGAAAGTTCTCTATAGCCATTCAGAACAGGCACCCCTGAGCATCCCACAGTGTGCACCCTTGAATGTTAACATAAACACACACACAAACTCAAACACACAAAAACAGACTTGACATCCATAGTTAATACAAACAGGTCCTGTCCCATTTAGCCCTGCAACACCCACCCCAGGTGATGAGTAGGTGATGCCATGCATATTTACTGCAGGTGCAGCAGGTGTGATTATGGCTGAAAGAACATTAACTGAATGTTGACAGCTCTCCCTGCTGGTTGGACGCTGGCACTGCAGCTACTCAAGGTGTCATTTTTATAAAGCCTGAGTAGAAAATGGCTATATATCAACGTAACTCTATGAGGTGTGTACCAAAATCATTACATAGGTCTGTTTTTAGACCAGTTTCATCATTGCAGTCTTCCTTTTTGACATACCTCACCTTTTTCATGCATCTCTGACAACTGATCCCATTAAAGTCATGCTATCAGCTCATAGTGAGCCATGCGCTGTTTTTCCTTCTTCCCACAGTAGCTGAAATCCTCATGATTTAGCTTTATGTGGCCTAATCTCATCACAAACACTCTTTGATCACTTACTATTCTTTGATAGGTACATAGGCTTTACTATAATACTCATATTGTGCTGAATTATTACCACCATGTAAGAAAAAAACAACATATGATTATTGTGTGGCTTTTGGGACTTACAAGATGTCAACTCTGTGTGTTACTAATGCATCTTCACAATAGTGTGTTGAATATATTGTAAATATACCATCATATATCCTACAATATAAGCATACAGCAGATGGTGCGTTATATACAACATATCCTGGATGTTTACAAAGAAGTATGGATAACATACTGTATTTCCTTTTACATTTTCAATATCATATTTCATCATACACTTGACATACACAGGAGGAGTAGGTTCAACATCAACAAACGACTGTAAAATACTGTAAAAATATTGAAAAACAAGAACATTCAGGGTCTGCCTGGTGAGTGTTAAAATAGGGGTTTATAAATGAGAGGCTATAAGTACAGACAAAGATTACACGTGTTGGAATATGGCATTGGCATGAGGAGTGAAAGGACTAAAATGACCCCAGAGAACGACGTCGCTGCTCTTGGCTTTGCCCTCAAAGTAGTAAAAGGCCTAAAAGAAGCGGCGCTGGATGCAGGCATGCGGATCCACTGGAGAAAACAACATTCGGCCAAGAAGTAGAAAGAGAACAGAAGCACATCACGGGACAGAAGCGAAAGCAACTCAGAAAGAGATCGCCTGTTCAAGTAGGGCAAACAAAAAAAAGGAGAGACACCTTTCTGATGAGAAGCAGTTACTGTACGTTGCTGCATATCAGGAACTTCTACTGATGCTGTTGCCTCTAACCGGTCATCAGTGACGAGAGAAAGGAGGAGAGATGAGCCGCGCTGAGCTGTACTGTCTCATCATCGTCTTCATCATGTGCTGTGCACCGTCCACAGATTCACCTCAACGCTGCCTTCAGTGAAGTACACACAGGAGCTAAAAGCTGTAATGTCTGGCCCCTGTATAGAATGTGAACACGATGTGGTTGATGTGGCAAAAAATAAGGAGCTGGAATGTAATGGCTCCATAAGACCTGATGATATTTGACAAGTCCAGTAACTATCAACAGTGCTCAGATCGGAGCAGCGGTAACAGTTCATCTGAAATCAAACCATCAGTCGTCTAAAAATGTGATGTTCTAAAATGTGTAAACATGTTTGGTCCCAAAAACTCAGCAAAAGGTCGAGAAAAAAGGTGGGAGAACGTGGCCAGAGAGGTGCTTTGAAAGAACAAAAGGGGGAGAAAAGGAAAGGATGCTGGATGTAGGTCCCTGTTCAATCTGTAAGCACCCTCGTTATCTCAGTGCACAGTTCAGTCTGCCACCGCACCCAGCGTACGTTCTCAAAGACACCTCGTCTCTGCAGATCTGTGACCTCCCAGCCGTCCCTCCCACCTCCTGCACCAACATCCTCGCTGGTGTTTCCCAGCCACTCTGCCAGTCACAGGATCTGCACCTCCTCTGTTAGATGAGAAGATTGGGGTGCCGGGTAGAGCGTCATGGTTGGGGGAGGGCATGGGGTAGACCCTCACTCCTGCTCCCCCCTTCAAGCAGAGCTCCAAACCCTCCTGGATCTCAAATAAAAACCTATGCAGGGAGACAGCCTGCCGCTGGCAGTGCAACGCCGTGCCGCTCCCGGCGCCCCCGCCCTGTCTCACTTCTTGACGGCCTGTCGGTAGCTGTGTCTCTGGCCTTCCTGTCGGACTTTGCTGCTGCAGCCGCTGGCCTTGCTGCTGTTGCCCCCGTCCCTGGTGCTGCTGGCTTGGCTGGCCTGGCTGCTGTCCTGCAGCGTGGGGCTGGAGTGAGCCCTCTGCAGCCCGTTGTCTTCCAGCAGCTGGGACTCAAACACCGACAGGTCCTCCTCGCCGCTCCGGATTTTAGCTCGCAGCAGCATGACGTAAGTCCCGTACCGAGTTTTCTATAAAGGTGTGAGCGTGTAAGAGAGAGACAGAAGAGATTCAGGACTGAACAACTGAGAGAGGTGCAGTACTATAATACTGATTTAATGCTTCACTGCCTTTCCAATTTCTTTCTTTCTTTGAGTCCATCTCACCTCAAACTCCAGATACTCGTCTCGCTGGCGGTACTCTTCCAGCTCGCGCCCTTTGACCTTGCGGTCAGGAGGATAAGAGCGCAACTCAGCCAGCTCAGTGGAGATGGCTCTGAATCGAGCTTCGTGGGATCTGACCTGCTCCTCCTGTAAGTACAAGGTCAATGTGACATGATGGAGAAGAAGAAAACAGTAAAATCCTGCCTGTATAATCAATTTTGAGTGTGTATTTTGCTTATTTTATTCCACCTCATCACTGACTCCCACTCCAACCTGTTCCCAGTCCTCTAAATCAGCTCCTCAGCACATACACCAGACACTGTCTAAGAATCCACATCAAGAGCGAGACGAGAGTAAACACCAGTGAATTGTTTTAGTCTGTTCAGTCCACACTGACTGAGCTCTGAAACTGTCCTCAGAACCAGCTGCTCTGTCAGGAACAAGGCCTGAGGAGCTGAGGTGACAGCAGCCGAACAAAATGTCTTCACCAGAAATTCACTGGACACAATTAGTGTCAGACATTGTTTTACTCGCTGAAGTCTGCCTGTACCATGAGAAAGGTGAGTGACGGACAAAAACACTTCCTGTGTGAATCGGCCTTAAACGTCAAGCTTTTCATCTCCTTGTTGCGACCTTGTCTGCCTTTCCTTTTGGAAAAACTCTACGTTGGATGACACTGTATACTGTATTTAACAATAAAATCTTATTTCTAGTTATAACTGGTCACGTTTAGGGGCTGTAGAGAGTTGACAGGAAATGAGGGTGAAGAGCGGACGAGTGAATCAAACCAGAGACGTTGCAATCACAGTACATGACCTGCGTCTCAGGTTTAGTCAGAGGTGATGATGCCACCACATTTATTTTGCTGCAACAAAAAACTGCTCTGAGAAACTGAGGGCAATGTTTTCTCATGATGGCAGTTGTATGCTGTCATAGGTATGATTCCTGTCAGGCTATTTGTTGATATGTTACTATTTAATTTGTGTCTTTTTTTGGAACAACAGTTTGACATGAGGAATGAAATGCCTACAATCATACCCACTGGTGGCCACAAGTAATATATTACATTTGTGTTTATTTATGACATTTTAATTCTAATTACTCCATTATGTTATGAAAAGTTATGTGTCAGCACCTATTGGAAATGGCTGTGCAGTACAGATCATTATTTTTGTTTTTGAAAGCTTTCCATTGCCTTTAGTGAGTTTCACAGGGTCCTGGACTTTACTCGGACCAGATTCAGTCCTCTACAGGACAGAGCTGTGAAATAATAATAGCCGTTAATGTAACGATACCTCAGACAGTTTTGACATTGTCCCCGGCAGCAGCGGCCGGCTGAACTTCTTCTGAGAGCCGATGGCTGCTGGGAAAGGAGGAGCTGAGAACATGGCAGCCACTGTGTTGATCCGTGTGATCCAAGACTGCATCTGCTCTGCGTTCCTGCGTGACACACCGAACAACACAAAAGCAATTACAAACAGATCCTCAGAGTAGGTACAAACACACTTTATCAGTTCCCCCTCCACAGTGCTGTATGCTCACATCAGCACATGACTGGCTTACAACATCAAAGGGGTAATTATCAGAAAATGCAGCCTTGCTGTTTACAAAGAAATTATTTTGGAGCCAATTAATGCATGAGAGAGAAAGGCCTGTTTTACACTAACAGACCCATTAGGGGCCCATGAGAAATATCAGATTGAATCAGACAGCCTTGCTTAAATCCCCAGGGAGAGACGGAGAGAGAGAGGAGAGAAAAAGAAAGAGGAGAGAGACACAGAGAGGGGTACAGTATCTGGGACAAATGCAAGCTGCAACTGGAGCACAGAGCCTGTCCTCCTGGGGGCTGAAACATGTGGCCACTCATGTGCCACTTCCTGGATGCTGCTAACACACACGTACGCACCTTCACCTTGCTGCTAACGTTCAGTAACATGTCCTGTTCAACATGTGCATGTGACATTGATCCGTGATCTCTCAGCATGTGTTCTGCCACACCGCGGGGCACATGTGCACAGCTGGCGCCACATGTTGTTAGCCGAGGTTTGGATAGCCAGCTGCAATAAGACAGCCGAGGTGACGCGATGTGGCCAAAAGTGTGTGGACATAACGCTGTTATACTCACTGGGACATGACAAAGCCCAAACGTGGTTCATGGTTTGCTTTCATGAGTTGTTTTGTGCATCTATGTGTAATTATTCTTCAAGAATTTGGTATCACATCAGAGATTCTCAATGACCAGCTACTCCTGACAGTAAATTCAGTTCAGCAGACTCTCATTATTCCTGCCATATAAAGCTGATCATTCTGTCAATCAGCACAAAATAACAACGTCACTGCTCCTCTTGATCACACACCTTTGTGAAGCAGGCTTCTTCTTTATGACAAAAACAAGATTTTAGAATATCTAAGTAAAAATACTGACCATTTTTTACCAACTGACTGGATACTGGATTATTCTGTTACTTAAATACACCCTGACCTAAAGGATGCAAAGCCTTGGCTCAGACAAAAGGCTTTCCATTGTCTACAGTTGACTAGTTTGACTTCACTTTGCATTCACCTGCTTTACTACTTCATAACCATGAGCACACAGGTAACCAGGTTTCTAATCTGCTTTTTATGAGACTGCAGGAACAGGAACATTAACATAACAGCAAAGTATGTGGATGAGGAGAGACAGTTACTTGTAACTAATCTGCTTGTATTGGAAATTATTCAAGTCAGACTAAAACTTAAACTGACAAAGGGTGGCCTCTATAAGTCTTAACAAGTCACTTCCCACCACTTAACATTTGACCTCTTGTTAAATTCAGACACATTTAAGCTGCGAGCAAAAGCATTGTTCTGAATAAATCTGATTACTGATATGCTTCATGTACAGTACATGCAGAGCTACAGTAACCCATTCACTTACTGTAACAATGAAAACACAACTCTAGACCAAAAAGTACACCAATGTCGATACATACAGGGGTTATACACATACTCATGACCACATATTATATTTGGACAGTGACCTTGCAAAGTCAAGATAAGACAAGCATTCATCTCTGCTGGGTGAGATTCATTTTTTCACACTGTAGAGTATATGGTTTGAATTTTAAGGTCTGCTGCAGATGCTGTGCAGCTACCCATGCTCACACGCTGTATTCTGTAGGCGTGGATAATTGTACAGTACGTGTTTGTGTCCAGTCTGTTACACTCATTACTTCAGCTCAGCGAGGAGCAGAGTGGGACTCACGGTGCCTGGAAGAGATACACCCTCCAGTCGGCCGTCCGCAGGTAAAACACGTTGGGCCTCTTGCTGTAGTCTGAAGCTTTCATGGCCAGAGAGTGGTGGATGGACACAGCATTCTTCAGGTCCTCGTCAGATAGCTGCTTGTCAGGCCTGTATTCCCCCTGGCAGGACAATTATAAATAAGAAATGAATGCTATGATTAACACAGAGGGGTCTTAACACTTATTAAAGCTGGTGAGCTGACTAAGGACATACTGTGGTTTTATTTGAGAAGTGGGAAGAGGGTAAAAGTTTGCTTACAGACGTTAGCACGGCAACCACTTCTACTGAAATCAACTGATGAGTCTGAATCTGATCTCGAGACTTTATGTATTCCATCTTTGCACTAGAATTTATCTCAGATGTTTATGTACAATCGAAACACTGAATTAATAGGGAGTTCCATGGAAGAAGTAGAGCAAAATAAAGTTCCCTGAATTTTTCATTAATTATACATGAGTGGAGAACTTGTGCAAACTAAAGTCTGCACTCATGATATTGTGAATTCTTTCTTGTAATTCACGATTCATGTTTAGGGCTGGGTATAGTTTAAGGTTTTGAAAACTAGTGCTAATAGAATACCTGCAACACCAAAATCATCCTGTTTTGATTCCTAATTTTGTGGAATATAAATGTTTTTGTTGACACTAGATTGACGCAGACTGTGAATTTATTTCCAAATAACCTCCAAATAATTTTCCTGGAAAGAAAGATTTAATTTGTTACTAATCATAGGAAAAATATAGAGTAATCAGTTGGTAGACTTCCAGTTATTTCTAAATACTAAACTAACACAGTGTTGAGTTATTCATTCACAAGTGAGCTACACATGCTACATGTGAAATGTGTAATAAATACATTTTAGAAAGTAATAAATATTCCCAGAGTTTAAATGGACAATTTATTTCAATGGAAATTCATCTGGAAGTCAATAATTATCAAAGGCGAGATACTGCAATTATTTTTTTTAATGCCATTATGGAATATTAGCCTTTTGTTTTGACGATAGATAAACAAGCTATCATGAGAAAATGTTCTTTGCTATCTCAAGATAACCAAACAATTAACCCATGATCTCCAGATAACGGGATTAAAAAAATTATTGCAAGTACAACTGACTTCTGTAGGATGATGAACTCAACGCAACTAATCAAACTAACAAAAATAACAAGAGATTACTGGGAAATCATGGACCTGTAAAATAAAAACCATGTTTTCATTTTTATTAGGCGACAGTATCAGAAGTTCTCAGATGTAGATTTTTGTCTAAACAGAAGCAGCAAAACAAAAACTTGAACTGAATAAAGTCTAAAATTGGCTGAATTGTGATTACATTTAGAAGCTGTTTGATCAAAGATCAAGTACACGACACAGACAACTCCAGCGTATCAGCACCTGACAGTTTGATACATGGCTTGATGAAGCTACGGTGTCCCTACAGGTTCATTCTCAAGCAGATGGCACATTTTTCACTCCACTGAAGAGGAAGTTGGAGCCACAGTGGCCTGTGATGCTGGCTGCCAGGCCCTGATTGGCTGAGGACATTACGTCATAACACTTTGTAGACATGTAGACGACAGGAAACAGGTACTAAAATAAAGTAACTCCCCCGGATAGATCGCTTAAAGAGTCGTCACCTGTTGAGCTCATTAGTATAAAGCCTTATAGGGGGATTCCTGTATGTGTAGGCAGGTAACATTAGAATGAAGAACATATTTGTTTGGTTTCCACAGAGACGTCCACTGAGGGGATAAAGATTCACTCTCTGTTATTTATTTGCTGCTGGTATGAAAGTAAAACAGAATGTTTATGGAGATGCAGTCACCTGTTCTTTAAAAGGTTGAATAATGAATATCAAGTAGTAGCTGTTACAAACTGCTTCTCATGTCGCCTCTTTTTTTTGTTTGTTTGTTTGTTTTACTGGCACAAGTATGCGTAGAAAATACTGAATATGCTGTTACTTACTTTTTGCAGATAGAGAATGAGCCCTTTCAGGATGGCATAGAAGGTCTTCCATCCTCTTTTCCCTCTTGGTGCTGGAGGTGAGGAGGAGAAAACATGGTCACATTAAACCTTCAGTTACACACACATGTATAATATCATTTTTCTTTTTTTTTAATGATGTACGTGAGAATAAATCACAGTGATTCACAGATATGTGCAATCTCTCTGCAAATGATGACATAACTATATAAAAGACATGAATTAGTAAAATACATATAAAATACAACTTTCTTGTGAATTAAACCACATGAAATCAGAGAGGCAAGCTGAGTAACCTTTGATTGATGGTCAGCTTCAACAGCAAAACTATACAAAACACACTCAGAAAGCGAATACCTCCACCAAAACTTAATCTCCTCTAAATCTGTAATTGTAATCGAAGAAAATATTGGATCGCACCAAAAAAACATCCACGGCTCACAGTTTATAGTAACTTCCCACCAATTTTGTCTGTAATCTGTGAGCGGGTGTTGTTTTTGCGGGAGGGAGGTTTTTCTGGGAGATGTTCTGTTGAAAATCAAACAACACAACAATTTCAGCTGTGTCTCAAATGTGTAAAAGTCCACAAGAGGAAAGGGAAACGTTACCTGAGGGTTTATTTGAAGCACAGCACAGTATTTTTTTATCTAAAATCTACATCTCACACTGGTCTGCTATTGACATGAGGTTCTATTTCTATTATTACCATGTTTCACTAACATTTCAAAAGCCTGTTTCAATCAGATTTTGCAGACTTTTGCAGCTCTACATCTTACAAGTGACACGTTCTTCCTTAATTTCTATTTATTTAGCCAATTTAGCCAATAGAAATATGTGTTACATCTCTTTTTATATGCACAGACTGATCCACCAGCTGATTTATGTCTCATGTAAGTTGGAGAGGACGTGTTCACACTGACAGTGACAGCGGAGATGTTTGAGTGGATCGCAGCTGATTCAATGGACAGTCGATGCAAATGTGGAAGTGATTCAGCCTCAGTGTAAAATTGGTTATGACACAGGACTTTGGAGAGGCGGTCCCTGGTTGGTCGGACCTGTCAGAACGCATAGACGAGGATTTGAAGGAGATGGATTAAAATCAAAAAGATGTCATGGAGCAGATTCCGAGCTCAAGACTGAACTTGGAGACTCGAGACGTAAAACTGTCCTCACCTCCGTCATCCTTCATGTGGAATAAACACAGGGCTAGATGAGCACATGACTACCTCTCACAGGTCATTGAGTGAAAGCATCTGAGGCGTACGTACTTCTCTTGCCATCTGAGTCGGCGTGGACTTTGCGAACCAGGAACCCGTTCTTGTACAGCAGCGTTCCCGAGGGCTGCGTCTCCTCCGCCAGGGGCTTCCCGCTGCTGCCCACCCTCTTCATGGATCTGGAGGTGTTGGACTCGCACAGGCTGTCCCCGAGCTCCGAAAACGACTTCCGCAGCTCTTCCTCGTCACTATGGAGACAATAAATAAATAAATTTAAAAAACAGACTCCATGGTGATCAACACTTATGTGTCATGTCTCATTAGCAACGCGAATAAACACATCATCATTCATCCTGTCCATTTGTCCTAGCACTCTGTGCTTGTTACACCAGGAACAGCACAGGACAAGAGGTCCACAGATTTCACACACTCACTGGGAAACTTTTCGTTTTGTACAGTACACATGAGTAATGTCGCCGTCCACTGCTGGCGCCTTGGCAGAGCT
This sequence comes from Lates japonicus, assembly GCA_033238685.1. Classification (NCBI taxonomy): domain Eukaryota; kingdom Metazoa; phylum Chordata; class Actinopteri; family Centropomidae; genus Lates; species Lates japonicus. Next base: position 723,765 of record BRZM01000039.1, on the reverse strand, counting down.
TTTGTTGCACAAGACATTTACATTTGCATCATGTATCTGTGGGGGGGTGTGGTGGGGTGGGGGACCTGAGTGAATGAAGTTGTCCTCAAAACTTTAATTGTGTGTTTTCCTCTCTTTGCCTCTCTTCTCTCTGTCCACTCTCCTTGATCAGAACGTACCACAGCAAAAAGAGCGACACCATCTATCTTATTCCAGCTTTGAGGTGAAAAACAGGGGCACCTTTACCCCAGGGGGGGCAGCTAACTCCTCTCTGAGTTGCAGACGCATCACTGTTACTCTTCCTCCTCTTGATGCTCATGAGAAGTGAGGCAGGATGCTCTTCATTGCAACAAAGAAATGGAGCTTCACAGACTTATTGAGAGAAGGAGTAGTGACTCTAGAAGTCCTTCAAATACTATGAATTTGAAAGATTGCTGTTAGTGATCATACTGTATGTTTTCTTGGTGTTTTATACATGGGTTTCTGGGCGACATCATCCAATGAAATGACCCAAAATGGCTGAGATCAAAATGCAAACATCTCAAATCTGAGCAGCTGTTTAATGAATAAGACTGTGTGTTTGACATGTGTTTAGACTTGAAGTTTGGGAATCAGTGACAGAGGAACAGGCATGGAGAGAGTCTCTTTTCATCATCCTGTGATTCTAATCAATAACACTCATAAGATCCTGTATTGACAAAGTTTGTCAGGAGTGAAACTCTGCCTGTTCACACTGCAGTCATCTCTGATATGAGTTCTGAGGGAAAAGCAGGATTTTCACATGAAAATGTAAGAAATACAGGCTACTACCCAGAACGATCGAGGCAGAGCTGTGTTTTAAGTTTAACCTGCTGCTGTCAGGTGATGTTTTCAGACACACACCTGCCATTTTTTTCTACCTGTGGAGCTAAACTTTGTGTTAGAAAATTAGGAAATGACATTATAAGACATATAAAAATGCTCTGAGATAATGTCTGTTGTGATTTAGTACTGTATAAATAAAACTGACTTGACTGTAGCCTCGTTTAGCCTCGTATCACTGCTGCTGAAGCTGCAGTTGCTGCATCATATGCATCATATCAGCCACCAGAGATGACAGATGTCTACTAAATGTGGTGTGAGCTCTAAAAAAAAAAAAAGTTTTCCAGCAGCTGCTTTACTTATAAATACTGAAAATGTCCCTTTCTAAGTTGTTTTCATCCTTTTTACTGTTCACTTTGTTTTATCTTGATTGATGCTGACTGTCTGTATAAATAAACCTTTATATTACTACTACTATAAATAAAATAATGAATTTACCACAATACTGTTTACAGATCACAGGTTGGTCACCTGTCACCTATTTGAGTTTCCCATTTTCCTGATGGGGCTTGGTTTGGAATAGGGGAAATAAATTCCTTCCTTTAGTCACTGATAATCCAATTTTTGTCTTTACTCTCCTTCTTCTCTCTTTTTTAATCAGATGTTGACATTTTTCAGGATAAACTACTGCTTCATTTACAACTCGTCTTCATTGTGTCAAATTCTCTGCTCTTGCAGCTGCCCACAGAAGCTTTTTTTTTTTTTCCACTTAAAAGCACCACAATATTTATACAATCTTATCACACCTAAAACTAAAAGTACATAAGTAAGACCCAGATTTTAAAGATATAGATAAACCCTTGGGAATGAAAAGTAAAGAGTGAGAGGAGAACAAGTGTGTTACTGTAAATCCAGGTCACCTAATGTTTTAAAACTGCCACACTGGCAGGTCTCAGAATGTAATGAAATTTTTACCAGACTCCATTCTTTATTAAACCGAGTTTTCAGGCGAAGAGTTGTGGACTGAAGTTTTCTCTCATTAGAAACAGGCCTCAAGGAACCATCTGTGTAAATGAGGATCCTGATGAGCTGCTGAGTTCTGGTAGTTTCTGACTGCAGCTTTATTTCCTGCTAACTACTCTCATGTGATTTGTGTCTGTGTGTTTCCCACTAAAGTCTCATTATACTTTCTGACTCTGTATCCAAAAAGTGAGCAGTACCTTTATGTTTCTGTTTAGAGGATGAAGGGTTTTTGTTATATTTTCTGTATTTCTTACCTCATTGTACATAGAATTGCACTGTTTAAAAAAAAATTTTTTTTAAATATATCTTTTCTATATATTTTGTTTCTACATATTTTGTATGTTTGCACTGAAAAGGAGAAGCTCTCCAATCTCATTGTACTTTAGTATAATGACAATAAAGGGCATTCTATTCTATTCATCCACTGTGTTTTTATTTTATATTCATGTCTCCTAGCTCATTTTTCTGTCTTTAATGTTGTATTACCAGTTTAATACCATGTTTTGAATGTTTTACCATCTGGTTTTGTTATTTATGTTATTGTATATTCTTATTTAGTAGCCCCTTTTTGTATTTTAATATGTTTTATTTATTTTATTACAGTTTTATCACCATTTTTAAATGTTTTATCATCTTATTTGGTCCAGTAACTTACCATTACCATTTTGTTTATCATTTCTCATCTAATTTCATTTTGCTCACATACTTTTCCTCTTTTCTTTTATTTAGATTTGTTTTCCTTTTTATTATCAGGCTGCAGTACTCATGAAGTACTCATTTATATTCAAATACGTGGATATCTAGTGTTTAATAGGGTCAGATGTCATTTTTGGATTTAAGTACGATAACTGAGTTTTGATACAGAAAGTGACCAGTTATTTTTTCAGCATTTTACTTAATTTATAGGTTAAATGTTTTTGCAAGGTTATATATGAGGTTGTATATAAACTTGTTTTTACAAAACTCCTCTTTTCGCTTCACAAAAGTAGCCAGAGTTCTCAAATGTAAAACACTGCGTTAAAACAAGCAGCCACGCAGGGACTTTAACTTGAATAAAATTGTCTAAAACTGGGAAAATTGTGATTTGAAAAGTAACCAATATTAGGAATCAGTTCCAGCTTTTGGTACTTGACAGGTTTCAATAATCTTGTCTTTACTTCTATTTCCAAAGTGTTATATTCAGAATTCTTTCCTTTAAAATGTTTAATCTTTATTATTTGTGTATCTATGAGCATTTTACTTTATATATTACAAATAATTTAAGTCTTAGAGAAAATGGATTTGTATTGTATTTCAATGATAGACAATACTTAGAATACATATTGCCATAGCAGTGATAATCCTATTCTCCTCTAAATAATCCCTTACAATACACTGTATGCATTTGTTTGGTGTTTTTAAAGGGATTTGTCACATTAGTAGATGATAGATGCTTCAGGCTACAACAGCAAGTGTCTCTGCATCTGAACGGTGAGGTAACACACGATTCCTCTTGTTACCTCACCAGGCGGCACCCATGCAAAAGTTCAGCCTGAAAATAAAAAAAATGGCTGGACCCCCCCCCCCCCCCCCGAGACCACGCTATGAGTAACCAACAGTACATAACAGCAGTTAACCCCCATGCAGGAGCCAGAGAAGGAGAGAAGGAGAGAGAGAGGCAGAGACAGAGCCAATGAGCATGTAGCCTGTTGCCTGGTAACTGCCAGGCTGCCTGAATCCCTCTCTACACAGAGACAAAGTGGAGAGGAGCTGGAGAGAGGGGGGAGTGGAGGGAGGAGAGACAGAAGGGGAAGAGAGAGAGGGAAGGAAAAAAAGACAAAGCTCATCCTTCTCAGATGGCAGAACATTATCAACAATAATATGAGTGAGAGAGGAAAGGAAGAGGAGAGGAGAGGAAAGGAAATTTTAGGACGAGAGGAGAAACAATAAAAGAAAAGAAATCAAAGGAAAATTGAGAGAACAGGAGGAGAAAAGAAAGAAAGGAAAAAGAAAAATATAGGAATGAAAAGGAAATAATGGGAAAGAAAAGAAAGCAAAGAAAAATGACGGGAAAGATACAGAAAAGAGAAAAATACAGGCAGGAAGGGGAGAGAAGATGAGAAAGAAAATGAAAGGAATAGAATGGAAAATAAAGGAGAAGAAAAAAGAACAATAAGAAGACATAAAGAATGAAGAGAAAGCAAGGGATTGAAAGGAAGGAAAGCATAGAAAAGGAAATGGGGAAAAGGGTAAAGAAAAGAAAGAAAAATTGATAAAATAAAGACAAGAAAGCAAGGTAATGAAACAAAAGGAAGAAAGAAAGGAAAGAAAAATACAGGAAAGAAAGGGAAAGGGAAGGAAAAGAAAACAAGGAAAAGGAAAGAAATGAAAGGACCGGAAAAGGAAGAGGGAAATGAGAAGAAAAATAAAGAAGGAGTTGATGCAACCTGAAGAAAAGCCTTAACAGGTTGGTCTGATGACAGAAGCTGCTGCTGCACGCTGGGTATTTTGTGCTGATGTTGCTGCTTCAGCAGCCAATAGAAACTGATGTGTTTCACCTGTGCCACTGAGTCATTGTACCAAATGGCAAAAACACTCCAAACACAGTCAAGTGAAAGAGGACAGTAATTCATCCATACACATCCTCTTATACATGACAAAGCTTTTCCTCATTCACAGAGGCTGTGCTTCTTTTCAAGAGCTTTATTTTGAAAGTACTAATTTCTAATTTAATATACAGACGTTATTGTGTGGTAATCAGGGACTGAAACAAACTAACAGATGGAGGCAGTGGTATATATACAACAACTATATATATATATATACAACAACTCCTGTGTTCTGCTCTGTAAAATGACTGTTTTTGTCAATGGAGTCTGGTACTGATATATAGAGATGTTAATTTAATAAAAATAGGAATCCTATTCATAATGTTGTCAGACACTTATCATAACAATCTGAGCCTGTCATTGGTAAAAACAAGCACTTTAGTGGACATAGATCGGCACATCCAGTGTGGCAGACATATTACAGTCAGTAGCAAAGGATGGTTGGATGCTGTTTAAGGTCATATGATGGGTCACTCTGCTCTCCTACTGCAGGTGAGAGGTGGTGTCATGCAGACAATAGTAAGACAGGATGATTAGAGGCACTGAGGGAGGAAGAGAAAAGAGATTAGCAGAATAAAAGGAATAATAGAGCAGATGGGTCTTCGCCTCATGTGCGGTGTGCTTCGTTCTCTAGGCTACACTTCTCACATTTCCACCCTGCTCTACCTGTTTTTCCTCCTTGCAGTCCTCCTGATATTGTCGACTTGTTGCCTCACTTTGCTAACACACAACGCCCACCTCTCTCTCTCTGCCTCTCCACCCCCGCTCCTGAATGAGGGAGCATGCTATGTACTGTATGTGTCGTGTTGTGTGTGTGTGTGTGTGTGTGTGCGGGCGTGCGTGCAAGTGAAGAACATGTGGGTGCAACCAACTGCACCATTGAGATCGTCCATGTACGTGTCTTTCTCTGTGGGGGTGTGAAATAACATCCATCGGCGTGTTTTTTTCTTTGCGTTATGTTTCTCATCAGGGGGGGTTTGCACACGTACTGCACGTCCACGCAAACACACACCTGTAATGAGATGTACACTCCAGATTTCACATACACAATGTGTATTCATATAATCACAGCGAGGAGTTTGTTTTAGTGTCTGAAAATCACACCTCAATCACAGAGCTTTGACTATACTCAGTGGTGGTGGAGGGTGTTTTTTTAAGCCTCAATCTGGGAGTAAATTAGTAAATCAATGCTGGGCTGGCCTATATATAGAATAAAAAAAACAGAATAGTATTTACACTTTATTGTGCGGTTGTGCAGTTTGGAAATTGCAAACACGCAAACTGAAATATTTCCCAAGGAAGACAAAGAAAAATGATACAGGAGTGAGGTTTATCTGCCACAGGGTGTAAGTCCCTGTGTTGTGAACTCAGTCAATGAGTCTGCAAGTGAAAAAAAATGTCCTGTGTGATGAAATATGCATCAACTAAGCAAGTAGGGTGTGAAAGTGGTGGCAAAAGTGACACTGTGCTCTGTTTCCAAATAAGGTTTTCAAAGCAGAGCACAGAATCTACTCTATCACAACAACCTCAGCCAGTTAAAATATTAAAAATGAACATGTGCAACTCTCTGCCAAAACTGCAGAAGATAAATAAGCAGACTGCTGTGGGCTGAATCTCTTAATCTGTAATTCATTTTGTTTTGGAGGTGGATTCTCCGCTGCTTAACGGGTGTTTACGCGTCTAAAAACGACATCTTTTTCTATATCCCCGCGTGGCCTCTCGCGCGGCGGCAGTGTTTAAATAGCCGTCTATATGTCAGCGGAGATGTTTGAACTGGATCGCCTGCCTCTCTGCGGATCTCCCTCCTCGATCTGCTTCTCTGACCACTTTTATTCAGCTGCTTCGGGGAGCGCTGCTGCTGCCGCTGCTGCTATTTTTGGAAAGGTAGTGGGAGGCTGTGGTCACACCTTTGTACAGGATGCAGGTAAAGAGACATTTAAATTGAGTTGCCTTTCTCTCGCTCTCTCTCTCTCTTTCTCTCTCTTTCTTCATCATCGTCTCTTTCTGGTTTTTCTTGCTTTTCACATGTACAGAAGCACAAGGTGCACATAAACACACCAATGTATTTCCTGTGTGTATTTATATGTACAGTACATCCATCTGTGAGCGTATGTGTGTGTGTTTGATGCTGAGAGAACACAGGGAGGAAGGAGCATTGCGGTAGCTATGGAGTCGTATCCATGGTGCCGTAACTATGGCAACAAAGCTTGGAAAGCTAGTGACTTAATTGGCATCTCTGAGGCACTCTGAAACTGTGATCCAGAATAGCAACCCTTGACACACTAATGTTTCCTTCGCATGCCAGACAACACTCACGTCATTAATGAGGATGCTAACAAGTTAATCAATATCCCTTATTGTTTCCTGCCCTTCAGGATGATGTGCGTGTGCAGAGCGCGTGTTTAAGTTACAAGATTAGGACAGAAAGAGGGTGAAATAAAAAGAAAATCATGTTTAAGGTGAATGAAATCAACATAAAGTCAATGTAAAATGACTTACAGTGTCCACTGCAGCTTCTGATTCTTGATTGAGTTGTAGAGAGCCTGCAGAGGAAAACAAACAAAATCACATTTTCAGATAAACATGGCAAACAGCAGCTATGTTCGGCTGTGCTCACTTCCCGACTTGATCAAATATTACAGGGCTCATTGTGGTTTTCTGAGGGAGTTGCACAGTAAGCAAAGCTGGCTTCATTCAATAAATGTCGTGCCTTTTTCATGCTGCTCAAACTGCCCTTTGGGCTGAGCTTAACTCATTGTCTTTGTCAAACAATCCATCAGTCATCCAATCAGTCAACCGCCGCCACATCACTTAAAAAAAACAAACAAAAAAAAAAACATTATCCACCCAGCACCCAGCCTGTCAATGGATAGACGAGCAAATCAATCAGCCAATAAATAATTTAGAGTTTGGCATAAACGCAGCAACCCGCACAGAGTAAAATAAGTTACAGCTTAGGAACATGAACAACCTACAACATAAAACAAACAACAAAATGATGATATGGGGTTTGTGGATAAAGTCTGTTTTTGGTTAATTCACCAAATTAAGTACCTAATGATTGAAGAACAGAGCTCATATAAAAATCCAATACTGCCATAAAGCAGTGCTGCTAAATTATTTGCACCATTAGAAACCATGGTCTGATAGAACCAGAGATACTGTATCAGCTGTCTTAGTATCAAAACTCTGAGGTCTGGTTGACAGATTTATATCTCACACCTCAAGTTGTAACTGTAATACGCTGTCACTATGTTGGATGTCTTAAAACATGCAGCACAGAGTCTTGTAGCATCTACAACAAGTTAGCTTCATCTCTGAAGAAGTGCTGTTATACACTCACTTTATTAGGAACACCTGTGCTTATTAATGAGAGTATACAACCAATCATATGGCAGCAGTGCAGTGCATTAAAACCTGCAGATACAGGTCTGGAGCTTCAGTTAATGTTCACATCAAACATCAGAATGAGGGGACAAAATGGTTTCAATAGCACAGTCGTCTCAAATTGGTTTCATGAACAGTGAGCTCAGTGAACTTCAGTGGCCTCCACAATCACCAGATCTGAATCCAGTCGAACACCTTTTGGGTGTGGTAGCAGCATCAATGTGCAGCTGACAAATCTGCAGAAACTGTGATGAATCACATCAACATGGACCAGAATCTAAAAGGAAAGTTTCCAACATCTCATGGAATCCATGCCACAATGAACTGAGGCTGTTGGAGAGCAAAGGGAAGCTCTGTAAGTATTTATGTATGTATGCTTAGGGTAATTTCTTCAAACTTTAATTGGGTTATGTTTATGTTTCTCCAAATCCATTTCAGCTTGTTTGTGACTGGACTCCCTCTCACTTCTTTGCACCAGCTTTAATCACTTCTCCTTTTTTGGGTCACTGTTTCCACTTTCAGGGAAAAAATACACTCTTTAACTTTCATTATCATCATAATCAACACACAAAAAAACAGACCTACAGAATGACACAGCAGGGAGACTCAAAGATGATTTACTGAGGGAGCATATCAGCTGTGAAAAGACTTTAGAGACACAAAACATTTGGCTTTAACTTCTTCAAGATCTGTAGTGACAGTCGAGACCTTTAGACGCTTCTCATTCAGCAGCCCGGAGTGACATTGGCCTGTGCCAGCTGAATGTGATATAGCAACTCCGTTTCACAGCTGGTCTGCAGCGGAGGAGCAGAGGGAGGGGAGGGAGGGAAGACAGCATGAAGCCATCACACTATAGTGTTTAAGACACAGATCGAGGCCGTGGATGCTGCTGATAGACAGCTGTGACAGCTGAGGTGATGGAGAGGACACTTACAGGCAGTTCATCACCACCTCGTTCACCTCTGAATTCCTTGTAGACCGATACCACACACTCTCAGCCAAAATCAATCCTTTTCCATTACATCCCCTTGATTAAACAACTACTGCTAATGGTCTTCACTTGAATTCTGCTGTTTAAGACTTCCAACCTATTATGAAAATCATGGTGTTGCATTGTGACTTTTAGTCAAATTAAATTGGATTTATAATAGGGTTTGATTCATTCGCCTAATCAGGTTCAGTCCCAGCATTTTCTCTGAAACTGGGCCTAATCAGAGATACTACCAGAGAGTCATGAATATTAATGACCATCCAGCCTAGACCATTACAGATTTAGTTCTGGTTTCCATACGTCCTACTGTAAAAAGCCATGTTCCAAACTAAATGTGCTCTTGTGTGTTTTAATAATCATGACGGACGGAAATATACAGCTGAGCTTCCCCCGGGATGTCAGAACCAGCCGGTTTAAAACTGCTTCTGTAGCACAAATCTGGTCAACATCAAATATTAACAGTGAATTTGTAAGCTGTAAAAATATACTGATCTGCAACAACGGACGAGAGATTCTTCCTACAGAAGTTCATCGTGTATAAATGAAGAAAACTGCTGAGTTTTTCAGAATGTCAGGCAGTAAAGCAAAACTTACAAGTAGAAAACAAGAACTTCAGAATAAGTGAGTCTAAGCCTGGAGAACATATTGAGAATGAAACATGGACAGAAATATCTAAGAAAATCCATGTAAGTGCTGATGTAAACTGGATGGGACATATCTTTTAACCCCAAACAGGATGGAAAAAAGAAAACCACAGCTAACAGGAGCCTGATGGACTAACTGAGGTCTTTCTTCTTATAAATAATGTTTGAGATATTCCTGAAAATGAACCCCACAACTATAGTTTTGCAAGATCAATCAATGAACTGTGGAATTCATACTTGTTAAATGTGTTATATACAGGAAAACTAGAAATGGACTTTGTCTCAGTGAGGACACACTTTGCCCAAGAGAATGGACAAACATATTAAATAAAGTTTATGAAATGGAGAAAATGACCTATAAACTGAAACTATGGACAAAAATGTTTGAAGAAATGGCACCTACTAATTCAAGATAATGTTTTAGCCCCATTTCACTTCTGCAGCTGCATTTTAAAAATTATTTCTGGACAACACTGTGAATGAATTGAAAGAAAGAAATAAGAAAACTCATAGCTATAACCCTCGGCAGAGGGGGTAACAGGGTTGCAACTTAATATCAACTAACCAGCAGAATATTCTTGATTGGTGGATTGTTCACAAAAGTAGTGAAAAATGTCCCAATGTGATGTTATCATAGTTGTTGTTGTTTAGTCCAAAGACACTCAGTTAACTATCACAAGACACATAAAAGCAGCAAATTTAGAAGATAGAACTACAGTGTTTCATCTTTTTAGCTCTAGTCAGTAATAATAATATATTTAATGGTGGTTTTGGTTAAGTATCCATATACAGTATTTGTATATTTCTTCCTAAGCCAACACAGTAATGATTTAGTGGAACTGTGTCACAGCTGAGTTTTTTCTGCCAGCAGAGAGTAGTTCCTGAAGAATTTTTATTTGTACAAAAAAAAAAAAGTCCTTACTGTAAATCCTTAAGGAACACACTATATCAACAGCAGTGGGACTCTGTGGGTTTAAAGACAGACGACTAAAAAAAAAAGGAGTCAATTTAAAACAAAGGTAGAGGGAGGTGGAGTATAAATCAGAGCTTCAGTCAGACTCATTCAGTCAGTCTGGAGGCTCATCGAGACAAGGATGGATGTTCGTCACCTTCACCTACTTGCTTCATCAACGTCACCAAATGCCAGCAAATGAGAGGCATGAGGCTTGAGTGGTGGCCTTATACAATATGCTGCACTGAGCTGAGGTGTATGTCCCCATTAGGTCCGGCAGTCAACCTGTCTACTACACTATGTACACAAATGTTGTGTGTGGAGCATTAGAGGTTAAATAGATAAATAAATGGATAAACCCTACCAGACCATGTGAGATATCTGGCCCACTGGCTGTGAATGACAGTGAGCTATCATCCAGTGTTATGCTGAGTAAATATGATTTGTTATGACATGTGTCATACTGGTATGAAATTAAGTAGGAAAAAATGATTCATTTAAAGATGCAGATCAACTGACAAGCTGATGATAAATGACGCCGTCTCAGTGTGACTCGTGAAAGTAAAAGTGACAGGAAATAGCCAAGAGTTTTCAGTACCTTCCTCCTCTTTCTGGCCTGTGGGTGGTTCTGCCCATCCTGAGCCTTGCCCAGCAGGTCTGGAAACACCAGGGGCTTGAGGGAGCGCGAGCGCGGGGTTCTGGGATAGCGGAATGGGTCCATCATCCGGAAGTCCCTTCCGTAGCGCACGGTGCAGAGAGAGCGTGAGCGTAGGCGCCCCGCTGAGTGCAGGCTGTTAACACCAATCATGGTCAGGGAGGACAGGATCAAACAGAGCTGGGATTCAAGTCCAAAGCAAGCTGGACATTCAAAATCTGCCCAAGTGAGGCAGTCTATTATTTTTAAGTTCTGCAGAAAAAGTTCCTTTAAAAGAGATAAAAGTGTGTAATGAAGTGTGTCCGATCTGAATGCTGTCCAACAAATACTGGAAGAGGCTGATGTGCCAACAGCTTGCTGGAGGTGAATTCAGTTGTTACAGAGAGCAGCAGGCGATCAGCAGAGGGAGGCGACACATCATTAAGCTGCTGTCAAGTCAGTCAGAGGCACTGGTGGACCGTGCTATCAGCCGGAATCAAATGCCGTCTGTGCAGTCCCTGAATGTCTTGATCAACGCTCACCAGGCAACACCAGGATGCCCACCGGATGCTGAATTATTGATAAAGCAGCCATGTATTATACATGTACAGAAACCTTTGCTATTGTATATGAGAAGGCGAGACCTTCTTGGTCACCACGGTGCCACAAATCCAGCACTTTTCTTGGCTTGACTATTGAAGTTTAAAGGGAAATAAACAGCAAGCTGATTTCTCCAGGTGACTGTTCTCTACAGTCTCAACAGGACACGAGCCTCTGCCAAGTTACCCAAAGGTGACACCTGTACAGCTGCCACCTTTAAGCAAAAGCCAGTGACAACACACTATGAAGATGAATCCTTAAACATGCACTCACACACAGAGACCCAAGCTGACACTCTCACAGATGGTATGAAACACTGGCAGAGGTGTGAACGGACAGCCAGCATGAAACAGATGGGTGCAAAATGCGGAAATGAAGAGGTAAAACACACACAGGCATACAATAAGCTCTTCTTTATGCTGATATGAACACAAACACACACACACACACACACACACACACACACACACAATAGAAGGGGGAGAGGGGTGGGAGGGAGGTACAGCCGCCCTCGGACTTCAGAGCAGGGATTCCAAAGAGCGCCCTTGATTTCGTCACAAGCCCAGATACAAACAAAATCAATTAAAGAGGGAAAGAAGAGGCAGGTGTAAAAGAGAGGAGCTTGAAATTCAGCACAAAAAATGAACGTTCCTGTTGCTCCCACTGTAAAATGGACACCATCAGTTTTACAGTCACAGCGCTGATTAACAGACTCTCACTTCTTCTTCCTCCCACTCTCAGTCCATGTGTAGAGGTCCGCTGTCATCGTCTACTCCTTTTCCCCCCTCCTCTGTGATCCACTTCTCTCAGTCAGAATTTCCTCTCAAGACTCTCTTTTTGCACCGGTTACAGTCTCTTCCCGCTGCACATTCAGCGGGTGTGGGTGTCTGAGGGAGAAAACGCCGCTCTCCTGCCGCTGATGTCTTTCATATCTTCCTTGCCTTTGTATGCTGATCCCTGGTTTTATTTATCTGTTGCAATCTTTTTCGCCCAGTCTTTTCTTCCCTTCTCCCTGCTGCTGCCGCTGCCGCTGCTGCTGCTGCGGAGGAGGAGGTGGAAGAGGAGGAGAGGAAAGGAGAGCTGGCCGCCTGAATCGCAGAGCAAAAAAGAGGCTGATAGGGACAGTGCTCTCCCTCTCTCTCTGCCTCCTTCTCTCTCGCTTCGTCAATGCGTACCTCCCTCCCTCCCTCCCTCCTTCTCTCAGTCATCAGCAGCAAATCACAGTCTCCCAAACTGCCTCTTCCACGCATACACAAATGCAGACGAGGTTATGCACACTTTTTTGGAAAAATACACTTGCAATGGAAATTAGTATTCAGTGGTGGTCTTGTGGGAGAGACTGGTTAAAGTGAGAGGAGGAAGAAGCATGCAAAGAATTGGCAGCGCGGGGACAGTGTGAAAAGGTGTGTACGATGAAGTGTGTGTATTTAGCATCACAGTCACTTAACTGTGAATTAAAGGAATAGTTCAACATTTTGGGAGGAGGGTTTATTTGCTTTCTTTGGTAAGACTGAGACTAGAAGACCCATATCAATCTAATGACGCTGTGTGGAGCTGGAGACAAGAGATGGTTATCTTGGCTTAGCATAAAGGCTGGAGGCAGAGGGAAACAGGTAACCTGGCTCTGTCCAAAAATGTTAATATACATCTACCAACACATCTTAAAACTCACAGATGAACCTGCTGTATTTTGTACACTAACCTAAATGCATAAACATTTTAGAGGGATTAACATTGTGATGAGGTGTTCCTTCATCTCTTCTATTGTCTATACTTTGACCATTACGCATATTGTACACATCTTTGAAGTTGTGGTGGGCATTTTTTGGACTTTTTTCCCTGACATTTCATAGACTAAATGATTGATTGAAAAAGTAATCTGCAGATTAATTGACGATGAAAATAATTGTTAGGTTGCAGCCCTGATTGGTAGGTGTATTTTTGAATATTAGACAGATTTACACTGGCTGTGTCCCTCTACCTCTGGACTTTATGCTAGGCTAGGTGAAACACACCCTTACTCCAACTACATACATAAACCTGCATGAACTCATTTTTGGCCACTTGGGAGAAAAGCAAAACTATGCAGTAAACAGAGCATTGATATTGTTGTAATCACCATTTATACCTGCAGCAATGAACTTTTGTTGTTGTTATTGATTAATCATTATTTTTTATACTGAAGATGCCTATGACAGAAAATATGTGACTAAAGAAAGTCTGTTTCACCTCAATGAAATCTTTATTCCAAGAAGAAATTATAGTCCAACAACAATCAAAGTTGAAACTAACTGAAAGCAAAAAACTAAAACCAAAAGAAAAAGAAATGTGGCGCTCATGAAGGCAGCGGAGCCTGAGGATCCAATCAAACCTAACACATTAACGAACCAAAGCTGCAGCACTCATAAATGTGTCTTTTAGACACAATACAAATAAGTTATCAAGCATACCAAATGTTAGGAAAATACATGAATGAAAAAATATCTGTATAATATTAGGCTATTTAGTACAGACCTGGTGAAAATCATTATATTGCTTCAAGACACACTATAAATCCTCATTGATAGGAACGTATCGACTGAATTTCACGATATCAACAAAATTCTTGAGATTCAATAATCAATTATCGATTTGTCTGCTTATGTTTGTCCTCACCATTGGGTTAGCATGGGAATGTTGCCACAGACACCAGATTTAAAACTTTGACATACTGCAAAATACAGAGAGATCTGCCATTGTGTGAACTCATTGGGCAGTGAGGGCTTGAATGTAAAGGATGTTCATTTCTATGTTTAAGTCCTGTGATTTTAAGTTGATACCTTGTTAGCAAACGGTTACCTAGTTACATGTCCAGCAGAATCAGAACAACAGGTAGCTGCTTTAATGTACAGACAAGAAACAGATATAATCATCTCATGTCACTCTTGGAGAGAAAGCACTTTTCCTTTTAGTCTGCTCAAATGCCTCTGATGACTAGTGTGTTTGTTGTTCAATGCGTTCTAAAAAGCCTCACAACCAGTGATATACCGACTCAAATCACTTCACCACAGCCACACACAGATTCATGGTATTTGTACTCGGCACTATCTTTACCTCAAATCAAAATTTAAAAGCAAACAAACATAACCTTTGCAGTAAATCCAAAAAAGAACAGTGTGTAAGTAACATGGAGCCAGATCCTCAAATTCCTCTTGATGATTACAACTACCAGAAAAATAAACAGACAAACAAACAAAAAACCACCATAATGTGGCCAGGTGAAAGCAGGAAATAAAAAGGAGGCGGCGGCAGAGAAAATAGAGCATCTGACAAAAACCTTTGCTTACAAGACAAATGAACAAAGTGTGTCCCCAAGAGAAATCGGTCATATAGAATTATTGACGTGAGAGTGAGTTACAGGGACAAAGTGAGGAAAAAAATCTGGAGCTACAGGAGTGTGACTGGAGATTTAATGACTGTGTCAGCCGTAGACCATGGGCATTGACTGGACTGATCGTTATGAGATCAATAACGAATAATCAAAACCGTTGTCTCTTAAACTAACAAGGACATGCTGGTAAAATTTTAATTAATTGTTTTGTCTATGGTCTTAAAGCTTAACAGTGAGTGATCTTAAGACTTGAAGGTTGTTTAAAACCCTGAAGAATGTCACAAACAATAAATCTTAAAAGTATTAGTTCTGTCCAGTTAAACTAAGAATTCTTTTCAAGAACACCACCAACCATTTTTAAGATGTCTTTGTTGGGTCCTATGGTCATGTCTTGCTTGACCTATTGGCTACACTTCCACCAAGATTTCCAGTGGTATTTCTCTGTACCCTGTATTTGTAAGCTGTCAGAAAACAAGCACAAATATGAACCAAATGAATGCAGAGTAGGGACAGAAAGTGGCGTCCATTTCAAATGAGTCCTGTATTATGAGCTAATGATCTGTCTTCAACAAACTCTAGTTTTAAGACCTATTTTAGTTTATATTGTCCTCACATGGAGGATATTCCTAAAGCTGTGTTTAATCAAATGACCACAATATTAGCATCATCCCAGCACAGGAGGTTTGGGTGCAGGACTTTATGGGAACTTGGAAGCAGCAGGGTTCATATTTAGGGGGTGGGGAGTCAGTGGGGGCCCACAGTAAAATTTGGCCCAGGTGACCATAAACAGGTTAATCTGCCCATGTTTTTTTGTTGTTGTTTTTAATACCTGATGTGTCTGAGCTTGAGTGTAATGAATTGTAACTGTGTTTTTTTTAAACCCCCCTCTTCCTCCTCCTCTTATTTATTAAATTTAAAGTGTTATCATAAATGTTTAATGGGTGCTGTGACTGCTGTTATTCCCAAGGAGAAAAAAAAGGAAACAGTTCTTCCCTCGTGACCTGTGTCTGTCTTCTGACATGCATCATCAGGGTGGACATAATGTGAGTGGTGTCCCTCCCCAATGTCTGTGACTCTATCAGGAGGGAAAAAGAAAGGAACATTGGTGCATCAAGATGACAGGAGGAGGTAGATGCTTTGGTGTTAGTTTGTCTTTGTACTCCTCTCTCTGACAATTATCCATCCTCCCTTACTCAACTCAATGGGCGGCGGCAACAGCAGCTTGTGGGCTCGTGGCTTGAAGCTTCAATCCCAAGAAAAACCATCAAGGTGCCTCTGGGCAAACCACTTAACCCTGAATACTCAAATGAAGCTGGGTTACTACAGCCGACTGTGCAGCAAAGAACAGGGAAACACCTGCTCACTGAAAAGAAACCAAACAAAGGTAAAAAGGTGAATAAATCTGTCGTTTTTGTTACCTTATGCCCTCTATCAGTTGTCAGTCTCCCCATCCCTCTCTCCATCCCACTCAATATTTCACATCCTGTCTAAATCTCTGCCTCTGTCCCTCGTGGAGAGTCCAGACAGCTCAGGGAGAGGGGGAGCCACATGTCTCTGCTGACCTCAGCAGCTTTCTTTCTCTGCCCCTTCCCCTCCAATAGCACCACTTTTCTTGTTTTCCAGAGCAAAAGTGTGAGATTTCTGTCTCAGTCACGTGTCTTGTCGTTGCATGCTCCTTCTACAGTTGATGCTCTGGACAGCAGGAGTTGGGTGTGTGTTTCAGTTGAGAAAATCTGATTATTTTTGAGGATATATCCAGATTGAAAACTTATCTTATCTTTCTTGATCTTATTTTTAAGGATTTATCAGGGACATTTTCTAGCTTAAACAAATGGCTGTGAGATTGAAATGAAAAAATAAACCAATTAGGATCATTCTGAGCAGAAATGCTGACTCCATTTATCTTTCTCTACTGCTCCTGCTTCAGTGCAGCCACTTTAGATGTCTGTTTACTGACTAGAAAAAGACAGATGTTTTACTTACAGCAGTGAAATGCAAAAACACCATGGGATCAGGGATCTCAAACTACTGGACAGAGATTGTAACCTGCAGGGCAATTTTCTAAGGCTCTCCAGATATTTTGACTTTAATTTTACGAGTACCATACAATATTTTGTCCTCTAATTTAGTAGGTAATCTCTGAGCAAAGCTGCAAAATTGAGGCATTAAAATGAACTTTTTGTTTCACTTAATTATTATTATTATTAAAATATTTTTTTGCTCTCACTTACCAATACCTTTAGCCATAAAACACAAGAGGTTATAATCTGCCCTCTGAGCAGAGGTACTTCTTTGGAGCAGTCTGGATGTTATAGTGAGTCACTATCGGAAAGTAACGAGACAGGCCAGAGCTAGCTAGTTAGCATGCTAACTTCAGCAGAAGGAAAGAAGTGGTCGAGCTAGAAGGAAAACAATGGTGTTGCTTTCCACCTCTGGAGACAACTTTTGGTGAGTAAGAGGATGAATGAATGACACTTAATACTTGTTAGTAGGATATGTTCATTGCTAGCTTTGGTCCTCTCATGGGATTTGTTGATGTGCGATAGACATGCAATTTCAAAAATACCAGTATAAAGGAAACAATACTTCTATTAACTCCTTACTTACTTAGAGATGTAGGTATGGTAAGGTATGATTTTTTCATGATGTTTAAGGGGATTGTTTGCAGGGGATTATTTTCTCTCTGTGCAAACTGAACATGTAAATCATGATGTGTGTAAATAGTTTCATCTGTCTTTTTTGATCCCTCTCCCTCCTCAGACATGACCTGCTTGTCTTTGCCCAGGCTGGCGAGGACGTTGAGCCCTGGCACTAAAGCTCCTGTGCAGATTTCAGACACATTCATAGCTCGGCTAGACCGACAGCCGGCAGGGGACAGACGAGAATGATTTCTCCCCCCCCTCATTTACAAAAACAAATAAGTCATCCGTCTTTTCCCTCGCCATTGACGCTGCTGCGCAATCGATAACATCAGTGCACCTAATTACTGTTTGAAGAGCACGGTTCAGCATCTGATTGAGCTGTACAACATTTTCATTTCAGCAGAATTTGTTCTCCTGCTGTAATGCGGGCTGGTAACCTACTTCAGTACATCATTAGCTCCCACTTCAAGCTTTAAGCCCTGAGCAGAGCTGAGGAGAGAAAGAGAGTATGTGTCTCACAATAAAGGAAGAAAGTTTCCTCTAAAGCACAAGCTTGGGCCGGCAGCCAGAGCTCCAAATTCTGCAGGGAGCTGTTGTAGCTACACGAGCTGGTACAGTATGGAAGGGTAAAGGAACATTAAGTGGTTATGAACTGTGGCACTGGGACCATAAGTCTTAATCATTTCTCTTTGTGGTGAACAGTGAACCAATCATCAGTTATGGACACATTTAGTCTAAATACCGAAGTACTGCAAAAACAGCTTATGTAAACTGCTACATCTCTTACAAAAAAAATTTATAAATAAATAGATTAATTATAAAGGCTAACAAATTACACTCACAAACTTGTCAAATCAAATTTAAAGAGAACTTACTAGAGAGATCAAATTCATAAAGGAGTAGTTCAACATTTTTGGGATATATGTTTATTTGCTTTTTGTTGGATGAGAAGGTCGATATTACTTTTGCATCTGTTGGTTAAATCTAAGGCTACAGAAATCAGCTGGTTAGCTTAGCTTATCTTATCTTAGCTTAGCACTAAAGCTTGATCTATACTTCTGCGTCAAATCAATGGTGTAGCTACAGCATAGATACTGAATAGCTGCGGAACCTATGCCGTAGACTGACGCAGACTGTAATAGCAGTGTTTGGTTGGCTCACACCAGCTTGTAGGCAGGCAATTTTTGGTAACCTTGGACAGAGCGAGGCTAGCTGTTTCCCCATGTTTCCAGTCTCAGTGCTAAGCTAAGCTAACTAAGCTAAATCTCCTATCTGTAGCTTCATATGAGAGTGAGTGGTGTCAATTTTCTTTTAGAAAGCATATGTCCCAAATGCCAAATGATTCTTCTCATATGTTTGTACAACATAGTTAAGTCAGAGTCCAGTTAAAGTAAGAGCACACGAAAGGAGAGATCATCTCTTGGAGTAATTGATTTTTGTATTTAAATAATTCTACATGTCCTCTAGAAGCTTTTCATGTAAGACTTCAGCAAGTGACTCAAAACAGATACTGACAGAAACCAAAACTTTAAACATCAGATCCAGCTCACAGTAAACCAGTTGTTGACTGTGAGCCTGTCACATCTCTGTTGACTGATGTTCTGGTGTGGGTAACTAGAGGAGGAAATATCCTCTGGAGTACATTATGATAGTTTATGGCCTCATTATGAATCCTAGAATGAGAACACACTGATTGAGACAAACTGGCATCAGCACTGGAGTGGACAAGTGCGCTGTGCATGTACACTCTGTATAACCTCCATCCATCCTGTTCCTGGCATGTTCACCCATCAACTCAATTTAATCAGACTCTTATTTTCAAGCCTCTGCGTTCATATTTTGAGAACATTTAGTTCATAAATCAAATGACTGTAAAACTCTGCTGCAATAAAACTTTCTATAAAGTTCCATGAACATATGGCCTGGAAACAAACACATGAATTAATGCTACTCTGCTCTGGGCTTCAACAAAATAAAGCAAGGAAAAAAAAAAACAAGACAAAACAAAAATAACTTCAGGCTGGATAGATTCAAAATTTCTTAATGGAATTTGAAATGGATACTCCCATCCTCTTCACTTTACCATTATGGTGCTATGCAAATGCACTGAAATTAATTTAAGTCTACATCATATTTTGAAGATGGAATCTGAGAACAACAAAACAAACATATAATCCAGTCTGTCTGGAGAACCTGCAGCCTAAGGGTTCGGTCACACCAGCATTTTTAAAGCAGCTATAATCTATATTTTATTTTATCAAATGTGCAGTGTGAAACGTGTCACTCGTTGCCACAAACACACAGATAATAATCACCCAACTTTGCAGTGTTTTCAGTTCTTTCGTCTGGTGTTTTTACTGTTTTAGTTCACTCTCACTGCTCCCAGAGCGTTGTGCATGGCTGCAGCAGACCTCTAAAAACCCACTGTACTCCACCTGCCCAGCACCAAACAGCAGACAGACAAATTTAGCAGCTAACTGGTAAACACGGTGAAATGTTAAACTACTACAGAGCCAGATAGTCCCCCCAGGAGGGTTGGTAGAGACAAGGAAAGAGCTGAAAAAAAAATAGGAGAATATAATTATATCTGGTGGTTGGCCAGAGATATGCCTCCAAATGAAAGTTAATGTTGCTCCGAATTTCCTGGACATGTGAGTAATAAACTGCTGAACTTAAAAGGTGAAAAGTTTTCAGTTGAAATCAGCTGATTTCAAGGGAATCACTGAAATCAGTGGATTCACTCACAAAGGCAAAGTAAATCTTTGCAGGCTGTTTCAACTCTAATGAACTGATCAACAACTGCAAACTGTCTTAACAGCTCGGACCTGTGAGGGTACAGGAAGAACCAGAGGGAGTCCAAAATGGATAAAGCCATTTTGTAAGCGGTGTCATGTGACCTGCAAGTAGTCACCCAGTGAATGTTAATCCACAAAACAAAGTGCGATAAAGTGCAATGGAAAAAGACTTAAACAATTATGATGTACAGAAAGGTGACAAATTAAAGGAAAAAAATCAAAAATTGGTGGAAAAACAGGCCATGACAGAGCACCTATCCACAGGGCACTGAATGCTTTGATAAGTATGAGAAAAGGTGTGAAACATATGCTGTGGCCTTCACAGTCACGAGTCACCAGTTGAACACCTATGGGAGATTCTGGGCTGACGTGCTCTCCACCACCATCAACATCAAAACACCAAATGAGGGAATATTTCTTGGGAGAGTGGTGTTTGAGTCTTCCCTCCAGTACATTTAAGAGATTCAGAGAATCAATGCCAAGGAGCAGTGAAGCTGTTCTGGAGGCTTGTGGTGGCTCAGCACCTTACTAATACACTCTATGTTGGTTTTTCCTTTAATTTGTTTGCACATGAAGCAGGTCACTTAAACGTCCACTGAGGCTTCCACCCCACTGAAAAAAGGAAAAATTTTGGCAGATACAGTAGTTTCTTTTGCTGATTTTCTGGAAAATCGTTCTAAAAATTTGGTGTTTACTGTGACAGGAAACCATCACACCCTGATTTTAAATCAGGTCAAACACCTTTTTCACACATTATCTCCTCAATTTTCCTACTATTAGAAAAGCTGGAAATACAATAAAAAGATCTTAGTATTACACTCAGTCCAGGAGATTGCTTCATTCTGCTCCTCTATTGTGGTGGTAATGTGAAACATATCACAGAGTTTAATCAGAAGAGGCTGGACTGGTGAGAAAGGGAGAGAGAGGGAGAGTTGAGAGGGAATCATTGAAAGACGAGAAGAATCAGTGACAATTGAGAGAGTTATTGAGGAAGAAATGAAGCGAAAAAAAGAAGCTAGCAAACGAGACAAAGAGAGGAAAATATAGAAAGAAAGGAGCAAATGACTGAACAATGAAAGGACAGTCTACCTGAGGGAGAGAGTTGGTAAGAGGTGTCATGGGGATGCAAAGCCCCTCTCATTATTTTCCAGTCCTCCAGGCAGCTGATTTCTGTTTTAGCTACAGGGCTCAGTGGTTCAGCACCATTCCACTGCTTTCTGTCCTTCATATGGCTCAAATGATCACAATGTATGGTCCTATATGATGGATGTAGCCAGTGTGACTGCCTGCAATGCTTTATTAAATGTCAATAATTTTGCTCTGTGTAGTTATTTTATCACAAAAAGATTCGTTATTACAGAGATAGAGCAAGATCCTTTTTGTTGAACCAAAAGCATCACTAAATATCACTACCAGACTCCATTGACAAAAACAGTAATTTGACCAAGCAGAACACAGGAGCTGCTAATCTACCGCTGCCTTGATCAGTGAGTTTGTTTGTGTTGTTGTGTGGTACTTTTACTTGTATAAAGGATCTGAATATTTCTTCTCCACTGAAGGTCAAATAATAATAGAAACAAACTAACAGAATGAGACAGCAGTATTCCATCAACTCCTATGTTCTGTTTGCTAAAATAACTGTTTTTATCAATGGAGTCTGGTAGTGATATATCAGCAGTTTCTGGTTAAACAAAAGGATCTTACTCGTTCATAAAAAGGTCTATTTCAGTAGGAATCCTTTCCACGATGTTGTCTGGCACTTATAATAACAATCTGAACCTGTCAGTGGCAAAAAGATTTTTGTCTTTATCAAACATGGGAAAGTAAGGCCCTGGTACAGAAAGAACAACTAACAACTTTCTAGATAAAGTAAAAGGTACATTGGTGACATCCACAGCTGAGAAAAATGTTGGAAATGAATGATGATTTGCTGTACTCAGATGAAAATATACCACTTAAAACCTTGAGATAAGATAAGGATAAGGACAAGGAAAGAAAGAAAAATAAAAGGAAAGATCTAACAGAAACAAAGCTGTGACGCTGTGGCAAAATGGTGACAGAGGAAACGAGCCCTGAGCCTGCGACAGTGTGTGAGATATATACTACCAGCGTGTGTAGTTGTGCCGAACGAGTACCGGGGGTGAAAATGAGACAGAGTGAGAGGATTTCTCTGGCTCTTTCCCTAATGTACTTACAGCACATACAAACACAGATACCAAGCACGAAAGGAGGAAATGGGTAAGCAAGAAAATGAGCTGAGGAAATGAGGGATACAAGGATGGCGGGGGGATGACTGTCATTTTGTTTGCAGGAAATGATGGAGCGATAACAGAGAGGGAGGAGAGGAAAAAATAAGGAAGGTAAAGAAAGGACACTACAGCCAGCTGCACCAGCTGACCTAAGTGTTTAGTAAGAGGAGATTTAAAATGGGTTACATCACAAAAAGTAGTTCTTCTGCAGAGCTTAGTTGTTAAATAAAGTTTACACCTACTAACTGACTAACTAGCTCGCTAATATGTGACTGATTTAGACTGAGGAGTGTAAGTGGTTATATGGAAGATCTGTGACACATCTGATCTCACATATGACTGAAATTCTGTTAATAGTCATGTTAAATGTAGTATGAAGTGCAACACAAATGCCAATCTCATGGCTGTTTACTGTATGTGAAGATTTGACGGTGGGAAGTAGGACAATGAGTTACCCTGACAACTTCACCTGCACCTGCAATGATCCAGATGCCATCAGCGTATAGGCTTAACCATGTGAGACCCACATAGAGGCATTTCCATTTTTGCATACCTTTGTGTTGCGTCATAAAGTTATCATTTTAAGAGGATCAAGTATTACACATCCCAGAATCAGCACAACCTCAGCTAATCATACAGTATATGTGTCACACTGCGGTGAGGTTTGTCTTGTCTTGGGATTTTGGTCTTGTCATTTCCTGTTTTTATTTTGAAGGATTTACTCTCCTCTCGTTTCAGAACACTTGCCCTTCCTCATGTGTCACCTGTGTGTGTCCTGATTACTCCTTGTCTGTTTCCCAATACCTCTAGGTATTTAAATAGTCTGTGTCTCCTTTATGCTTGTGCCCAGAGTGTCTTTGTCGTTCATAGCACCCACCTCAGCCTTGAATCCACAACCACAGTGCTTGCCTCCAGTAAACCTGTTCCTCTGTAAGAGTGATTTTTGTTTGTAAATTTTTGATGTATCTCCAGTTTCTTGCCTTAGCCTTGAAATACCTATTGATTGTTTGATTTCCTCCTTTTGGAGGCGATTTTGTTTACTAGTTTTGTGTTCATAGCTTTTCTTAGGTCCTCCGTTTTTTTAGGAGAGAGAGTTTATTTAGAGCTTTTCTGGTTTTCCTCCTATTGGAGCGTTTTTGTTAAATCCTTTCACTTATTTTGTTTGCCTCCTTTGAGTGACTTTTGTTTTGTTATCTTATCCAGCCTAAAGGAAAGTTTTATAGCCTCTGTTTCTTTGTCACTCTAGTGAGAGAACTTTTGTTGTTAATAAAGTCTGTTTTATTTACGTCATCTCTGCGTCTGAGTCCTGCCTTTAGTCCCGGCCTGACAATATGTCACTCAATAGGGACACCTATACTTTGAATCAGACACTCTGACTGGCTGTAAGGGTTACCCACTGGATCCAGTGGAGTTTTAGAAATGTGACTGTCGATGTCATAAACTAAGACGGCAGATGAGAAGTGATTAATATACACACAGATAGAATGCAGCAGTGTGCCAGGCCGAATAGGTGAGACAATACAAATCTTATCCCACTTTACTTTAAGTTTTATTGACTGAAGTAAACGACTGACAAGGACAAAGTGGGGCTTGTTATAAAGCAGAGATTCTGTTGTTCTGTTGAGAAAAAAAACCAGCATGTCCAAAGCATCGCGGAGTAATGACAGATTTGGGAACGTATACACTCCCCTTGGCTTCAGAGGGTTAAATACAAGAGGCTGGGTTTAGGTGTTTTGATGTGCAGCATACACCATCGCTGCAAGCTGCCATTAAGTTCTCCACAGATTTATGCAAAAACACAGCTCTCAAGAGAAAAAAAAGGCAACATAAGCGAAATTATCTGCCAACAGAATGGGGAAATTTCACTTGCCAAGTGTTTCAAAACAAAGCAGATAAGTTTGCTTATTCTAAAAAATATTTCCCCATTTTTTGCTTTTGTTTTTGCAGCTTTATAATTCTGGCTGGGCTGTGGTGGAAGAAAAGAGAAAATTTTGTGCCAAAAAAAAAAGACTGTAAAATTTCATCCAACTCAGACTGCTCATATTACTACAGTTTCAGCTGGAATGTAATTTTGCACAGAATGAGGACTTTGGATTTGTCCATCTCTTACACGAAAGTAGTTGTGCTGGGAAGAAACAGTATGGACAGGAAGAATGATTAGCTAGCTAGAAAGACCTTAGGAAGGACTTACTCACAAACTTAGTAATGGATTTATGAACAGCGAAGAAATTTGGTGTTGAATGCACAGTCAAATACATAATCGTATTTATTTCATTCTGATCAGATAGCTTCTTGTCTAAATCAAAATTTTAGTTAAATCAAAATTTAGTGTTGGCTGTGTGTATATATGTGTGTATGTGTAGACATTTAAACATAACATTTAACATTTGAGAACCCAGAACTTTGTCCCTCTCTAATTTTGTTAATAACAATAGTGAATTTTGTATATCATATTGGCACTAGAATCATACTTTCTTTCAAATTATATCCAGTCCAACTAGTCCATTAATCAATTACATGCCGAACATTTGATAATAAAGTAATAATTTTAGACATTTATGAACAAGGAATCCTTAAAATGGGCACATTGTAAACCCTCATATACAACACAATTTATTGCTTTTCCTCTGTTTTTCATATAATTTTAAATGACTTCATTGTTGGTCGGGCAATACAGCAATCTGAAGATGTCATCTTGGGTCTAGGATATTATATGTTTTTTTTTTCACAATTTAGAAATAAAAAGATAACTAACCCCTAATCCTGTTTAAAAGTCACAGTCTGTGTCAATTAGTTCTTCTCACTGTGATGTTCACAGCTTCAACAAAGCTCAACTTAAATCTGTTTAAATCTGTTGAAACTTTCCTTATTTGCCTTCCTAAAAAAAAAAAAAGCTGATCCCTTATCCAGTCACCTCTACAGTCACTTTAATTAATCATTCATCCACAGAGCTGCACTATCACTGGCAGAAGAGCCTTTCAATGGCCCAGATTTGCAAAGGAGGCTCTGCCTCAAAAGAATAGATTAATGCAGAAAGCAGCTCAGCAGGTATGACCCAGACCCAGATCAGCTGTGACTCAGCTGAACTAAAACTCCTTAAACCCCAGAGAGAGCCTGGGAGAAAGCAGCTCTTAAAACTTTGCTTTTTCATGTTCCTAGTCTGGCTGAGCAAACCTACCTGCAACACCTGGGCATTAATTCTCCCTTAAACATAGATGTACACATTCATGCACAGACAAACTCACACTACTCACCTGACCATGTAGATCAGTGTTCAGCAGCATTAGGGCACAGGTGAGGGTGTGAACTGCATCTAAAGGATGAAAACAGTGTGTTAGCCCTCTCTCTGCAAAATAAAACCACCTCATTTAAATACCAGACTACTTTTGTTGTTATCTTACTCACAGTAGCCACTTTATTTTTTTACACCTAGCTAAAACTATCATCACTGCTGTATCAAGACTTTTCTAAAAACAGATTAAACACACTAATGAAAATATGATGACTACTCCTATTTATTTTACTTTACCACTAAAAACTTTCATTAGAGGCAGTGGCAGTCTGATGGACAAAAAAAAGATCTTTAAAGACACCTCTAAGTGTAATAATACAATGTTTGTGGCTAAGCTAGTGAAGGATAAAGTGACATTTCTGTTTTGTTTCATCGCCTTGAAACCACAAACAAATGCATATTTTTGGTTGACCATTATAAACTCATCCATACCAACAGATGTTGGGGACACACATTTAACCATCATAAACAGATCTGTTACTTCTATGTTAGCTAACAGCTAGCTAACGTTAGCTAGCTAAGCTTCTCCACAACAGGAGTGACTGAAATTTTTTTTTTAATTTCCTCACAGACACAGTCAGTGTGTGACATGATTATTTTTGGCATTTCTGAACTTAAAATTGTTGAATTGTATTAGATTTGAATCCTCCTTTTTTAAAAAGTGGAGATATGAGGTTGCTCAACGCTGGATGAAACCAGCCATGGAAAGTAACTAACAACATTTACTCATGCACTGAACTAAAGTACAGTTTTCAGATACTTGTCCTTTACTTGACCTTCTGCTACTTTATACTTCAGAGGCAAATATTCTACTTACTACTCCACTACGTTTCCTATTTGATAACTTAGGTAACCATTCAGATTCAGATTAATAATACACAATTCAGACTGATAGAAAATATAATAAACAAATATAATGATACAAAATATAATCATCAAGTGAATGATGATGATGATTGTGTGTTGTTACAGGTTAATTGAAGGGTTACAGGTTATTTAAGCATCATAATGCACCACACTTAAACATAATTAATAATCAAATACTGTAATATATAAGAATGAGTACTTTTACTTTTTGTTCATTAAATTTCTTTTAATGCTTACACATTTGCACTAAAATTATGATTATGTATAATTAGTTATTACTATGACAATTACTTTAAATTTGTGCCAAATTTTAATTGCATAGCTTTTACTTTTAACTGAGCGTTTCTACACTGTGGTATATCTGAACACTTCTTCTATTACTGCTCAAAACTGCAACCCAGTACATATTTTAATTTAATGTTCATTGTTTAATGTTTAATGTCTATAAGTGACTGTCGTTGAGTGTCCACTATTCAATGTATAATACGTTATTTATGATGCACACTGTCTCCAAACACCAGATTCTCCTTCAACATTGGATTAACACTGATTCAAAACTCAGCACTTAAAGACAACTGTACATGTTAAATATTAAGGAAAAGATTTTCTTGTTTCTCCATCACTGGTGGTGAAAACACTTCTCTGCAGCACTCACCCTCTGATGGCATGACTTTTGGGTTGCAGTCCAAGTAACGCCTTGAAAAGTGTGACAGCACCCTCTCCCTCTCCTGAGTCTCTCCCATCAGGGCAAACTGCCTGAGGAAAGTCCTGCAGCCACAAACACAGGGACAGTCAGAGCTTGACTACATACATATCCATTACAGATTAAAGAGGACCTGTTTTAAACTGTGGTATATGAAAAATAAGAACAAAAATGTATATAATTACATTATTTGATTAATAAAAATAGCCAATTACCATTTTTATGTAATCAAATGTAATTAGTTGCCAGAGATGGAGAGTGGCTAAGTACATTTATACCAGTCCTGCCCTTAAGTAGGCCACATTTTTGAGGTACTTGTACTTCACCTAAGTGTGTTTTCATTTAGTGCCACTTAATACATCTACTCCACTAAATACCAGAGGGAAATATTGTACTTTTGACTTATGCTTAAGTCAAAAGTATCATTGTATAGCCACAATATGTATCTTTTATATCAAGTGACAGCTGTACTTGCCACTTGATATAAAATATGATGCATTTTTACAGAGTAAATTACACAAGATATAAAATAGTAAAAAATGTGCTCCTCATCAACACATCAGTAATAATAATCTAGTATGTAATGCTGTAGTATTACAATTTGACAGTCTACATCATACTTTTACTTTTTACATTTTGTTGATAATTCATCTGTACTTTTACTTTTACTTGTAATTTTTGAATGCAAGACTTTTTCTTCTGATGGAGTATTTTTACATTGTAGTATTACTACTTTACTGCTTTTCCTAAAGTAAAGGATCTCAGTACCTCTTCTTTTAACTGCTTATTAACATTTTCTGATCGAAAAACAGATTTAAAAATGCATTGTAGCCCTTGTTCCTCAGCAAATGTACATTTAAACTTAATTTAAATTTGCATAGAGTGAAGGCAAGTAGAGAGTGTGTAGGACATAGGATGCATGAAATTAAAATCTCGATAAACAAAAGGAAACCTGTTAAACACTGCTTGCATTTACTTAGATACTGTTTGAACTGTGACTCTAATTGCAGGTCCAAAGTTGCCCTCTAGAGAGCAGTGTTTAACAGTGGAGAGCATCCACTACATACTAACACAGATGGTATTAAGACATCAAAAGTGTAGCTTCTCATCTGATTGAGGACAAATTAAAATCGCCACAACCTAGACACAATAACTCGAAAAATCATGTGAGGTGACAAAAACACACTGATAGTTTGACCAAATAATATTATAAGAATAAAACACAATAACTTCCACACAAAACCTGGTTATTTGCTGACATATATTTGACATTTTGTTATTACTCAACATTAGTGATCAAACACAGTGATCAAATAGTTGGCAGGGAATATTTTCCTGTCTTGTCTCACTACATAAGAAATTTACTGAATATGTATGTTTATTGTAATTATATGTATTTAAAAGTTTCCCCTGATGTTAAATGTACTGTACAGTGAGTTCTCACCGCAATGCTTGGTCAATGGCAAAGCCTGTGAAGTTGAAGAAGCTCAGATACTCCTCTGCTACCATACGGCTGAAGTCATTACTGTGGACAGACAAATATACAAATAACATACAAGGAAGAATATACAGTAGGAAAGAAAAGGGAACATAGGAAGAAGACACACAAAACAAAAAAACACATCAGCATCCATAAAAGCACAAAACATCAAACGCTCTAATGCCAGCTCTCTCAGTTCAGTGAATGGCCTCAGTTTGGGCTGTCAGTCAGTTAGTGAGCACTGGCACAGTCAGCTTGAGATGCAGACCGGAGGCCAGGAGAAAAAAAAGAAAGAAAAAAGGAGGAGATTCCCAGGGTGCATCTGTCAGAGAGTGAGGAAACCCTTTAATCCTAAATTCTTTCTCATCAGCACGAGCAAGCAGCTGACAGACTGACGGGCTGATTGAGCAGCGCAGGAGGACTGCAGATCCACTAAAACACAGTACTTTGTAGGCAGAATGTAAAGTGACGTACAGTGAACGCACCAGGAAACTGTATGTGCACCAGCCCTGACTGATCATTAAATAAAAATGAGATGCAGCAGAATGGACTGTTACCAAAGGAGATGACCGTAATCGAGGGGGTTGATGAACAGTAAAATCTTTATTCAGGTGATTGTGCATAAAAATGGGAAAATTTGTTAATGGGTTAAATTTATTTTACACCTTAAATATTGCTGTGTTGTAATGTTACAGCCTGCCATAGGCTGCACCATTAGTTATAAAATGTTTCTCTCTATTTCATTTTATCCAAAAAAATTATTATTCAAGTCCTGTTTAAAGATATTATATTACTGAGAATTATTATTATATAAAACTGGGAAGTATGAACAAAAGTCTGACACAAATGTTGGTAAATTCATGCACTTGGTAAATAATCATAATTTCATTTTCATAATTTTGCTAGATATTACAAATGAGGTTTAAAAAATGTCTTACTTACTCGGGTGTTTGGGATTATAGCGATGAGAAAAAGCAACAGAATAATAATATTACACTTAAACATTCCCCACAACACATTAACCCTCCAGCAGCTCACTTCTTGCTGAGGTGCCGTGCCACGTCAGACTTCCGGAAGCCATCCAAGTTGAAGAGACGTTTGGCGAGGCGTTTGGCGGCCGCCACATCGGCGCGGTGGCTGCCGTTGGTGAGGGTGTCGCTGCTGCCCAGGCCGAGCCTGTCGCTGAGGTCCTGGTCCAGCTCCGAGTCTGTTGCCAGACGGGCCTTCTCCCTGCTGAAAGAATGAGGGATTAAAATGAAGACACAAATAGAAAAAGGATATGGAAAAGAAGGGAAAGTGGGTAATGAAGCACATAATGTAGAAAAGTGGGACAAAGAGAGAATGAGGAGAATTGACATAGATTGGTAAATAATTGACAAGGCAAGAGAGAAAGGAATAAAAAGAGGGACAAAGAATGATGATGATATAATAAAAAAACTAATAACTCCAGTATATCAGTACTTCACTAATACTAATACATGATTTGTGCAGCTCTGATCTCAAATCAAAGTTCCCGGCTACTATTTTACGACATAAGTAGTAAAACAAAACACAAAACAGAAAGGCTGATCAAGAGAAAGTAGCTTAAAAGGACAATAAATATCTGTTGAATGAAATAAGATTAAAACCCATGCATGATGAATGGATAGAGAAGGATGATAAAAGAGGATTAAAAGACATGGATTAAGAGATGGAATCTGTGAGAGATTAAAATGAGGGTAGAGAGAACAGTAATCAATGAAGTAAACAAAGCCCATGTTCACATTAATTCAGTATCAAGTATAACAGAACATATGCACAATATATGGCATGATTGTACACTTTAATAACTGCATTCAAAATGTCAGCTTTTGCCGTCTTCCTTCTTTCTCTCTTGTTATCACTTTCTAATTAAGCCCCTTCAAAGCATTAACCAGTTCAGAAGTGCAAAACGTATTACATCTGAATTGTTCTGTGATTATAATTTAAGCATGTTATGTCACACTAAGCTAAAAGAGAAGTTCTTTTTTGGCTTCTGCTAGAATATGGATGACAGAAACGAGGTCTCCGAGTTCATTCACTTAGAATTCACTTAGAAACGTGGCGCTGACATTTCTGCTACTCGTCGAGAGAGCTGTGTGACCATTCGAGTCATGCCAGCCGGCCAGAGAAAACAATGAGAGGCCAACAGCTGAGAGTTATCTTCCGAAAAGGCAAGAAACAGCAACACTTCCTCAGCAAGCTGAGCTCTCATTTGGATTTCTCAGCATGAGGAACAAGCCAAGAAAACCCACAGTCTCAGGGCTTTGCTTCCCACATTTACACATCCTTACACTGTATATGAGTCAGGGAAAATTACATCAGAGCAAACTAATTAATTAACACAAGCTGACTGGTTAAGGAAGTTACAAGGTTCAATGGTCAACTTTGGTTTCACAGAATACACAGAGGAACAAGACTAAGAGTTTAGCAGCTCTGCGAGGCTGTACTGAGGAACACTGGTGCTTTGATATGCTGATATGCTTAGCAGGTATGTTTTCTTGTTAATAACTGTTTCCCTTTAAAATGTTAGCATGCTAACATTAGCTAATTAGCAGTAAACACAAACGGAAATTGTGATCTGATGGTGGTACATGAACAAAAGTCAGAGGATCACTAGAGTTTTATTATCTGGGAACCACGAATGTCTGTATACCCTGTGACTGAGGGCAGACTGGATGATACGAGGCTGGGGCTAGCTAGTTAGCATGCTAACTTCAGCAGAAGAAAAGAAGTGAATGAACAAGAAGCAAAACATTGGCGCTGCTTTTCACTACTGGAAACAACTCTTGGCGAGAAAAGCAAAGAAGTTTGATGCTGTACTCGAGACATTTCTTCTAGACTGGTAAATTAACAGCTAACGCTGGCTATGTAGCAATAGCTGTTAATTCACAGGATAAGCCTAAAGGAGACATAATTTTGTTTACTAGTATGGAAACATAATCCTTGCAAAATCAGCATCTTTTTGGTCGTATAGTATATTAGGATTCAACCTCTGGGACCATGAATGTCTGTACCAAAATCGGTCCAATAGTTATATAATAATAATAATAAGACGTTTTACTAAAACCTGCGAAACTGTTAACCTACTGGTGGCGCTAAACATAAAGTCTGAGGCTCACAAAAGCCACTGGACTTTATCCTCCATGGACCATGAATTTCCGGACAAAATATCATGGCAGTCCATCATATAGTTGTTGAGGTATTTCAGTCTTGGCCAAAGAGGCGGACCAACTGACAGATAAAAACAAGTGCAGGGCAAACACAAAATTCAACAAGATTTCCAGAGGTTTTTGGGTTCAGGAGTGGTACAGTAGCAGTCGCATAGTTTTCCCAAATAAGATCTACTCAGTGTGTATCAATACTACTGCAAAAGTGAAGTGAACAGGCTTTCAAATATACTCCTTGCAATTAAAAAGGTCATTTGAATTTTCCATCTGGCCAAACATGATAATCATATTCTCTTAGGTGAGACAGGCTCCTGGGAAGACACCTACCTGTGGCAAGACCGCCTGATTGTCAAATACCTCTCTTCTCCAACTGCAGATGAGCCATGACAGCAGAAGACAGGAGGTGACCTCACTGCTGTCCCCTGACCGCCACCCCACCTCAGACTGCTGGCCCGACAGCCCCCTCCTCTCCTCCTGGCCTCGTAACCTGAACGCATCACCGCCAAGTGTCCAGAGAGCGGGAGCTAATTCAGAGGAACAACACCTGTAGTTGCTCCAAGGAGGCCCGCAAACTTTGACATTCCTCTGCTCAGTTTTGAGTCTGACTGAGATTTCATGAGTCCCCCTTTTCTTCTCCTCCCTACTTTCTCACTCTCCCTCTGTGTTTGCTGTCATTTGAGCCTCACAGCAAGCCTCCTTCCCCCAAAGTAAAAGAGCTGTTTTTCCCGCAATGCCTCTCCTTCTCTATCTTTTTCCCTCTGAGTCTGTTTGCTGTTGTTTCTGTTCCTTCTTTTCTTTTCACTCCTCCCTCTCTCTTTCTCCCTCCCTGGTCCACTGTGTAAACTCTCACTGTCCCCTGCTGACCTTGGATTCGAAGCATGGCATGAAACTTGGCTTGTCTGTTCCCTAGAAATCCCCCTCCCTTGTCTTTCTACCCTCCATTCATTCCTCCCTATCTCCCTCCGTGTGTCTCCAATTACACACACTGAGTATGTTCATCCTCTGGGTGTTGTACAAATTCTAGTCCACCTTGTTTCTGGTGTGAGCTTTTAACACACCTTCAGAAAAAACAAAAGATAGGAGGTGTCACGTTTAAACACAATATCCACAGGGTGTGTGCCTTTAAATTGTTTCCTCAACAGCCAAACTTGCCTAGGGGAGAGAATAGGTGGCCTTTTGTCAATGTCTGAGGCCATTGTGGAGTCTGTTTACAGCATACGCTTCACCGGGGCCTGCAGAAGTGTTCATAATCATAAGATTAAGCCAGCACTCCAGTTTAGGCTCCGCCACCTGTTAGCATTGTTTCATCGATTGCCAGCACAATGCCGAGAGGTCCTGAGAGAATTCCCAGAGTCAGCCTCTGCTTTAACGGTATCCCCACATAATTGAACCCTCTCTCAGTCCACTGGGCAGCTCTGCACAATGAGCCACTGTCTAATGGTACAGACCATCTGAAAAGGGTGATGTGAGGGACAGAGGGGGGAGGAGGAGGAGGAAGAGGAGGGGTCAGGGGAGTGGAATTCCAACTTTTATCAAAGTATGGACTATCCTTCAGAAATATTTGTCTCGTTGTCTCGCTCCTGGATTCCACAGCTCCAGGGCTGCTCAGTGAGATAAGATCAGTGCTAAACAAACATTTACCTCTAACCTGTTTAGTGTGACTTTGTTCTAATATTGTGTTTTATCAGGAAGTGCAGGAGAAGAAGAGTCAAAGCTAAAGTGTGAGTTTACATTTATATATGTTTTTAAAAAAAATAATTGCAAAATTAAGCTGCTTTAGTTTTAAGCTTTCAGAGTATTTCTACATGAATCAGCTGACATTTGAGACTGGATTCCCTTCTGGGACACACACACACACACACACACACACATCAAAAACATACCTCTGTTCCTGCTGCTCAAAGTTAGCCACCTGCATTAGATTCACTCTAATCACACACACACACACACACACACACACACACAAAACCCACTTGGTGCCATTTTTGTTTTACTCTTCTGCCATCTACTGGTCAAAGCAACAAGGTGACCCAGTGCAGTTGCTCTACCTCTGCAGTGCTGTCACACCAAGTTAGGGTGACATTCACAAACCCAGTCTACCTCAGCGTCATTTCTAACATAATCTGAGTTACCATACTCTTTATCCATCATATCATATCCATCATACACTGTATCTTGCAGTAGGGAGGATACAGCATGGATTAGGAAAGCTACTGTTTTGCTATGAAGTAATACACTATATAAAACAGAAATACAAAGGCGTCTGAATGTAAAATAAGCATCTTGGATTGCAGGTGGGACTCTGTGGAGAGTCAAAATTAAGTCTTTGGGACTCCAACAGTCAAGGTGAATCCCTTATTGTCGCAGCAGCCAGATGGCTGCCCTGTCTAACATGCCGACACACACACACAGTCACATCCTGCCTGGCAGACAGCAGAGGGACCACAGGCAGCCTTCTAGCGACCTTCACTCTAAGCTGCTCGGCTCCAGAATAGCACTGCAGCACTGCTCTGTTCAAGGAGAATGACACAGACGCAGACGCTCATTCGTCTGGAGAGAGACAACAGTCCATTAACAGGGTTCTGACCTCAGAAAAGGAGGCAGTCAACACTACATTAACACTGAATTAGCATCAGAACTCGGTAATTAGTAACTGCCTATGATTTTCCTTTGTGAGAGTTGTGTAAATAAAGTTTATTTTAAACAGGTTGACATTAAACCAGTCTTTCTTTCTACATGAGCCTGATTACACAAACCATTATTCAACTGCATCCTGTACATATTATAATAATGAAAGAAGCAAAGAAACATGTATATGATATATCACAACCTTACCAAGACTGTACCCTCATATTATATCAAAAAGATGGAGATATAAGACGATGATACTCAACGACAAACATGACCCAGATTCTTGATGAATCATCACGACATAGGTCACCTGCATTTCAGCTGTCAATACTGTCAGCTTCACGTCCCACTGAACAGTGACATGTTTACACTGGGGATTGGTAGATTATCATGAGAATGTAATCATCAAGTATATGGACACCTGAATATTCATCCCAAATGTGACAACTGAACATGTCATTTTAAAACCATGGGCATAAATCTGCTGTTAATAGCCCCCACTCTACTAGTTTCAGGATTTCCACCAGATTTTGGAGCCTGACTGCAGGGATTTGTTCCCATCCAGACACAAGAGTATTAGTGAGGACCAACACTAATGTTGGGTGATAGGGTCTGGCTCACAGATAGAGGTCAGGGCTCTGTGCAGGCCAGTCAAGCTCTTCAACCAGGCTTCATGCACAGGGGCAGAAAAGGACCAAACACAAAGTGCTGCCACAAGTTGGAAACGCATTATTATCTAAAATAAGATTTCTGTTAAATGGATCTAAAGGGAAAAACCAAGAAACAGCCAAGGATTAAAAAGCACACCAATGTCCACATACCTCTGGCAATATGGTGTAGTTCAACACAGGTGATTTGGCATCCAAAAGGTATTTTAAGGGTATGTTTGCATTTTTTTTATAAACCAGGAGTTGAACATATACTGCATCTGCATGCATTTTGAATTAACAAAAACCTGAGATGAAACAGCTTGTGCCAAAACTGGTAACTGGTAATACTATATCAGAGTAGAGACACAATGTATTGTTCTGCATTGATTTGGTCCATCACTAACTAACAACTGCTGTTTTCTCTTTACTTGTACAGCTTAATTAAAGCTGTTCTGATCATTTTAATCATGATTAACAATGGATCAGTTGTCAACATGTAAAGTGAAAGGAGTCAATCTGCATTTCCTCTCAGCTCTATGTGTCTTTAACCACCTCTTTGCTTTGGTTTTTACCAGCTGCAACTTTACTGTTCTGGTTCAGTTTCACCACTGTGATCAGCATCTTTTCCATCGGAAAATCCACTGAACACTACCTCCCCAGAACCAAAAGGCAAAGTTAGGGACTAGCTGTACAACAAATTTCACATTTAGCAGCTAAAGAGCCAGATATTTCCCTCAGGAGTTGGGAGAGACCAAAACAAGGCTAAAAGGAGAGTGAATACTGGACTTACATTTGCCACATGGCCAGAAACACCACTTCAAATGAATGATAACAATGCTCTGAATCTGCTGGATGTGTAAAACACATAACAAGTGGCCAAAAAAAGAATGTATGCAGGTTGTAGTTGAGTTCGGGCACAGTGCTACTACTGCTACTACTATTACTACTACTACTATTTGATGTGCTAACTCACCTAGGTAAAGAGAAAGATGGGTTGCTGTACCAGCTGCTCCCCAGCTGTGTACATACATCTTGTCCTCTGGGTGGTGTGTCGTCTGAACCGCTGCTCAGCCTTTCGCTGGAAGGGGCTCTGGTGGCGTCCGAGTCCCCAGCCACAGTAAAGATAGAATCAGAGAGACTGGGCCTCTCGTCGTGGGCCAGTGGGGCAAAGCTGAGTTGGACGATCTGCCTGGCGCTCTGGCAGACCAGCCCATGGATGGCAGGGGTTAGTGTGGGCAGGTCAAAGGTCAGGACCGTTTGGGTGCTCGAGGTCAGCAGCTCCTCACTGTCCAGGCTGTTGTACGAAGTCCCTTTGGCTCGGTGAGACTCCATGATGCTCTCAAAGTGGCGGCTGAAGGTGTCCTCTGCAGCACAGCGGGGACCAGAGACCAAGATGGGGGATTTCAGGGCAGGGTGGTGGTTGTCGAAAAACGTTTCCATTGGTCTGGACGGAGAGGGAGGTTTTAGTAACACTGCAACAACACAGCTGTGTTTATAAAGAAAAGATTAAATGTGTGTTATCCAAGGAAACGTCTAGAAAAAGGAACTCCAACCGTATCTTTAATAGGACAGTCTATTCTGAGTTGTTATGTATGTTAGGCTTGTGTGTAATTAATGCAAAAATGCCACCAAACGTGTTTATGATCTACTTGAAAAATAGGTTATGGATGAGATCCAAATTCAGATCTAAATATAGGTCAGGGGAAAATCCTGCTTTACCAGAATGTTGTTGGACTTGTGCTTGTTTACAGGCTTGTGTGTGACTATGAGTGCATCTCTTTCACCTCTTCATAAGGTGTCCAAACACCGCTGGCTCCTCCTGAGCTGCATACTGCTGCTTCCTGTTGTCTCCTTGCATCCTCACACTGGCCCAGCTCACCATTTCTTCCTCTTCCTCCTCCTCCTCCTCCTCCTCCTCCTCATCTTCGCAGAGAGGCTTATTGGTAGAGAGAAGAAGGAGAGACGTTCAAATTGGCACCACCGGCCATGACCTTACTTCCTATACAACCTCTTCAATGAATGAAGAAATGACACAAACAGAAAACCACAAAATAAGAATACATCATTCTTTACCTCCTACTAATCCTACAGAAACATTTTGACAATTTCATCTTCAGGAGCCCAGTCTTCTCAGTTTCAAAGCTTCATTAGCCTTATTTTGAGTCATCAGCAGAAACCTTCAATTCAAATGAGACTAATGCTACTTCCATATCAAGAGAGTCGCTATTTTGAGTGCATAAGTGATTCACCCTGACAATTATGGAAACATGCAGTGCACTATAAATACCAGCATGATATAATTTAAGGGAGGACCAACATATTTTCAAAATGCAAATGGTGGTTGAGGAGGGTAGATACATCATCGGTGCAGATAATTTACATGATGCAACATTCATTTTAAGCCAAGCGAGCAATATTTTTGTGGGTGAATTTGAGACACGCAATTTGAGACACAGCTTGCTGCCTCAGCCAAAGTAGCAGCCTGTTAGACCATCTTAGCTTAGTGCATCATTCAAAGCCTCACAGAGTGGGCCTCCTTCTCAGAGAACATTGAGACAACTGCAATCTGTAGTTTGAAGCTGTGAGCTACAATTGAGAACCATTTTTGCTTACATTTGCCTGCATTGCAGCAACTGACACTATTAAAACTACACCAAGTTCTGGTTTATGTACACGTGTTTTGATACTTGAAAGTGTAATTCATTCATCCCCTTCGTATCAGGTCTGTGTGTTCGATCATTGAAATTGTTGACAAATTGTAGCAACTAGGTGCTAAAGGTTTTAGCTCTTTACCTAATTGTCTCCAATTGCTGTTGTCTCACTCACACACCAAACTCCTGGTCCTGTACTGAGTCAAATAGCATCGCCGCCTCAGAGATGTGTAGATTCTGTCATTGGAAGTGATGGTCAGAGTAAGAGCAGCCTGACTGTGAAACCATTTCAAAAGCATCCTGCCACATTCCTCTCCACTGTTTTTCATCTCATTTATCTTGGTTGGCATTTACATGATTAAAAAAAGGTCCTTGGAGACTCCTCAGATGTGGCCAACACTGGATGCTGTAGAAAACCTAAATAAACTGGTTGTCTTGGAGATTTCAGGAAGTAACTCACATTTCCAAAGTAAATCAGATACAATGTTTTCTCAGTGGTGACCTTGTTCACCCTGTTGTCTCTTGCCAAGGGTCATGTTCCACTGAATGGGTCAATATGCAAGACATTCGAAAAGCATTTTTCCTCACATCTAATAGCACGCCAGACACATTTAAATACATTTCTAGCTTTGAGAGTCTGATTCAGGCTATGAAACAAATGATGTTTTTATTTTTGGGTTCAAGAGGAAAATTAGCTAAGAATATTATCCATAATTACATGGTTTCCCCATTATTCTGGAGAGAGATCTTTCAGCATCGACAGAGGTGCTGGGTCATGGGCTCCAAACTGGTAGCAACTGACAAACTATGGCTGCAACTGACAATTGTTTCTATTAGTGATTAACCTGTGGTTGATTGTTTTTGATGAACTGACCGTTGCTAAGCACTGTCCTCCCCAGTGCACCAAACACAGCCGAAGTGAAAAATCACCCTCAGCCGCTGAGTGCTTTCAGCACATAAATGCATTTTCAAATGGGCATAAATGTGTGTATATTAGCAACACTCACAAGTCTAAAATCCATTTTATAAAGACTCCGGGCGTTTAAGATTGATAAAAATCCATTGCAGTTTCGTATATTAAAAGTGACATTGTCAAAGTATGATTATTCCACTGTCGTTCTTCTATGAATTCTCTCGCTGACTCCACTAATCAATCAATCAATGCTTCAGCCTACACCAAAAGGATGTGAGATGAATTAGTCACTAATATCAAACCCAAATACAGTAAAACCTCTTTTAAGGACTCACAAATGTGACATCTAAATATCTGTTTTGTTCAACTGGAGATCTAAATTTCCACTATTTATGCTTGAAGCCTGGCTGAAATGATCGTCACATTGATTAATTGTTTCAGCACTGATAACATCATGTTATCAATACATAATTTTGTTGAAGTTCAATAACAGGTAATAATGCATGTCCAAGTACACAGCAGCCAGCCAGCGACATTACTGACGCACAGAGACCTGATCTTAAACAGGGGCATCACTGCATGCATTGACATGCCCACACAGACTCATTATACAAAAATATGCAGTCCCTCATTTCACACATGTTCTCTCATTCATGGCTTCACACTCTCACAATCTCACCCACCCACACAAACACACAATATACAGTGGAGTCCCACTTTCTTCTGTCTGTTACTTGTGTTTGTTAATCTGAGGACATGATGCACACATCTGGATCATCGTCCCCTAGCTGTCAGCAGAAACCAGAGACTCTCACAGCTGCATCTCTACTATACACACACACACACACACACACACACACACATACACCAAAATCTTTCCCTCTCTTCTCTACTGCCCTCCCCTCTCCTCCTCCCATCTCATTCTCACACTCACCTCTCCTCCTCTCACAGCCGCTTCATCCGTACAGGATTTACACCTCCCACATGGTTTATCTTGTCTCATCCTCTCTGTTATTCCTTCTTCCTTCCCTTTCATCTTCACCTCCTTGCTTCCCTCCTTCCTCTCCAGCAGAGCAGTCGGTGCAGACCTGTCCGACCGGCGCTGCCAGCCTCCCCTCCCCGGCAGCAACGCTCACACTCAGCCAATTAGCTAGCTCACATCACCTAGCCCAGCCCCCTTTGCCTTTCACATACATGCTGAGTCAGTGTGGAGTAGTTAGTATGGGTATGGGAGGCGCTGTGAGGAGGGAATGTGCAAGAGATAAGTGGGGGCAGGGGGGACAGAAGGGGTGGGGGTGGGGAAGTGTTTGGGCACCGGGCACAATCTGGAGCCCTCCATGAGGGATGCAGGCCAAAATAAAAGTGGCAGATGTGAGAGGATGAAAACTGTACATGTGGTCTGATCTGCAGGGCGGCAACGTCTCGAGCATGTGTGAACCCCTCCTCCAAAACAGCTCAGGTGTTAATAATAAAAAGAAGAAGAACTCCAGCTGGTCACTGCATCAGAAACAAACATATAAAAATATCAAAAATAAAAATAAAAATTATAACTACCCCTGAAGAAAATGCCACAAACTGATTACTTTACTTTAAGCCCTCCGTTTTTTAGATTAACATTTAATAGAAGGTTTATAAAACCATTATGTAGCTGTAAGCAGGTATAAGGACATTTTAAATGTTTATTAATGTACCATATTTGACAACAGTTATAGCTTCTTCTTTTTTATGAAGACATAATTGATATTATTTCACTGTATTACGTATGATTATTGGTTATAAAGCTGCTATTTTAAGTTTTGTTTTGACTTGGGAGTGTGAGCAGCTCCATGAGCATGACTTTAGATGACTAAAATGTACAAATAAAATATTTATTTATCTACCTTTGAATCTTATTAAGCTCATTTTAATTGCTTGGCCTGCCTCCTGTGATTGTATTGTATGTATTGTATTGTATTATACAAAATCCAAAATGACAGCAGATGAGTGAAATTTACTCTCAGACATAAATGTCATGAGTTCATTAGAAACTAGTTGGTTTACTGATCTAAAAACCTTTACCTTAAGATTAAGAGATTAATCAATTAATTCCTTTGTCTACAAAAATACAGCAAATATTTTTTGTTTTGTATGTGTGTAAGGACATGTAGAGGAGTAAAATGATCCATATTTCTCTCTGACATGGAGCAAAGCAGAGGTATAAAGCCAGATCTTTTCATCCAACATAAGTGTAATGTTCAGGTGTCTACACACTGTTGGCCATGTAGTGTAACATCTATATTTGGTACATACAGTCATATCAGTGTTTGTTTAACTCCATGTTATTTTGTGCCAGTTAATAATGCAAATAATTCAGGAGTGCATACAGAGTAACATTAGGATAGTTTCCCTTAATGCTGCTGGAGAGGATGTTACTAGATGACGATTCTCTGTGACAGATATTCAATGAAGTTTTTAAAGGGATCTGAAAAAAGATTGAGTGACATGAGGGAGGTCCAGCAATGATTTATCAAAACCCTCTTATAGGACCTGAACACATCAGAGAGAAAGATG
Organism: Lates japonicus; assembly: GCA_033238685.1. Taxonomy (NCBI): domain Eukaryota; kingdom Metazoa; phylum Chordata; class Actinopteri; family Centropomidae; genus Lates; species Lates japonicus. The sequence continues at coordinate 682,185 of BRZM01000039.1, read as the reverse complement.
CAGGTAAAAGCTCGCTCTCACTCTGCTGAAATATTAAAGAGAAGAATGGAAGCCTTGAATGAACAAAAAACACGTTTTCACTCTCATTTTCTCTACATATGAACATGCACTTTGACTAAACACAGAGACTCAGATACACAAAAAGACCTTATCAATATGACACTAATACAAGCAATCAGAAAAACAGGCAAAGACAAAAACATGGACACATACAGTACAGAGACAAAGACAAAAACATAGACATAGACATAAAGCACAAACATATTTTTGGCACAAATGGAACCCCGTACCGAACACATCTTAAAGCAACATTATATAACTATTTCACCTTAAAACAACAGCTTCACAATCATTGTGATGATACACTGACTTGTAACAGGGAGAATGGAGCGTCTGTCATTCCCACTCTGTTCCCTGAACACCTGTTCCTGCTCTGTGTAACGGTACGATCTCCTTCTAACTGAGTGAAGGTCAAGAGTAATGCTCGACTGTAGATCAGTTAAAAACCAGCGTTCATCTCCAATATCCAGCAAAAAAAACCAAAAAACTTTGAAAATATCAAGAATCATACACAGTTTGGAGTGTTCATTCTCCTGAAAGGCATTATTAAGCTGCAGCGTGAATGCGTGTAGAGTGTAGGTCAAAGGTAAAAGAGAAGGAGACAGAACAGAGCCCCAGACTCAGACTGTCTACATGCAGACACATGGACATCATCAGAGATGAAAGGTCAAGCTGACTCACAGACATAAACAGATACAGCCTAAGATAAGGTCAGGCTCACACACACACACACACACACACACACAAACACACACTCACATAGATACATAAACATACAGACATAAGTTTGGTGAAACTCTATAGTTATTCTTATTGTCAACAAAGCCCCAGTGGAGCCACAGAACTCCACCATTGTCCACAAACTATTAAAACACATCAGTGAGCCACGCTGTTGCTGGGTGACATATTCCTTCATTAGCCACTTTAGCTAATTTTGAGTTGATCACACGTATCCTGTCCTACCTTAGTAAATACTCGCAAATGAGTATCACTCCGCAGCTGAAAATAGTTCCCAACAAAAGCAGTATTCAATCCAGTTTGAATAATGTTTTCATTATATAGACAGCATACAATGATACAAGATACATGAGACCAACTAACTGCAAGCATCAGACAGTATGTCCATAAACAGCTCAACCACAAAAAGCAGCTATCTGGAGGATGAACACAGGTGAAAATGTAAAGTTATTTTCCTAATAATCCATCATGACTCCCCTCTGGATTACAGACTTGTGGTTCTTTGTGTTCAGCCTGCAGCTGGACCGACAGTGGATGTGAGATGTTTTGTTTACAAAGGAAATAAAGGATAAGACGACAAAGTAAACAACATGAGCTGACAGTCTAAATGCAGCACAGGGAGGCTTTAAGGCTTGTTTTTATTTTTTGTTTGTTCTAGAATTACATGGCTGCAGGTTGTGCTGACAGTGGTCCCATATTTCACATTTTTCCACACCATATCAGAGCTGCAACTAACAATTATTTTTATTATCAAATTAATCCATTGATTGATTTTTCATTTATTCTCTTAAATATCAGAGAGCAGTTTAAAAAAAATACCTGTCACAGGTTCCCAGAGCCCAATGTGACAAACCCTCCACCTGTTTTTCTGTCTATGTATCTCTGTCTAATGTCAGGGTGACTGGCCGTGACCGTACCAGCTCCCTCTCAGATTTACAACCTGTGATAAACTGTGGCCTCTGCAACATAACTTTCTCCTTCTTCTCTCATCCAAAATGACCGTCGGAGACTCAGAGGAGAAACCTTGTAAACACGACAGCCCCTCAAATCAAAATCAAACTGAGTTGAGAAGTTTTTAAATGAGCACAGAGTCGGACTTGATAGAATTTTTCTGGACAGAGAGATAGAAAGATGCCAAAAGTATGTGGACACCCAAACATTACATCCCATTCCCAAAGTTGTTGGATGGGGTTGAGGTCATGTCTCTTTACGGAGCTGTGTCTGTGCACAGGGTCATCTAAGCCATTCTTAAAGCAGAAATACCAAACATTCTCACATTCCTGCTTCTAAATTGTGAAGATTTGCTGCTTTTTGTCAGTGAACTCCAAGTGGGATTCAGAATTAATTAACTGGATCTTAGAGGCCCAGAACAAACCAGGAAAAACAGTACCAGACCACAAAAGCAGAAGTACTCAGATATTTTACTTAAGTAAAGTACTCATAATATAGAAATACTCTGTTGCAAGTAAATGTAAAAAATGTTCAGTAAAGGTGCATATGTACTACTTAAAACTAAAAATACTCACTATGTAGAATCAGAACTATTTAAATTATATTATTGGATTATTAATACATCACTTTAATGTTGCAGCTGGTAAAGGTGGAACTAATTTTAACTACCATTAACTCTGCTTAGCTTCAACTCAGGAAACAAGAAAACCCCCTTTTTTAAAATCTTGTAATGCGTCATAATTTATTAACTTTGTGTTAGAAATCTGAATCTACTGAGTAACTAAAGCTATTTAATAAATGTAGTGGAGTAAAAATGACAATATTTGCCCCTGAAGAGCAGTCGAATAGAAGTATAAAGTACAAGTACAAAATTATACTTGAATAGAGTACTAAGGAAATACACCCAGATACTTTCCAAAGCTACTCAAAAGTATGTTGAAAGGAGTGTAGATAGATAGATAGATAGATAGATACCTCTGACCTCTACTTAGTCCTTGATGCAGGCAGCACATTTATCTAAATAAAGCTACAGCTGAAATGTCAGCGAACTCTGACACATCCTCCAGTGTTGAACACAAGGATCATGTCTGGCTGAGTAACAATATGAGCTAATCCGGTCCTCTAAGAAGACAGAAAACGAATCCAAACTTCCAGCTAAAGCAGCTTATATTTATTTCTATTAATACCTTGAAGATGTCTGACGGTGACGTACCTCTGACAGGGGAATCATCGTCATTTTTTATTTCTTCTGAGAAAACTCAAGAATGTGTCTCTCAAAGTCACTGTCTGCTTCAACAAATCAGCGAAGTCAACAGTTTGGCAGCTGCTCCATCACACCGTCTTCCTCCTGTGTGTGTCTAAGTGTGGGAGGTGGAACAGGTGAAAATGACAGGCAGCTATCAGCACCAGCCCATCTCTGCAGACTGCACCAAGCAGCACCACCAGGCAGGCCAGCATTTACTGCCTTACAGCAGCGTCAGCACTCCTGAGGCAGATGCGGATGAGAGTTTTTAAAAAGCGGGGAGGCTTTCAGCAGCAACTCTCTCATTTTGACCGATGTTCTGTTTCAGCCCAAATAACGTTAAGGACAATCAGGTTAAAAGATTATGCTGATTGCCTCCGTCAGCCAATGGTGATCTGTGCGGGTGAACTTGAGAGTCCTACAGAGACAAACAATGGCACTCATTGATCGATGGGGTTTTAAAAATAAACTCCTTGGTGTGACGAGAGGAGGATAAAGACCAGATCCCCTCTTTTCCTTCTCTAATTCTCTTTGTCTGTCCTTCACTCTTGACTGTCTTTTTCCACTTGTGTAAGGTCAAGTAGTCCACATTTTGATTAGTGATAAAACGATGAGTTGATTCACTGATCAGACGATTGACAGAAGATTTATCAGGAACAATTTTGAGGTGGTTTATCAGTAAAGAAACCGGTTCTAGCTTTTCAAATGAGAGCATTTTGTTTTGTTAGTTGAAGGAAACAAGACATTCAAAGATGTCACCTTGTGCTCCACGTCAGTTAAAACTTTGTTGGTTGCAGTTGCTTTTTTTAAAATTATTATTATTTTTTTGGCTTTTTCGCCTTTATTGGACAGGACAGTGGAGAGAAGACCGGAAACAGAGAGAGAGAGTGGGGGAATGACACGCAGTAAAGATCCGGCCAGACCAGGAGTCGACTCAGGGCGCTTAGGCCCATGTGGTACGTGCCCCAACCATTCGGCTATGGGGGCGCCCCCACAGTTGCTTTTTAACTGACTCACAAATTGAATTATTGGAAACTGAAGGAAAATTCGGAATAATGTGAGTAGAATTCGGAATGTGTGAGTAGCTGTTGATTTAGCACTGGTAGCAAACATGAGAGAATACAGTATGGTTGCGTTATTCCCCTCTAAGTTGGAGTTGTTTTACTTTGATGGCACAGACCAGGAGTGGCAGGAAACATGGTCACAATCTTCTCTTCCTGAGTTATGGCATTGAATAATGGCCAGAACAACACTATAATGTCACAGTGAAGTTAACCTTTGACCTTTTGGATATTCAATATCATCACCTCATCATTTTATCCTGTTAAGACTTGTCATTGTCATAATTAGCATAAGAATTCTTGAGTTGAGGCCAAAAATATGTTTTGAGAGGCCACAGTGACTGTGACCTTTGACCTTTGACCTTTAACCAAATTCTAATCATTTCATCTTTCCAGGTGGATGTTTGTGCCAAATTTGAAGAAATTCCCTCAAGGCGTTACTGAGATGCCGCGTTGACGAAATGGGACGGACGGACAACTCGAAAAGTGTGTGAAGAAAACTGAGGGACTTGTTGTAGCCAAATTCTTTTTTAAAAACTAACTGTTCTCCTACTATAAAATGTATAGAATATACTGCATACATTTAGTAGTAGTATGGACTTGGGATGCTCTTAATTGTATGTTTCACCTCCCAAAAATCACCTGGAAACTAAGATGAGACTGGAACATTGTTTTATTATCTTTGCTTACTAGATGCTACGAACAATAAGTAATAAATCTACCAGTGAATACTTGTTGGTAGTAAGTGTAAAGTTGAGCAAAAATGATCACAATTAACAAAATGAAACCAAGACTGAAAGATACTTTTCCTTCAAACCAGGAGATTTAGTTTCACCCAAAGTCAAAATATTTATAAGTCCATTACAGAGCTTGTGATTTGTGCAACTCTACCCCTCAATTAAACCACTTGAAATCAGATAAACTGTAATATCACTTGCTGTTGGACACTTTAGCAGGACATTGAAGGCTATCAAGCATCGCAGAAAATCAATTACTGGCACTGAAACATTACAAAACAGCCAAGAATGAAGCCTGTACCCCCCCACCCCCACCCACATTCATATTGCACAGTTACTGAGTGACCGGCATGACAAAACGAGAAGGAATCTCAGCATGTAACGAGGAGAAAGCGCCTCTACAACAGATTTGCGTTTCATTAATCACACGGGATCCAGGCCACTGCAAAGCGCTCCATCTGCACCGCAGCCAACATACAGAAAAAGCCTCACAGACTGGAGCTGCTAACAGCAGACGACCACTCATTATAGGGGGAAACACAGCAGGATTGTAAAATGCTAATGCTCGCCACCATCACACAAGCTCGCTCCTATCCAAATGCTAAAAGGCCCCTTTCATTGCCAGCACTCTCACCTCCTAAATACTCCCACTACCACACCTCCAAAACGTATTCTTGGCCTTCAGCGCTGGATATTATGAGCAGAAAATAACACCACATACAGATCTTCATTACAGCTACAGTGACTTTAAACTTGCTGGTTCTTTGAGACAAAAGAACATGATTTTAAAAAAACTGACAGAGGCAGTGACCATGGGCTAGTGAGGGGGAGCAAAGAGTGGGAGAGTGTAGGAAGAAATAAAAACAGACGTGGGAAGGAGGAAAGAAAAACAGCAATTCAACACCGCTCTGGTCACTAATGCTGTTTTCTTAGCACCATTAACAACATGAGGATAGAGAGAGGGCTGACCATCTCAATCTTCCAATAAGACCTGACGGGGACCCAAACATTGTTAGCGCTAACCGCTTTGTTGTTGCAGCTCTCACACAGGCAATCAAGGTATCTGTGTGTGTCCTGCTTCCCACAATACAACCTTTTATCCTATAACTCAAGGATAAGGCTGCAGAGATTCTATATTTTTCTTATCATCAATAAAATCCAAGAAAAGACCAAAACCAATAATGAATTGATCCTATCAACAAATATTATTCCTCAGTGCCGTAGAGCTCCATTATCTTCCAAAAACACATTAGTGAACCACACTGTTGCACTGGGTGACATGTTCCTTTGTTACCATGAACACATAGCATCGTTTGCTGCCCACATTATTTTTTCAGCATAAACGTCTGATATTGTGCTCACTGATGGCTGTTTTCCTGCTTTGAAACACAACCAGTGATGTGCAGTGTCATTGTCAGGCAACTTACAGAAAGAAAAAGCCCTAAATTGACATTTTCTTATTGATTGTAATTTAAAAAGACAAAAAAAAACAAGCTGTAACGAGTCAAGCGAGTCAATCCACGCTAAGCTGCACCTTGCTTCTGTTTTGATTTCAAATGACTCGGCAAGACAAGTACTGTACTGTTGGTGGAAATGACAGATATTTTTGCTGATTTAAATCGTTTTATTCAGTTCAAAGTTTCGCAGCCACTGACTGAGAAGTTCGATCAGTCTTTTTCCTGGATGCGTACACCAGTAGGTGACTGCATTAATGTTTATACTGATGTGATGTTCAGTGGCGATTCGCTGTCTTCAGTTCAGTAATACATTCAGTTTCTTGAAGGTATTAGGGAGCTCAAACTCAATAACTTCATCCGTTTTACTCTGTCATTTCATAAATTGTTATTACAACGATATCAATCATGGCTGCTTAAAAGAAGTTACTTGCTACTTGATAGGACAAAACAAAACAGTGAAACAAAATGGCAGTTCAGACTGATTATCAGGCTAGTATACAACTGGCTTCTTTATATACCCACTCAGCAACAAATGTGTATTTATCTGCAGCTGAAAACAGTCCTTGTTACTCGTACTTGAATGACACTGAAACACATTGTTGGTTCTGGCCTGACTCTGGTCAAACAGGTATTTAGAAACTTGTAATCAACTACCCAAGATAATGAAATTGATCTGTATCAAGCTTGAAAGATGTGGAGTTCTACTACATCTGCAGTGTAACAAACAACAAATGAGTGCAGTTGACTTGTGGAGCAGCTGATCCCACAGAGACCACTCTGCAGTCCTGCAAACGTGATGGAGTAGATGTATGTTTCACTTCTCCCCCTGTCCAGGAAAGGTGAGAATAATGGAGTCTTTTTCCACCACCACCACCACCCCCCGTCCACTCAGTGAAACCCACAGGCAGAGTCTAGACTTAGGCCCCAGATAGAGAGGGGGGAGGGGGGTTCATAAACTGCAACAAATGAAGACAAAATGCTTCCAGCTGCCCTTGGTGGCCAGGGAATGGATCTGCTCCTAAAGCTGATATAAGGGAAGTTGATGTGGGGGGGGGCGGCTCGTCTGACAGGGTCTTCAGCCAGTCATGTTCAGCTCTGTCCTGTCTGAGCTGCAGAGGGGGACGACAGTTTTTCTGCAGTGCAATTTATCATTGGGAGCATGCATTAGCATACTTGATCCTGTCAAATATTCATCTGTGTTTTGAGAGAAAACAAATGATTCGATTTAACCGGGGCTGCAATTTATAATCATCTTCATTATTGATTAATCTGCTGAACATTTTGTCGATTAATTATGTAAAATGCTCATCAGAAATGTTGTAAAAATGTTTTGTTTTGTCCCAACAGCAGTCCAGAACCCCAACATCCTCGGTTTCTATCATAGAGGAGAAAATAACAGGAATATATTAACCTTTACGAAGGTGGAACCAGGACATTTTTGCCATCTTTGCTTCCAGAAGTTTTTGCTGATCAACCAGTCAACTACTGATTGCAGCAGAAAAGTCCATGAATGTATGGAAAAGTTTTTGTGTGAAATTATAATACAACTGCAGCAGGATGTCATCTTTCAGTCAATGTTAGATCTCCTTATTCTATATTCATCCGAGCAAAAAAAAAAAAAAAAGGCCAAATACTTGTGTATGTGTACGGAAATAAGGACATCCACAATCACCTCATTTGTTCATCTGGCAGAAGAAACGACTAAAAATACAGCAGCTCTGCATTCACCTGTGTGTCTCCCCCCCCCCGTGCAGGTACAGGCTAAGTTATCTGAAATCCTCTCACGTACACACTCACCTCGAAGATAAAACACTCCAGCGCCAACTTTTTTCCTGCCAAGGGCAAAACTTGACTCGAGCCACAGTGTGCAGGCTGTGAATGGCACGCGCAGATGCGTCAGTGACTAGCGGCGTTTGTGGAGGTGTTATGACCTTTCTCCTCTCTCCCCTGCATCCTACAGGTCCAGCTGGATGTGTCAGAGTGATGCAGTGCACTCACTGTACGTGGATCAAGTTGTTATGCACTTACTGCATGCATCCCAGGCAGCGACACTGAGAATAAAAAAACGGCTACGAGCTGAGGCTGGAAAAAAAAAAAACGCACCAGTCATTCCTTCACAAACACGAACGCGAACGGTGAGGTGGCGGGGGTGTGTGTGTGTGTGGGGGGGGTCTACTCACCACAGAATGTGCTGTTATCTGTGGAGCAGCAGCAGCAGCGGTGTTTGTCTCCCCGGTGCCACAGATGATGATGATGATGGTGAGATGCTGTTGCATCGCCGTCTGCTGCAGGCAACACGCTGATACAGCCACTGCGTCCCATCTACCCTTTAGCCTCTGGTACGTGTGTCTGTGAGAGAGAGAGTGTGTGTCTGTGTGTGTGTGTGTGTGTGTGTCGTGTGAGGGATATGGGAGGGAGGGGAGGGCTGTCTGTTTCACGTCAGGTGGACACAGACGTGATGCTGTGAAATGAAACAGTCCTCGTCAGGTTTTAATACGGTCACCTCAGCTCACAGACAACTCTCTCTCTCTCTCTCTCTCTCTCCTCTCTCTCTCCCGTCTTTCCCATGGATCCTCCTCCTCCTCCCTCCCCACCGGGTTAGAGCGCCCAGTCCTGCCTCTGCACAGGCACCACTTTGTGAAAGTGGGTAGGGTTACTCAGGTTGACGTACAATCTAAACTTACGCACAAAATACATGGCTATTATGGTCTGTTTTAGACTGTTTAAAGCTGACTAAGCCATACAACATTCAACACAAGATCCAAGAGCCATTCAATCATTTATTCAGTGAAAAGGAAAACACGATTCTTCTGCACAACAGACATAATCAGTATACTGCCATACATATACATAACTAAGAATTAAGAAACAAAAAACACATCATTATTTGCATCTGCTAAGGATGCAATCTTTCTATCTTATCAAGTTCTTGTAATAGGAATTTAGAATAAATTTAAATCTCCTCCTCACCTAAAATATGATGATAGACACCATCCTGTCTTAAAGCCTTGAATAGTTCACTACAATCCCACTAGAACCTGAGCTCCCCAGAATACTGAGCACTGGTTGTTCCTACAGTTTCCTCTGCTGTGAGACTTTCTCCTGGTTGGGTCCAGGAAGCGAAACACCCTCTGCACCTTTAAAAATTAGGCTTAAAACTTCCTCTTTGATAAAACATAGTTAGGGTTGGCTCAGGCGTTCTTGGGCCATCCCTAGATGTCTACTATAGGCCCTAGACTGCTGGGGGATTTTCCACATGATGCATTTGAGCTCCTCTCTCCTCTCTGTATATGTTCATGTCCATAGGTACATGTCCCCTTTCCGTGGTTTTTGTGTCTTCGTCTCTCTCTCTCCTCTTCTGTCTCTTTCTGCGGGTATTTGCCTCTGGGTGTGGGGTCACGAGTCTGAGTGACAGGCCTCATGCGCTCGGGGCGGGAAATACTATGAAAGACAGAAAGAGGAGGATGGAAAACCTAGGCTACAGGAGAAAGGAAGACATTGGGATATGATATGAGAGGAGAGGAGCTCAAATGCATCGTGGGAAATCCCCGGCGATCTGAAACCTGTAACGGCGGCAGGGATGGCTCGGGAGCACCTGAGCCAACCTAACCTAGCTTTGTGAGAGGGAAGTTTAAGCCGACTCTTAAAGGAATGCGGGCTGTTCTGCCTCTGGGCAAACTAGGAGAAAGTTCCACAGGAAAACTGTGAGGAACAACCGGCAAGCCAGTGCGGGCTCTGTGTTCAGTGAGACCCAGCAGTGACTATTCGCGCTGGGCTGAGTTGATGCGACCGTCGAAACGCAGTGGTGGAGGAGGATTCAGAGATGCTGTTCAAATTATTGCAGGGCCTGACAGGGCCTCGAGGCCGTGCCGCGGTGCGGCAACGTGTTCAACGGTTAATGTGTGCGACCGCGATTGTGTCTGTTGTGCAGAAATCGTTTTCTGACAAATGATTCGATGCAACTTTCTTCAGTCTTGTGTTGACTCGACGCGTAACCATTCGCTTTAAACGGTCTGTTCGAACATCAGTCACGTAACCATCATCGGTTGGTGTGCGTCGGCTTTCCTGATAGTGGTGCTCTGCAGGGAGGCGGGGACTGGGCGGCTTTCCGGTGAGGAGAGGAGATTCATGGGAAGACGGAGAAGAGGAAGGGAGAGGAGAGGAGAGGTTGTCTGTGAGGGCTGAACGTTCGATGAAACAGCGACTGTCGTTTCTTCGCAGCATCGCGTAATCCGCCTGACGATAATCCCATATCACGTACACACTGCACACACACCTGAACACGCTCTCTCGCAGACACGCGCGCCGGAAGGCTGGGGAAGCGGAGGCGGACACGATGTGTCGGCGTGTTGCCGGCGAACGGCTGCTGCTTCACCATCATCATCATCTGTGGCGCAGGGAGACAGCTGCCGCTGCTGCTGGCTCCCGCAGGCGTTCTGTGGTGCACGCCGCCTGCCGTTCGCCGGTTGACGTTGGCGAAGGAGCCGACTTCGGTGCGTTTCGGCCGCAGCCATTTTTGTTCTCGGTCGCTGGGCGCATGCGGCGTGGTGCGCGGCAACAGTCACGTACGGTGAGTGCGCTGCATCTTTGACACATCAGCTGGACTGTAGAGATGCGGGGAGAGGAAGGAGAAGGTCATAACACTCCTGGCTTGCCATGGTCCTGACGCATCTGCGCGATGCCATCTGTACCGCACCTGTCGGCTCGAGGTCGGACGCTGACGGAAAAAATTGACGCTGGTCTGGCCGAAGGTGGTATGTGCGTGATTTCACTGCGCGAGAGACACACAGGCAGGCTGCTGTGTTACAGTCGTTTCTTCGCGGATATTCAAATGAACGGATGTCATAATTCCATGCACGCTCACAATGTTATTTTTTTTTTTTTGTCGAATGGTAACATTGACGAATGAGCGTCTGCGGTTGATATGTTCCGCACCGCTTTCCATACGTTCGTGGACTGCTGCTGCAGTCGGTGACGCTGTTGATCGGCAAAAACTCGGGCGCAAAATGCGAAAATATCCTGGTTCCGCGGCTCGTAAAGGTTAATATATTCATTTTCTCTGTGACAAGGCCGGGGATGTTGAGTTCCTGAACTGCTGTTGAGACAGGCTCGTGTTTACAACGTTTCTGATGAGCATTTTACGGTGTCGACAGGCTGTTCGGCAGTGTCAATAATGAATGATCTCAGGCCGTGTCGTGGCACTGCTCAAAACACAGATGATGTTGACGGGATCAGCTGTCTGCGCTGCTCTGTGATAAATTGCGCTGGCTTTGTCATCCTCTACCGCTCCGAACAAGTTTCGAAACAAACATTAACCAGACTGGGCAGTGGTATTTCAACAACTCTGCGCTTAGGAAAATCACTGTTTTGTCACTGGGGCTAGTAGTAAAGGTGTGGTGATGTTTCTGGTTAAATTAATCTCAACCTACAAATTAACTAGTAACTGAAGTTGTTGTTGGGCTAAAACATTGAATTGAGGTATAAAGTAGCTGAAAATAGAAAAACTCAAGTAAAGTAAAGAGCTTCAAAACTGTATTTGGTTACTGTCCACCACTGCTGCTTGTTTACAGTAAATGCCTTCCCCATTGTTCAATAAAACGTCTTGTAGAGAGGGAGTGATCCCTTATTGAGAAACTCCACTGCGGAAACCTAGTAAGACCACATTTTTTAGCCTCACTTTGATGTAACCGTGCAAGACTGAAACCTAATGTAGCAAATGCTTCCCATTCCTCCACCAGCCTGTTCTGGAGCTCCACATTGTGCGCAGAGCATGAAAAATGTAGACACCTTCAATAACAAGTGGACAACAGCAGGGGAGCTTGGCTGGTTGTTGCGTAATGTTTGGATCTACTTCTTTCCAAAGCAAAGGCCCAGAAGTCTGCGTTCGTACAGCAATTTCTTTCTGTAGGGTGTAGCTGTGCAGTGGGTTTTCTACCTCTTCATCTGCTCCTTCCTTGTTGCATCTGTCAGACAGTATCTCTACATGAGAGGGTATCGTTTGAAATGTTTTGATGCAGGTGCTGATAACATAGTGACGATGCACGTCTCACTTTGAGAACTATTTAAACTTGTTTTTCTTCCAGACTTGGATTGCGACTATTTATTTTCACAGCCACAAATGATCAGTCGATTAATCCATCAGTCAGTCGCAAGAGGTGTTTAATCAGTTAATTGTTTCAGTCATTTTTCAAGCAAAGACACCAGATGTTCTCTGGGATTTGCTTGTTTTCTTCGTCATAGATGATAGTAAATTTAATGTCTTAAGGTTTTGGACTGTTGGTCAGACACAGCAAGCATTTTATAGACCAACAGATCAATCAAGAAATTAATCTGCAGATTAATCACTGATGAAAATACCTGTTAGTTATTTCTATCAGCCGGTTATCATAAACAGCAGAGGTGGCTTGAATCTGACAGATAAATCAGTCAGGCTGATATTGGTCAGTGCAGATATATCAGTATCTGTGTGTATGTCAGCTGATAAATGACAAGAAACTGAAGCAGAGAAAAGTTAAATATTCATTTTGAAACAGTCAGCAGTCTATAGAGAAGCTGGAACCAGTGAATGACTTAAATGATCAATTAATGAGATACGTTTTCTGTTGTTATAGCAATATACAAAACCCCTCTGTTTCATTTCACAAAATATCTCAAATATTAAATGTTATCTGTGCAAGAACTTTGCCTGAAATAAAGTTTAAAAAAATGGCAAAAATCTTTATTTAAAATCAGGAAGTAAGTTAGCACATAACTTATGCACATGTACATGAGTGTAATTAAAGTGGAGCAGGCCTCATGTTTCACCACGGTGCTGCAGTTTGCAGAGAGGGGTTTTTTTCATCTGTCGTATTAGCTCCTGTTCTCATTCTCATTCATCTTAATGAGCCACACACTTTTAGCATGCAACTACAGCTCTCCCTCTTTATCTGTCTTTCACTCACTCACTGTATCTCCTCCAGTACACTTGTTCTTGGGACTGTGTGTCCCGAGAGCCACTGAACACCAGAGTCAAAAGTCCTTTAATCTGGTGTAGATAACAATCATTAAGGCAACATGCAACTATTTAACCTTGAAATAACAGCCTCAGAGTCATTGTGATCGTACACTGACTTGTAATAGGGAGACTGGAGCCTCTTTCATTCCCACTCTGTGCCCCTGAATACCTGGGTTGAGCGAGTGTGATCTCCCATAAGAAGTGTGTAAGGCTTTACAGCACTACTTTACAAACAGAAGAAGCTGGCTCTGTGATTCTTTCTTTCATTTATCAAGATCATGAGTCTTGTGTCTGTTCCCTGAGTGATTGAGGCTTTGTTCTCAGTACATGAGCTGTTAACTTCTAGGGTTGCGCTGCTTCCAGTACCTGCAACCACTCGGCCTCAGAGCTCAACAGAGTCTAAAGCACCAGCTTCCCTTTTAGTTTAAGCAAAAGTTACATAAGCTGCTTTCACACACGCACTGCGACCCTGAACTTTTCTAGACAGCACCCAGAGAAGCTGTATGTATGAACACATCTAAATCATTTCAACTGGACATTAAACAGACTTCATCCTGCCAGCTCCTTGATATACAGTCCTGTAAGTCCTGTAATGTCCGATTTAGCCGATGTGTGAATAGAGCAGGTCATTGTCGTGAGAGTTCACAGTGGGCGAGGGGGCGTGTTGATGACATTTCTATCTTCTCCTCCTGCAGTGCCAATTTCCAGTAGGCGAGAACGAGTCTGACATGAGGAATCTCCATCTGTCCACTGCATGTGTGAACGTTAACTCCAGACATTGTCCTGAGCTCCAAATTGCTTCTCTCCTCTTTATATTACTGAATATCTTGGCGTTGTGGCCTGTTGGTCGAAGAAAACAACTAATATAAAGATATAATTTTCTGACATTTTATAGACCAATCAATTAATATGTGACTGATTAAATGATAGATGATAGTCAGCTTCAGCCTTGGTACACCCCTTTTTAAATGGTTTACCACTTGGGCATCTGCAGGAGCTTTGGTTCTCTGCCTCTCAGGGATGGATGGTGACCGATTATCAGAAACCCCCCTGCAGCATTAACTGGGTCAAGCAGCATCTACTCAGACTAATATGTATCGTGCCAATCTGGATTTGTCATCTGGCCTTTTCCCAAACCACCTCAGACTCACGCAAAGCCTCGCAGACTCTTTGTTTGTGTAAAGACAGGCAGGATTTTAAAGAATCACGGTGCACACGGTGTAATCTTATTCTCCAGCAGTTACTATTCAGCTCAGCTGTTCCCACAGGAGCTCTGGACTGACCTTTTCTGCTCTGTCGTCATTTTCATGCCGCCTGCTGTAATTGAAACAGTATCAGTCATTGCTGATAAGCCAGGTGGAGCAGCGCCTGATGAAAACTGCCTCATCACCACAGACCCGGCAGTTTTCATGGCCAGTGTGTCAAAAAAAAAAAAAATCTCTGTTAATCCTTTTGCTGTGATTATAAACGAGGGTAAACCTAAGCTGGTGTCAGGAGTGAAGGCGGGGTTTATAAAACTGACAAAAACTGTCACGTGTGTTGACTTGACAAACAGCCTCAGGAAGCAGACGGTGAAATCATGTCATATTTGTTTTTGATTGCAGTCGTCTGGTCCGTTCACCCTAATTGTGCAATGTCTTTACGTAATCTGTGTGATTATCTTGTGTTTCGTGGTCTGATTAGGTGACGATGGGTTTAGCTGCGCTCTTCATCAGGAGAGGTCATCTCCTTCCTCTTTCTGTAATCTGATAGTCAGACTATATGTATGGCAGGGTGACAGTGGAGGTTAGTTCACTTAGTAATGATTGGCTTTTTGTCCACTTTTTGTGTGCGAGGAAGGTTCTTCTCTTTGTCATTTGAACTTTATCAGTGGAATCAAACAAACATTTAACAGTGAATTTTCCCTGAAGCAGCAGGTGTTAAATGACGATTTCTTTTGTAATCATCTATAATTTAAAATGAACAAAAACCTGCACACTACCTTTTATTGCTCCGAAATTCTTGAAGTGCAACGCACATCACCTCTTATTTAGCGAGGCAGGTGGCAGGTTCCCTCCATCTGTTTTTAAAATCTCCTCAGCCAAAATCCAGATGGTTTGTGTCCCTGTACTGTCTCTGTATTGGACCCACATAGTCTCCATATATTTTTGGTAGAAAGTGGCATGTTTCTTGTTGATGATGTTATATTTTAGTATACATGTTCCCCTAAAGATCTTTATACCCGAAAATGCTGACTGCAGAAAAACCCTCCTTGCCTTTTTATATAAACTGTCTGCGCTCTGTAGGAAAGATGATACCTGTCAGCTAAAGAAATACGTAAAGGGTGGAAACACTGGATTAAATGGGATTATACCCTTTTCATTGCTCTTTCAGTGCTTTGCTTGTGCTTTAAAATGATAGAACACATCTGGAACAAAATAATTGGAACACTGCACAGTATAATACAATCTAACACAACAGTGGCACAAACTAAACTCTCAAATAAACCATAGTTGGATCAACATCACTGTGAGCAGTAAAAGCCTCATACAGGGATTTGTTGCAGACATATTGCTGTTATTTTGCCCATCCCCTGTGGGGTATAAATACATATTTTTTGAAGGTATTAAGGTGGCAGGTGTAAGGATGAAGACAGTTACCCTCTATTCTGCTTTATTCAATATCACTAATCAGTGTTTTATCCTCCTCAGGTGCACGTCATTCATGTTCTGTGGCCTGTATGCTGCGCTCGTATTCGGCGGTCAGCACTTCATGAGGGAGAGGCCGAAGCTGAACCTGCGACGCCCATTAGCCCTGTGGTCGCTCAGCCTGGCCATCTTCAGGTGAGTCCTCTCTCTTCATATATTTTCCTCATGTCTTAAGGGACTAAGGTGCAAGGATGAGGGACACAGTCAGACTGCAGGGAGGGAATTTACATGTTCACGTCTAAAAATGTTGAAACCAGTCAGATGACATGACTGTTACCAACACAATACTCACTGGATTTAAAGCCGTGAGCTGTGCACTCTAGGGAAAGGCCAAAGCTTTCGCAGAATGGAAAATGATCTTTACACCTCACAAGCTCAGACCCATATCCTGTGTCAGCACTGCGTTATCACACTGCATTAATGTTGCTGTGAATACAGGGAAAACAAACATCTGTCCTCTGACAGCTGCACAAGTTTGTTGTCTCATCTTTCCAAAGAATTCTCCACAACACGTCACCTGTAGTCTGCTAAGTTTATGTTATTTTTCATGTTTCATAGATCGCTGTGTTGTGGAACTACAACAATTAGTCGAGTAATTGAGTAGTCAATAATCAGGAAATTAATCAGAGCCACTGTTCTGCTAGTTTTATAATAATTCCAGTTATTTTTTAAGCTAAAAAGGCCAAACAGCTTCTGATAATAAACCAAAAGTCTCTATGTGTTGGACTGTTGGACGTCCCTTTGGACTCTGGTAACCTGTAGCAACATTTTTCACTGGTTTCCTGACCCTTTACAGACCAAACAATTAATCAGGTAATCAAGAAAATAATCAGCAGATAGTGCAGCCCTGGTGTGTTGCATGAGTTCCCCCTTTTTCACTGGATTCGCTTAAGCCCTTTTGAATTAAACGGCCAGATTTTATTTACATGCCATTAGATGATAGATGAGGGAACGTAGATTATATTAATACCCTGGAGAATTATGTAATTTATGTGAAATACAGTTACCGTACTTTGATATTTAAATCCTCTGTCACTATATGTAACTGAAAGTGTTAAAAGGCTGAGCCCCTTCCTCATGCTGAAAAAACCCCCCCACAAACAAACAAACACGGTGCCTACTTTGTAATCACTGCCAGGAGAGTTTGTAGAGTCTGTGACCCACTTGGCAGGTCACAGCAGCACTGCTGTCCTGCTCCATCACCGGTGGATGTGCATGTGGTGCACTGAGCCCTCAATCTAATTTTAATCCCGGAGCAGTGGGCATAACCTGCCCTCGCCACCCCTCTTCCATCGGGATGTGATACTGTGACTTCTGGGCGTCCCGGTTACCGGCCACCCAGTCCCATGTCTGTCCCTCACTAATAAACAAACACTACAGTTTATTCTGGGTCAGGTTATTTAGTTTATTTTTATTAAACACACATACATCACCCTGCTACTGCAAACACTCACTGTAGCACTAAATATTTATTCATCTGCCACTGAAAAAAGTCCCCAGATCGAACCAGTGGACTTGCTGTTGAGTGCCATAGACAGTGAAATCTTTTCATGGGATTTGTTGACAATAAGAAAAGGTAGAACATCACCGTCCTCTTCCCTCAACAAAACAATCTTTACAGAGTCTTGTGAATTAGAAAACGTCATGAAGAAGCCGATGAGACGACTGGGATCCACAGCATCTTCAAGAATCGTCTTTTAGAATGAGAATATCCTTCTGATTCATCAACATGTCAGGACAATGAAAATTGAAGAGCAAGGCTTTTTATGAGAAGTGCCCCGAGATAACTTCTGTTGTGAATTCCTGCAGAACAGAGGAGTAATTTCTCCTGTAATATTTTCTAAATTGTAAATTCAATGTGGAAACCAAATATCAGCAGATTGTGCACTTAAAGTATACAGCTCATCTCTGTATTCTTTGTACACTGAACTGAAGCGTGTTGGGCAGGAGAATTCCTTCCTGTAATCTCTGGATCAATGTATGAGTACACCCTACTGTAGCTGCAGGGCTCTTAGATGGTTTTATTGACATTAGAGGGATGAATAACACTGAGCCTTTATGGCTGTAGAGAACATGTGGAGTCCACTGTCAGGTCTAGTAATGTTTATATGAGAAACAGAAGACATGGGGTTGTAAAAATGCTGCTTTTACGGTTGAAGTTATGACTTGTTTGAAACCTAAAAGTTTTTTTTTCTCACCAGAAAAATATCAAAACTTAATGATGGGTTTGGTACATAAGTCTGATGGCTGGTGTAGCAGTTCTTGTTGCATGTGCATTTCTGAATTTGTAGTTAGACCCTCCTATCTTTCCGAGGACGAGAAGAAAAGCATTTATTGGATGACAAAAACTCTTTTAAGATGCCTTAGGAATGAGTGTGTATTAAAAGTCCATATTTGGTTTGTTTTGAGTCAGTTCAGTTTGATTCTTGAAGATTTGATGGCATGAGATACAAATACTTATAGTCTACAAATATGGAACTCTCAAACTGTCAAACACAGAGAGGCCCATCATGTGAACTCTCTATGTTTCCTTGATTCAGCAAATGTGACATTTGTACATTTATATTTATTATTTTGAATGACAAATAAACCTTTTGGATCATTTAAATCATATGGAAATAGGTTTCACCTTATATATATAACTGTAATAACAAACCAAGTAAAATACAAATTGTACCATTTATAAGAAGGAATCACAGCCTTTGCATAACCTTGAGGACAAGGGCACAGATTTGAAGGTTGATTTAGCATTTTTAAAGGCTGATATTGGGTCATTAGGCTGAAAATTCCTGTGTCCTGAATCAGTTTTCAGTGCAGAACCCTATATTTCCAGAGCCTCTTAAATTACACAAGACATTAATTTACTAATGTGTTTTCATGTTGTGTGGTCACTTTACAGTATCATAGGAGCTTTCAGGACCGGACTCTACATGCTTCACGTCCTCACAACCAGCGGCTTCAGACAGTCGGTGTGTGACACCAGTTTCTACAGCGCCCCCATCACCAAATTCTGGGCATACGCCTTCGTTCTCAGCAAGGCCCCCGAGCTGGGTAAGCCTGATCCAATCCTAGGTGTCGACTGAACCTTTAACCCCAAACGAGTCATTTCACTCGTGAGGTCTACGTTCCTCGGAGCACTTAAACCTTCAGCAATTATCTTAAGAGCTGCCTCTCTGGGTTGAGATGCTGTCTCTGTGTCTGCGCGGTAATCTCGTCTCTTCATGCTCTCTGTCGGACAGACTCGGGTGATTGCTCTGGGAAATGGAGGCAGATGCTGAGGTGCTATTAGTGTATGATTGATACAGACAATGTTTCCTCAGCTGCAGGCAGGAAGTACATCTTCATCCTCCTCCTGGTCAGGCCATTACTTCACCACAGCATACAGACTGTATCTGTGTGTGTTGGTTAGAACATCGTCCTCACTAAAGTAACCGCTGAAATCTGCGAACACAGACATATTACTGCAACGACAGGGAAAGAAAAATGAGCAGTCAGTTGATTTGACAGGCCAACACTTTATTTTGAGGTTAACTCGCTGTGTGAAAATGATTAGAATCATTTTATCTAATAACAGGAAGCAGGAGATTGCTGTCAGCAGCTCACAGTAACAGAATGAAGGATCTTACTCTTTGATAAAAAGGTCTGTCTATGTAGGAAACATATCCATAATGCCGTCAGACACTTATAATAACAATCTGTTTTTTAACCAGAAACAGTGGTTCTATCACTCTGGTCAAAGCCACCATAATTTTACCTCACAGAACACAGGAGTTGGTGGAATACCACTGCCTCGAACATTTTGTTTGTGTTATTGTGTGGTACTTATACTTATGTAAAGGATATGAATACTTCTATCAATGAACGTCACACAATAACACAAACAGCAAACTAAACTGACAGATCAAGGCAGCAGTGTTCCACCAGCTCCTGTGTTCTGCTCAATAAAATTTCTGTTTTTGTCAATGGAGTCTGGTAGTGATATAGAGTGATGTGTCTAGTTAAACAGAACCATTGTTGTCAGACACTTACAATAACAATCTGAGCCTGTCAGTGGTAAAAACAAGCACTTTAGTGAACATACTTTAATGTGACAGTTGTCCATTGGATTACATTGCAGCAGCTGTTTGCGATTTTTGTTCCTGTCAATCATTTACACCTGAAAACATGGGAGCATGAGGTTCAAAAATAGACAGAGTCATCCTTTAAGCCCAGGTGAATACCTTCATCTCCTCCTCTGCCTCCCTCAGGTGACACTGTGTTCATCGTCCTGCGGAAGCAGCGCCTCATCTTCCTGCACTGGTACCACCACATCACTGTGCTTCTCTACTCCTGGTACTCCTACAAGGACCAGGTAGCGGGCGGCGGCTGGTTCATGACCATGAACTACATGGTTCATTCTTTCATGTACACATATTATGCGGCCCGGGCAGCCGGCCTGCGGGTGCCCCGGCCCTGCGCCATGATCATCACGGTCACCCAGATCCTGCAGATGGTGATGGGGCTGGCCGTGGTGGGCCTGGTGTACTACTGGATGAACGAGGTGCGCTGTCCGTCCAACCTGGGCAACATCACATGGGGGTCTCTCATGTACCTCAGCTACTTGATCCTGTTTGCCTCATTCTTCTACAACTCCTACCTCAAAGGCTCCTCCAGCGGCAAAGGATCCAAGTCAGAGTAGCATGTCTGCACTGTGCTCAACAGTCGTCTCAAAGAGTGCCATATGCAGAAATGACCAACAGTGAAGGGCCATGAATGTGTGAGTCACAACTAGGTAACTGGTTGCTCGGTCCTCCTCTTGTTAGGACTTTTTCTAGGCATCTGTAGTTCAAAACGATGATACATCTGTGGATTTAGAGCAGTAGGAAGGAAGAAAAGAGGAGACGGGTTCAGACTCAGCACAGCTAAATATAATTTCATGATTAGTTGTGAGTACACAATGTAATATGATTATAGAAGATATGAGGAAGAACCATGTTTTTTTAAGACTAACACAGCACTCATTTAAATCATTTAAATTATTGCCTTGGCAAGTCACACTCTTGACCAGTATAAAAAAATCAGGGCCAGGTTTATGTCAGAGGTTTGCGTTTTTATATTGTAATGAAGAGATGTATACCTAAAAGCTCTGAACTAGTAAGAAGTACTTAAGCTTTTTAAATTGTTTAAGGAGTTGTTCAACATTTTGTGAAATAGTCATAACATGAGAAATTCCATATTTAGCCTGGTTTATATTTCTGCGTAGGATCGACACAGAAGTATAAGGCCCTGTTTATACGACAACAGTTTTGCTAAAAACTCAAATGTTTTTCCTTTGTGTTTTAAAAAGGTTCAGTAGATGGCAGTGTAACTTGATGAATTTGCAGCACAAATACAGCTTTATAGTCCGCCATAGATGTTGCTGTTCTTTTGTTTGTGCATTGCTATTAGGCTGAATACATAATAGCCAAGCATGAGGTGGGGCAGTGTTCACAGTTTTCATAAGAACTGACAGTTTTAAAAGATTACACTCTGAAACCCAGTTTCAAAAGTTTGCATTTTCACGCCCTCAAAACCTGGTGAATGAAACCGCTACAGATGTATACAGTTTTATGCAAAAACTGTTGTGGTGTAAACAGGGCCTGAACAAATCATTAGTCTTATGTCTGGAGTCAGGAGGTAGTGGTTAGCGTAGCTTAGCATAAAGACTGAAGGCAGGTGGGAACAGCTAGCCCGGCTCTGTCTAAAGAAAAAATGCTGTGCTGGTTGCACAGGTTTTGGTTCATATGGACGTCAGTGCAGTCACATTCAAGCACAAACATTTCCTTTCACATCGTTTGTGTACTGATTTAAAAAGTGATACAGTGTGTTAATTTGTAAGCTTTTCAGGTGTTGGTAGTTTTATTTTGCTCTTTCCACAGAGCCACGTTAGCCATTTCCTCCTGCCTCCTGTTTTTACATTTAGCTAGGTGAACCACATCCTGACTTAACGCACGCAAGAGCGCTAGCGATTTTCTCAACTAATGCTCAGATAGAAACCAAATAAGCTTATTCCCCAAAATGTTGAACTGTTCCTGTATGTTTTAGCCTTTAGAATAACTGTAATCTGCAGAATAGTAACATTAGGATTACCAGAAGGGAAAGAAGACTTCACATGCACTGAATGACTGAGGGATGTTTGGTTTTAGCACTCACCACACACACACATACACTCACACACACACTACGCTACACACAGCGTTTAAAGCTGTTAGTCAGAAATACTTCTCCCTACTTATTCTGCTCATCAACCACATAGTATGTTATCTTTTTATTGGGCTGCGTGTGGCTGCAGGGTAGCGAGATATGCTAATACACACCGACTAGGTGTTGTTTAAAAAGGGAAAATGAAGATCAGTTTAATCCAGCCTTTACTTCACATCTGCTCACACCACACAAGCACTCGATAAGATCACATTCCTCAGCTGACAGACGTCCCACAGCAAATTACTTCTGTGTACTTGCACATGACCTGCTGTCCCTGTCCTTCACCTGTTCTTTTGTTAAAAAACATGTTTACACACTCTGCACATTCTGCCTTCTTTACCTCACCTGAGAACTTACACCGAACAACCACCAGTCTGCATCTTGATGAACGAGATTGTACAGTTACATTATGAGCTGTACAGTATACATCAGCGGTCAGGTGTATAAAGCTCTGTGTACAAACAGAAACACTCCTGTTGTCTGATGTAATTGTTTGGAAACTGAGAGCACATGCACAAGCATGCAAGCTACATGTAAACACACCCGTAATCAGTTGTTTAAACCTAAATATTTCTGGGTACTTCACAAGAGCAGTCAATGAAAAGAACAGCAAAGGAGGAGCATAATACAGCTGATTGTATCACAGAGAGGTGGCCATTACGCACAGCTGTGGTTATTTATAACACTTTTATTACAGCCCGTCATTATGTCACATCATCATAAAAGACCAGGAATAAATCAGTGATCACTTATTCTGAGACAGACTTTGAAATTAAGGATAAAAAAAATAAATAAATACAGGGAAATAAACCCACTGCTGTGAGTAAAAATAATAATAGATTTTGGAAAGCAAACGTATTAACCCAAAACATAAGACTAACTTAATGCATTAACTTCATTGGGCAAGTGACAGACAAAAAATGAAGGAAGAGAAAGAGGAGTAAGATATGTAACAAAGACCCAGAATCAAACAGAGGATCAGTACAAACATACATTCCCTTTTTGCAACTGTAGTTATTTGCCTTTGTCTGGGAGCAATGAAGAAATGCTGCCCTGTAGACCAAAACAAAACAGTCTACAGAACAAGGAAATGTAACTCAGTGATGGGTCATTCTATCTGAATATCAAGGGGGGGCAACTCATCTGTATGTGTCTGGGTTTGAGTGCATTCTTTCACATATATATATTTGGGTCTTTTGTGCTGTTATTAGATAGACAGACCTACAACTGAGGTTTGGGCATGAGCTGGGTTTCTTTCAGTTTATTGTCACTGTCTTAACCCTTAGGCCACAGAGGCACTGATTGCATTTATTTGAATATATGAAACTGACAAGCTAAAATGGGGTGTTTAATTAGTGCTCTGTAGACTTGCAAAAAAAAACCCCATACACCATCAGTGGAACTGGCTGAATTCTAAACCAGAAGGTTGTGTTTTTTGATTCTGCCTGACCATATGTTTAATCTCCATCTTATCACGAGATGCTTTGTTTCTTCTAGTCCAGAAAACCATGTGTGCTCATGGTTTCCAGCCTCCTTAGCTGTTTGTGATCCACCATCACAGGTTGTCAACAATTCAACCAGAGTGACTCTCCTTAGAATATCGAAGCCCAGAGGAGGTGAAAGTATCCAGTATTTCACAGGGAAAAAAGATTTTATGTAACAGGAAATATTGTTGTTTGTCATATCCCTTAAATCTTCATTGATGGCCCTGATCCCTAGTTTGGGAAATAAGTGTGAGGTATTCTGATTTTATAAAAACAAGTTTATGAATGGGAAATGACCAAGTGCATGGTGTCTGTACACAGAGTTTATACATCAGGCCCCTGGATACTGTGATCAGTAAAAGAGCAGAAACGTCCTGTACGTCCTGTGTTTGCCCTTTTCTTCCACTGGCGATCCAGCCCCAGCGTACTGTAGATCCTCACGGGGATGGATCAACTGACGTGGTTCAAATTCAAGCTAAACTGAACATGACAGTAGTGATTCAGCGATAACGTCCACATTGAGGTGCTGATCCTGAATCTGCACTCACTGAGCTGCTGAGACAGAAGATATGAAGCAGCGTGTCCACTGTAAATAATAAGAGCCTATTTATTTTCTTAATATATCACATTCTCCAGCAGAGGTTTCTCAGTTTTGTTCCATCCAGATGTCGTGTTTTTACATTACATTCCTCACATCTGCTGACAAACTGCTCACAACATAACACCACTTTGCCTCTTTATAGACTCTAAAAGCCATTAATACTTGTATACGTGTGTTAAAGGTAATGTGTGTAGCATAATGTGTGTAGCATAATTTCATACTGTCCTATTTTCCTCGTGTCCTGTGTTTTATGCTGTTGCATCTAACCACTATTACTGTTCAGTCCATGGCAGCTTCCTGTGTCTTTGTCATGGAGGAGCTGTGGTTTACATTTGTCTTGTCACCGTCGTCTTGTGTGTGTTTGTGTTAATTACCGTGTTTGTGTCAGTGATGTAGCTGTAATTACTGTAGGATTTTTTTAAGCTTCCCAGCTGATGAAGTGTGTCTCAGACTTGCCTTCCTGCTGCTTTTGATAAAGACAGTGGTCTCATGTCCAGCATCGAATATCCCTGAATCTGAATCTTCACCACCAACACGTTGCCAGAGGTGAAAACTGTCAGTAGTGAGGATGTGAGAGCTGATTGGCCGACTTGTTGTACCACCGTTAAACTTGAAGTTGTAACGGGTCGTGTTTGTGCCAAACAGTGCCTCTGTTTGTTTGTTTTTATCAAACACTGGTTCAGACTATTGTTGGTCAGTGTGTTACGTCTGTTTCACTCCTGTGGATTCTGCTGTCAACTGCGGGTGAAGGAAAAAAAAAAAAAACATTTAAAGGGCTTTAGATGTTGAAATGTTACAATAAATCCATCCTGGTTTTAAAAAGTCTTCAGTCGTTATTTCTGAGAACATCATGTCACAGAGAACGAAACCAAACTGCTTCAGTTAATCTGTTTTCTAAATAAGTTTGTATTTCTTCTCTCTGTCTATCTGTGAACACACACACCTCGAGAGAATTTCTTCAAATTTAGTACAAATGTACAGAGCCCCTCTGGGGACATTTGAAGGAAAAAAAAAATCAATTTTATTTACATAGCGCTGAATCACAACAGAAGTTATCTCAAGGCACTTTTCATATAGAGCAGGTCTGGACCATACTCTTTATATTATTATAATTACAGAGAGAGACCCAACAAATCCCACCATGAGCAGCACTAGGCGACAGTGGAGAGGAAAAACTTTCTTTTAAGAGGCAGAACCCTTGAGCAGAACCAGACTCAGAGTGGGCGGCCATCTGCCTCGACTGGTTGGGCAGAGAGAGAGAGGGGGGAAGGGGGTGAGATGGGTGGTAGAGAACAGGGACAGGAGAACAGCATAACACAAATTCCATGTAAAAATGTAATGTGCTATCAGTAATACAATAGTATTAATAATAGTAGTGACAATTAAAGTTGTAAATGCAATAGTAGCAGTAATACAAGCAGTACTAATAATTTTTAAATATAACAGCAGGTGCTGAGCAGGGTTGTAGGTGCAGCAGGAGGCTTGTCATCACAGATCAGACAGGTAATTATGGGATATGAAGCCGTACTGAGAGAGAGAAGCTCAGTGCAAAGTGAGTGTGTTGCTGATAATTACTCCGTGCCTAATGGTGAGTGACTGAAGTAATTCATTCCAAGGCTAAAATGAAATCAAGTCAAAATTGTTCATGTTTGCAAGTGACCACTGATGATACCTTTGCCAATGAGTCAATAAACAACTGACTGATAATAATTTTATTGTGACTACGACTTAATGATCTCGCTCGCACACATTATTAGCTCATATAACTCAAATTAACAGTTTGGTGGTCAAAGGTCAAAGGTCAAGATCACTGTGACATATTTTTGGTCATAACTTGAATTCCTATGCTGATTAACTTCAACTGGGCTGGTTGATGGAGACATACAGCTGTGAGGTGACAGGTTTAGGTTTATTTCTGCTTATGTTTTGCAGTGGTTAACAACGTCACCTCACAGCAGGAAGGTTCTTGGTTTGAACCAGGGACTCTAAATTGCTTGTAGGTGTGAATGTGAGTGTGGATGGTTGTTTGTCTCTATATGTCAGCCCTGTGATAGATCCCGGCTTCAGCCGAAGGTCAGCTGATTGGCTCCAGCAGCCCGGTGACCCTCAGACGATAAGGGTAAAAGATAATAGAAGGATGATGATGTTTTGCACAGTTTTGGGAAGCATTACTTTTAATCACATTTCTCCCAAAATTACCCCTGCCGAGGATAAACTGATTGAGGGCAGTTTGCAAATCCATCTTCGATAGCCACTGTCCTCCAATCTTCACAACCAGCAATCCTCATGTGTTGCAAAAACGACAGGAATTTGTCTCAGTGACACAGTTAAACCCCTCCAGACCCTGTGTTTTAAACAAGCAGCTCTTGCAGCAACATAGCCTGTCCTGTGAATTAGTCGGCTGGAGATATGAAGCGCCTGGGAGGCCGCGGGCTGAGGAGGTCAGCCTGCCTGCTCAGCATTAACCACAGCTGTGGCAGAGACACCAGAGACATGGAGGACAGAGACACTGAGAGAAGCTACATTAACCTCATACTCTGCAGTATAGCTCATGACGGATCAGGGTCACAACCGCAGGTTTTCTCCAGACAAACTACCAGGCAGAGTCTGAGTTACTGTGGACAAAATCCCAGGAGGTTTATGGCAGCACAGCACCCAGTCCCGGATTCGTCTTCATAATAAAGCCTTTAGCGCCCTTTTCGTGTGGCAGAAGAGTGCTCGGCCTTTGAGCAGTTAAAAGTCACAGAGAATCTAGAACAACAGCTTCATTAAAAAAACAACAAAACACTGTGAACCATTTATTTCCCACCTCATCGCAGTACACTGAAAGCAGCTGTGGGGAATTCTGTGCGGACTATAGGCACGCGATGCCACGAAGTTGCCTCAGGGGCCGAAGAAAAAGGTGGCTCACCTGTAAGATGCATCAATGAAAGAGGAATTAACAGCTCTTCTCACGGTCTCCATTACTTCTTTCTTTTGTTCTATTTTCAAGGCTTTTAAACTGGAGCTGTGGATATTTCAAAGTTACTAAGTCCATTTACTCAAGTACTGCACTTACATAATTTAGTTACTTTTTAGTTCTTTTTAAAAATTTTAGTTATACCTTTACTCCACCATAAGTCAATTACTTTTATAGTTGCACTTAAAAACACATGTTCACATATGAAAACAGTATATGACAACATATGAATTGAACTGAATTAACTTCAAAAAGGTGTTTCAAGACACTAAAACAAGATATGAAAGAAACACAAAGCACAAAAAGATGACGAACAGGATGTTAAAAGGGAGAAGATAAAATTAATCTAAAACAGAACAAGACAGAAGAACTGTTTTGATCATTCCTACAGTAAAGTAAGTCTGTAGGCAAAACCAAGCTAAAAAAAAAAAAAGAGATTTACATCCTGTCATTTTAACTGTTGTGTTGTCAATTACAGAAACGCAGAAATTAATTGGGTGGTCGAGGTGCTTTTATTGTGAAATAATGGAACAATTGACCCCTCTGTGCCTCAGACTGTTGTTTAAATGAGACAAGTTGAGATGTTTGAAGGTGAAATGTCTCTTTTCAGGTTGTGTTCACACACCCGAAAACATGACACAGTGTTGTATTTCATGAGATTAACATGTTTTCATGTAAAGTTCTTAACCTGAAAAATGAACTGTGAGCTGCCAACAAATGGTGAGCAAAAAGTAAAATCATTTTCCCTCAAAATGTAGCAGAAAAGGAGTATAAAAGTGGCATGAAGTACGAGCACTGAGAGAATGGCTTTTCTCCGTCTGAGTTGGAGTTTTCACACGAAACAGGGCTAAATTGCACCTGAAGTTACATCGATAACAGCTTTCTCGAAAACATTTTGAGTTCCCTATGAAAAAAAAATAACATGAAACACAATATCCCAGATCACTGGCCAGTAAGTGATGTGTACTTTTTCGTAATGGAACTGTGAAATGTTTCAGGAACTAGACGGGAGAACAAAATGATCTGGTGATCGAAAAGAGAGAAAACACTGGTAATAACAACAAACTGCAGCAGCTGGATCCCACACAGGTCAACACACCAGACTCTGTTCACACATACACCACACAACTGTATATGTTATACGGCTGATAACACAGGACAAGCTCTCACTCATTCTACTGTAGTGAATTGAAAGCGCTTAAAGCAGCAGCATTAATCGTCAAATAATAACCTGTCCTCTCAGTGTGTTGCTGGAGAGAATCCGTGAGCTGGGAGGAGTTAAGTTATTGACTCAGCTGCCCGTCCACGTCTGATCGCCAAAAGAATCCGCTGTAGACGGCGAGAGAGACGGCGGGGATGAATGAAGGCAGGGAAAACGCCTGTAGTGGTTCTCGCTCCTGATCCTGATCCAGATGATGAATTACATCGTCACATTTTGTCACATCTGACACGAAATCAGCTGCAGCGGCTCAGACTGAGGAGCAGTGACTTTGTGCAACTTTCTCGAGTTTGAGGAGCTGAGATGAGACGGAGAGATTGAAGTTTGTCCCTGAAGAAAACGAGAGGTAAACGCAACATTTCACTCCCTGTAGATAAAGTAACTGTTAGAAATAAAAATAAAAAATTAAAAGTATTACCAGCAGGAGATGTAGTCTGTTCGTGATGAATAATCCACTGATTTTCTTTTCCTTCAAGATCAAATTCAATTTTGCTCTTTTAGTGGTCAGAAATCTTATTTTGTTTAAAAGTTAAAGTTAAGTTGTGAATCAACAAACCCTGTTCTGATTATAAAGGTAGTTCTTTATACCCATTAGAAAAAATATAGTACTATCAACATACTGCCACAGCATCTAAAAATAATAGCATCTTATGGCACGAGAAGTTTAATTGATCATTGCTCACTTATCAACCATTTTTGATAATTGATTAATCTTGGGCTCCTGAGAAAAATTCTTAAAATCTCTCTCAGTGAGCTATAGAGCTATAAGACCGGATATGAATTTTGAACAATCATCCAGTATTGCTAGATCCAATGATGACTAAGAAAATAATCAGCTGAAAATTGTCACTATCACGAAGTTTGATAATCACCAAGCAACAAGACATTTAACACATTTTCGCTTTTGACACATACTGTACATAAGGTATTCTAGACATTACATGGCTATTAAAATTACTAACAGGGTAAATCATCACAATTAGGCCCCAAAAGTTCTTGTCCTACCATGTCAGCTGGTGCTAATAAACTAAAAGACTGAGGCTCAAAGTCATTCTTCACCTTGAAACAGCAGTGGAGCAAAATCTATCACAAGGTTCATTTGTCTGTTCAGTATATTTGATTGATAGTTTGAGCATCAAATCCATAGTGCATCTTGATTCCCCAGGTGGTCATCATCATGTCCCTCTGGATGATCCTTCCGTCAGCCTGCCTGTCTTCACCATCACTGAATATATTGTGTAAGAATATACACCAACATTTGCTGTCTGTCTTGTGTTTTCTTTTGGGGGAAACAGTAATGACTTGCTGTACGATTGCATCGTAGCACAGTCATCCTTTAAATTCCTTCTGGCTTGTCTGGTTTGTGTGTCCCTCCATCTGTGGAAGCTGAAAGCATTTATTACATATCCTCGATGATATTCGGGTATTATTTTCTCATTGTTCAACAGGCCTGTTGGTTATCTACAAGACTAGTTCGTTAGAAACTTACTCTTAATGCAAAGTGCCTACAGCAACTAGTGACACTTTGTCCAACTAGTTTGGGCCTAAGCTCACCAGTAAGACCCTTATGCCGCATTGCAAAAACAAAACTCCTAGTAAGACTTTGGCCGCTAGTTGACTCTCAGACCAACCAGTAAGGTTCAAGGTCTTACCACAGTGAGCTGCAAAACGCTACATGGGTTACCAGTACGCCGCCCTACAAGTTAACTAGTGACACACAATTTTCCACACTAGTTAACTAGTGAGAGTCAAAAACACTCACTTCAAACTAGTAAAGGAAAATGACACCTGATATCAAGGATATGTAATAAATGCTCGAAGGGTTTTCTATAGCTGCTTTTCTGTTTAACTCGCTAACAAGAGAAAAGGACTACATGCAGTAGCTTTGTGTTTGTCTTTTACAAAGGCAAAAAGGAGAAATAAAGCAAGCAGTGAATCAGCATAACAGGAAAACAATTAAATAACTTTTGTTTCATTGCTCTTCATAGAAAATACAATTCCTCTGACAATGAGCATGCTTTATTCTGCACAGACAGTGAGCAAGGAGTCGGCAGTTAGCAACAACTGCAGCTACAGTTGCTAGCATGATACTGTAAATGTAACGGTATCCTGCTGTTGCTAAAATTTACAGTTTCATGCATCGTTTTTGTAAAAACTGTTATTTCTCCTTTTGCTGGTAAAATACCGATGAAAGGATTAGCAGCATCATCGTTATTTGCACTTAACAAGATGCAATGTATATTTACAGATTTTTACTGTGAACTGCAGCACATATGTAATGCATAATACTAATAATAATACTAAATAATAATATATTAATTGACTGCTAGCAAAAGAGACTACAGAGATATTTTTTCTAAACCTTGTGTTCTGATAAAATACTCCTTAGGAGTCCTACTATAAAACACCATGTTTAACAACACATTGAGCAAACTTCAACTCTTTAAGACAAATAACCTCATCTTCAAAGTATCTTTTGGACCATTACCTATTTATTAAGTTTGTGAAAAACAAACAAACATTAAAGAACATTTAGGACAAATTAAGAGACAAAACAGAGAATAATTTAGACTTGACTTAGAGTGTAGTTAAGTAGACTAACAGTGTGTGGAGTGTGTGTTCACTGACTTATATAAAGTCCCACCTAAAGTCCATTCATTTCTTTTATACATTAATGTTATTTTTCTCGGTAAACTGTTTTACAGTACTACAGTATTATTTTTTACTATTTTACAGCATAATCGCTAAGAAAAAAAGAAAAAGAAAAGAAAACAGTAAGATTACTGCATTTTTTAAATTGCATTTTGGGAAGACAAAGAACACGAGCTCACATTTTGACCGGACAAAATTTTTCCCCCGCCTTCCTCCTGCAGAGAGAGATTAAGGTAAGAGCTATTTTTTGTATGTCCTAGGGCATCTAGAGGCAAAATTATGTTGATTCCAGACCAACTTCCGTTCCAGCAGGATTTTAATACCGAGATCTACTTCTCGACCTGTTAATCATCTTAGGATTCTTTAGCTAACGTTGTTTTCGTAAGTGAATGCAAAAGTTTATTAGACCTTTTAGTTACGCTTAGCTCATTTTTTAAAACAGTCTGAGCCGATTATCAAACATCACAGGACTCACACCAGCACGTTGAAGAGGTGTTTTGTCGCTAACGTTAGCCACTTCCAAGTAACAGGTCTGTGAAGCTGCTGTCGGGAAAAATTCTCCTGTGTCTGAAACCGTTGGTGATAGTTGAACGTAACAGGGACTTTTTCAACATCTGTTTCAGCGGGCAGTTTGAACGCAGTCATCAAGAGAGAGGAGCCGGGCTTGATCTGGAGTTTCAGCTTCTCGTTCACATTACTTGGGGTTTCAGACAGAGTGTTGGCGCCTGAACGGACGGTGAGAGCTTGTTAGCCAACATTAGTTAGCTAGCCAACCACAGTCAAACGTTAATTTGGTTCATCCTGGTGCTTGGAAAACTGGACTGTGTCAGTTGAGGCTGGGACGGATTATTAACAGGAATACAGCTGCTGTTCAGCTGTAGCTGGCCTGGTGGTCTGATGTTATTAGCCTAGCACAGTAATGCCACGTACGTTAGACCTGGAGGAGCTGGTGTTGTTTGGTAGAACCGCCTCACATGTTCTGTTCAGACTGAGTTTCTCTGATGCCTCAGTTGTATTCACTGTATACATTTTTCAGCATGT
Organism: Lates japonicus; assembly: GCA_033238685.1. Classification (NCBI taxonomy): domain Eukaryota; kingdom Metazoa; phylum Chordata; class Actinopteri; family Centropomidae; genus Lates; species Lates japonicus. The sequence continues at coordinate 650,079 of BRZM01000039.1, read as the reverse complement.
TTCCGCTGTTCCACGCTACTTTCATGTGTATTCGTATCCTTATTCATGTATTATCCCCGACTCCCCCAAGAACCGTGCCGCATGTTCAGCACAAGTGTGTAGTATGAGTCCCAGAATAAATTTACCTTAGAATACACCCACATGCAAGTGTGACTCACTGGACTCAGTTTATTTCCAACTTAAAGTAATAAAAAGCGCATGGACTGGAGCTAGTTGGCGAGGAGCCAACATGGAGTTTTCAAGAACAAAACCCACCACTGCAGGAGCGTCTGGAGTCCTGTCACTGAGTCCCAACCTGCTGTCATTCTGCATCATCCAACTACTGATGGCTCATTGAGACCCCGAGGGGTTATCCTTCTTGCAAGTGTAAGCATGCTGTTGTTTTTTCTACATTACATACAACATAATGCATGCAGCAAATACTCATCACCAGATCAGTCCATGATCATTATAATATTAAACATATATTTCGTCGAAAACAACAGGGTCGTTTATCAATCAGTTTCCTGGGAGTGAGATCACCTTGTGAAACACCAGGAAAGCTGTTTTCACCACTGAATGATCAGCACTGAGGGGTGCGGCTATTTAGGAGAACATCCAGTCAGCTTTTCTGTCCAGGCTTTGCTGTCTTTTCACTACTACAACTTCAGTTCTCACCACCGATATTGTCCACTGAGTTCATTCAGAGAAAGGATGTTCATCCTTCGCTTGGTGCCTCATGCTCACAGCAGCTTGAGGACTTTGTGTTCCTTGGGATTCTCATCTCACAGGTCACATACAAGCCAACATCTGATCATTTTGCATGTTAAGGCGCTTAATGACACTAACGTAATCTTATCTCCGAGGTGAAATTATCACCGAATTTATAAACTGTACGATTGGCAATGTGTAATTCCAAAAAGTATGCAGTTAGCAAAGAATGTTGTTGGATAGGAGAAATATTTAAGCGTTATGGCAGATTTATGTTATTATTCTACTAAATTTGTCTTTCACACCAACTCAAGTTTTTCAGGGTGGTTCAATGGGATAAATCCAGAGAGAGGTTCCACCATTGGATGTGGGCAGAGTCACCGTAGTATAGATATCAGTCAAACTTCATGCTCCAGTCTTTCTAGCAGGCATGAATGACCTTGAGTGGGGACTTTACATAAGTCAGTGGACACACACTCACACACTGTTAGTCTCTTAACTTTGCCAATTTCAAGTCAAGTCAAAATTATTCACTCTGTTTTGTCTCCTTAATTTGTCCTAATGTTTTTAATGTTTGCTTTTTCATGTTTAATAAATAGAGTAATGGTCCAAAAGAGAGTTTGAAGATGAGTTGTTTTGGTTCAAAAGTTGAAGCTTACTCATGTATTAAACATGGTGTTTTATAGTAGGGATTCCCATGAGTATTTTATCAGAATACAAGGTTGCTGTAGGTACCATTCTGTAGTCTCTTTTGCATAGCAGTCAATTAATATATTATTATTTAGTATTATTATTAGTATATGCATTACATATGCGTGCTGCAGTTCACAGTAAAAATCTGTAAATATACATTGCATCTTGTTAAGGGCAAATAACGGTATCAATCACAATCCTTTCATCAGTATTTAATGTGCGCGGAGCAGGCGAAGCTGCCAAAACAGTCGCAACCGTGGAATTTAGCAACAGTGATGTACCCAGATTACAGTACTGCTGCTGGCAATCAAGGCGAGGACCGTTTATTTCGCCGTTCAGAACAGCATTGCCGACCAGAGTTTATGAATGTCGAAACGTTACTGGCTTCAGGAGGCGATTACGCTTGTTTCGTTTTGCAAGATTAAACACAGCAGCCAGACAGTCTCAGTTAGCGCAGCAAAGAAGCAGCCATAGAAAACCCTTGAGCGCCTGCTGGCGCATCCCGATATCAGGTGTCATTTTCCTCGCTTGAAGTGAGTGTTTTTGACCTCACCAGTTAACCAGTGGTCACTGAAGTCAATCTCAGGCTAAAAAGCGCCACCAGTACATGGGTTTATTTTATTATTAACTAGTAAGACCTTAGACCTACTAGTTTGGTCTAGTCACAACCAGCGCGCCCAAAAGTTCTACCAGATGACTTTTGCTACTAGTGCTTACGTCCAATGGTGGGCGCTTATGCAAACTAGTTGACAAAATGTTACTCAGTTGCTGCACAAGCCACTAGTAGTTTTAATTCAAAAAGACATCCAACTAGTAACTTTGTTGAACTAAGTAAAAGGAAAAATGACACCTGAGAATATGAAGCAAATAGTCACAAAGTGGCTTTTCTATAGCTGCTTTTCTGTTTAACCTCGCCAACAAGAGAAAAAGGACCACATGCAGTAGCTTTGTGTTTGTCTTTACAAAGGCAAAAAGGAGAACAGCGTTATGAATCAGCATACAGAAAGAATTAACAACTTTTGTTTCATTGCTCTTCATAGAAAATACAATTCCTCTGACAATGAGCATGCTTTATTCTGCACAGACAGTGAGCAAGGAGTCGGCAGTTAGCAAGAGGGAAAGCTTATCAGGCCTTGAACTAGTGCAACTTTGTCAAACTAGTAAAGGAAAACATTATTACCGATACGTACAATGCTCAAAGGGCTTTCCATATCCATCAGCCCCCCCCCCCCAACCTAATCACTTGCCCACACACAGCAGTCACATCCGTAGCTCTTTACATGGCGACAGCATGCAGCAAGAGCTGCTTTTATAGTGGAAATGATCAGGCAGAGTCATTCAGCATCTGTCACACTGCCAGTATGAGTCAACAGGTGGCGGGACCTGCTGTAGTGCCATTCTGGAGAAAACAGCTACATGACATCTGTAAGTCTGTACTGAAATGTAATAATTGAGTATAATCCAAGAATGAATACAAGATTAAATGCTAAGAGTCTCTTAACATGTATTATATATATATATATATATATATATATATATATATATAGATAAATCTGTGTATCTCCAAGCTGCTGCTACCATTCACTAACATTTGCTCAGCTTGTTTCTCTGAAAACGTTTGATGACTAAAACCCTTTGTCTGGTTAAAATATACGGTTAAAAACGACCAAGATTGAAAAAGTGTATCTTAAAAATATTGCTTAAAACTGTAAGAAGTCAAGTTGAGGCTTCTGGCAGCTATGGCTGACACATATGCAAAGAGGGTATGATGCCATTGGCAAGCGACTAAATGAAACAGACTGTTACCTTGATTGAAATTAAAACTCTTGGTTTGAGAATTGCTGGAAACATTTGGTCTAATTCAAGTTCACAACTCAAATTATTATTTAAAAAATGATGGGAAATACTCTCATGTCTACATATGAAGATACAACCACAAGCTAAGCTTAGCATGAAGACTGTAAACAGCTAGCCTAACTCCGTGAAAAGGTTACAAAATCTGCCTGCCTGCACCTCTGAAGCTCAAATTTTATTAGCAAAAAAGGAAGAAATCTCCAATAGATATATGAATCTATACATATTAGTTGGAGTCAATGCTCCATGTCTTTCTATCTATTAAAAGCAGGTAAAGGTTTCATGGAGATGAAAATTTCATTGATCCCACTAAGTCAGCTTAAAAACAGTGTTATGAGGTCAAGAAAACTGTCTCACACTGCAGAAAAGAACTTAAAAATATCTAGTTGGTAGATGCATATCTAAGTGGGCTGTTTTCCAAGACCTTTAAAACAGCCTGGAATTTAACGGCAGTAATAACTCTCTGACGCTCTCCAGTCCCTCTGCACATTGCTCTAAATGACAGAGTATTTAGAGGCTTTTAAAATCTGTTGCGTATACTGTGAAACAGGCCTGAGAGAGATAGTAGAAAGAAGCTACTAAAGGCTCTGTAATCCTAATAAAGGAGATAATGAGAGTCTCATCTGGAGTTGACTTTCTAGAGATAAAAAGAGACAGTACTGTATACCGCTGCTCACCTGGAAGATCACTGAGTCAGAGAGCATTGTGGGAGAACAGAGGAGGTGATATAGTCTCATATCAGATGGTTAAACTGTATTCAGACAGACACTATCGGTGTGTGATAAAAACTCAGCTCCCTCATTCATTTCATTATGATTACTGTATTGATGCAGTGGTGTGCTGAGGCAGAGGGTTCAGCAAAGAAGTTGTGTTGACCAATCAAAATAGATGCAAGTAAAGTAACTTTTCAGTTATAGTTACTTTACTTTTAACAATGTCTTCACTGTTAACTTCACAACCTAACAAATGATTTTTATTATCTCTGTGAAAACATTTAAGAGTTCTGACTCGTATTGGAAATATGCCTATTGTATTGTAAGACTGATACCACAGCTGATTAGCTTAGCTTAGCTTAGCATAAAGACTGGAAACAAGGGGAAACAGCTAGCCTGGTTCTGTCCAAAGGTAACAAAATATTATGAGTTATAGCTTGTTCATTAGTCCATACATAAACCGAGTTGTAACAGTGACAGGTTGTGGTTTTTACAGGGGTTTATGTGCTGGACTATTTACTTCCTGAGGTCTCCACTGGTGTCCTAGCAACCACACAGTGACAACAAGACAGAACCAAGTTAGCTGTGTGCACCTGGCTGTGTCTGAAATCACTCACTCCCTCACCACTCCAGTGACCTGCACTTAGACACTTAGACTACGTCCACATTAAGCTCTGCTGTGTATTCAGCCGTACTGGTGCAGGTCATCCTCATAGCTGATCTGATACTGTGGCTCACAGCCACAGACACTCAGTGGACTGGGTTGCATCATTGTTTTGAAAAAGCTCAATTTGTTTTCTGGAGACACTGAAACACCAAGGTGAAATTTTCAGTCATACACACTCAGGAGGTTGTTTTGGAAAATCTTACTTTTGGGACAAGAAAAACTTATTATATAAACTAATTTAGTCTGGAAGGAGAGGAAAAGAAGAGTTTACAGATTCAACTAGTTTAACATTTTGCGTCATCACAAATAGATGTTGAGTTGCACGTAATTTTTAACCATTATACACTCAGCATTGGGACATTTAAATAAAACAGTGGAGAAATACAGCAGTAAATAGGGAAAGATTTTGAGCACAGCCCCTGTTTCCAGTCTTGATGCTAAGCTAAACTAACTGCTGACTGTAGCTTTATATTTACCATACAGGCATGAGAGTGGTATTGATCTCAGCTGAGGTATTTAAAGTCAAGGTTACCTCTGCCTCTGCTGCATCAGTTTTGACCAGAATTTGTTTTATCTGTCTCTATAAGTCCCCTTATTTATAGAGTAACCCTTTATTGAATTAATAATTAGTCACAGCCCTGCAGTAGCTGTGTGTCACTTATCGTACCTCATTAACATCTTGTATAACTCCAGTGTGTGCTTTCAGGGGAAGTAGAAAGATCAGGACAAAGATAATTTAATTGTAAAAACCAATAAGAATCAGGTAGTAGCCTTAAAGTCTCCCCTGGCTGCTCACAACCATGTTTCCCAGAACATTTTCCAGTTATTGTTTCAGGCTATTGATTCTCAGGGATTTTCAGAGAAAACCACGTCTGTGGTTGAACATCAGTTATTGTTAAAGAGACACTATACACTGAGCTAAACCCCTGAACAAACCCAGCAGATTCCTCAACTGTCCTCCTGCTTCTCTTCTTCTTCCTCTCTCTCCTTGGTGTGAGCGGATCGACACAGTCTTCTCTGTGAGAAGCTCTTCACACCTTCGTAAAAGTGGATGCAAGAATTTTTCACACTAGGTCTCTAAAGCTTTCCCTGTCAGAGACGAGTCTGTAATCCCCCTCGTTCTGTCAGCGCTGCTCTTCTTCAGACACGTTGACACCTGCCTGCCTCAGCCGCTTGTAAAGTTTTAGTGGGAGAGACTGAAGGGATGAGGCTGTAAAAATAAATGTTCATGTTTTGCATTTGAACCAAATCCAAGTGAAGTATTTATATCAAACACCACAGCAGCTCAAACCAAAATGCTCTGATTCCCTTTAACACATTATGACTGTTTGTTCAAGTGAAGGCAAATCAATTCTTCCGACCCGCGTGTCCCTCCGTTATCAGTGATCAATCGAGGCGCTCCAGCTATCACATGTCTAATTTTCTCATAGTCACATCTGTCAGCAGCTTGTTTGGCTGATTCCTGTTCGTGTCTTATCTGTTGCACGACATGTCTGAGGCTGTTTTGGAAAGAAACTGATAATCTGTTGCTGTTGTGGTGAAGACTTTATCCTTTACCTTGATATATTTAAGCTTCAGATAACATATTGTTTGCATGTGGTAAAAAATCAAAGAAACAAGACTAGACAAGACAAAAGCTTCTGTCTCATTACCTTATGTGACTCTGTGCAATGTCTCATTCAGCATTTCTTTCATTGGCCTGTCTGAAAAAATGACCCTGGCATTTACTCTCCATATTCTGAAGCTCCACTACAGCCCTTTGACATCAGCAATTGAAACCTTCATGAAGCTCATTTGCAACTACAGAAGCATGGCCATTTACAAGGGTTTGACTGAGAAGTTTGAGGCTTAAGGTGGAAGGAGATGAGTTCAGTTCAACTTCAAGTTTTAAGTCGGCACCATCTGAGAAAATGGACATCAGCCTTCGTGCAGTCATCTGCTGAGCGTGGATTATGAACTTGTCCAACACCCACCCTGTTCACCTGACTTGTCATCCTCAGACTACTACCTCTTCCCCAAGATGAAGAAGGAGCTCAGTGATCGCCATTTTGATAGCGATGATGATGTTATTATTGGTGTGGACCATTTTCTCTGACAGTCCTGTTTTGTTATTTTCAATTACCTGAAACAGAAACCCACAAAAGTTATTAACGTCTGACTTTCTGCAGAATCACTCAAAGAGTTGATATGCACATGAAGGTAACAAGAGCTGTTTAGATCATCTTCTTCAACCGTAGGACAAAACTTATCAATCAGCCCTCGTATGTCATCATAACTTTGTTTTGTCTATGTCCATAAAACTCACCAACTCTCTCTTCTGAAGTAATTTCTCAAACTTCCTCATTGTAATCTCTGCTGTATAAAAAAATCTATAGAGTTCAGTCATCTCTGTCCTGCTGTTGTTAGAGACATGTCACCCTAAACTCTTTCAAAAAAGAAATATTGAATAAACAATTATATTAAATAGTCTATGTCCTATCTTAACAGGAACTGTTGAGAAAGACTTTTATCAGCATAGATACAAACGTCAATGAGGTTTAGACAAAGGAGGTTTTCTTACTTTCGGAGCAGAACCTGGCAGATCTGGTTTCTCTCTAAAAAAATCTTAAATTAAAAAGTCAGAAGATCACCAAAGTTTTTACAAATCACCTTGAGGGAGACATGAATGTCTATGCCAAATTTCATGGCAAACCACCAAGTAGTTGGTGAGCTTTTGCCACATAAAACCTCATCATCGCACCAGAGAAAGTCAGTAGGGTTCATCCTCTTGGAACCATGAATGTCTGTATGAAAGCTTCAGTCTCGACTAAAGTGTTTCCATCCACTAGAAATCAGATTGGAGACACTGAACATTTTCTGCTGTGTCTGTCCTCTGAGCAAGGCTCTCAGCAGCAGTCCAAAAATGTGATTCATAGCGTATAATGAATTATCTAAGGTTTGCGGCCGGGCTGTGTGTGTTTTGAGGAGGCGGTTATTTTGTAGTTGACGGGTTTAAGGGATTTATAAAGCACCAGCAGTTCCTCTGACGTCAGAGAGCAGGTTAAAATTCAGCCAGACAGACGGACAGACAGACACAGAACATGTGTGACGAAGACAAGTCTGTGAAAGCAACAGCATGGTTTTTCATGTGACGTGTGTCATCTTGGTGAAAGAATTATGTTGTAATTTAGAGCCTGGGCTCACGTTAATCTCGATATATTTGTCCTTTGTTCACAGTGTGACAGTGTAGCTGTTGCATGACAGATTGTGTTCAGACCATCTCAAAATATTATCTGCTTTATCATCTGTCTTCATGTTCAGTTCTTTGATTCTTCTCTGCTTTAACTTTGCAGATATGCCATGGCCCTGTACAACCAGCACGTCTGCCCTGTGCACAACTGGTACAGCACACACACACATGCACAAAGAAAATATGAGTTTTCAAATGTCACTCACTGATTATAAATAATTACTCGTCGCCTCACAGATGCCCACTGTGAAAAGTGAGGAAGGAAAAACAGCACTTTCTCAGCCGGTGTGTTTACATAGCATCGATTCAATAAAAGGTCGCTCATGGCAGGCTCGTTTTTGGACGAAGAATCTTTTCTCAACACCCCAACCCCCCTCGCTCCACCGCTTCCTGCCAAGTTCTTTAATTCAGACATGGCCAAGGCCACGAGGTGGAGAGATCAAGAGGAGGAGTAGACATTAAGAAAATAAAGTGTTGCAGGGGCAAATGTTGACATGATAGGAGGAAAGAGTGTATGTGGTTGTTTGGATAGTTCGAGCAAAGATAAAGACAAACAGACAAAATAGAAAGATGAGGAATTCAAACTAGATTTATCTCTGGTAGCGAGTGGTATGTGAAACCTAAATATGGATTAAAATCACCTGCCGTGTTCATTAATAACAGTGCCTCTGCAGCTGGCATAGAGAACACAAACATTATCACACGACCTCTGCAAAACGCTGCAGTGCATATTGGGGTTTATCGTGCGAGCAGTGTGGGGAAAAATGGAACCAGGCCAGTGTTATTAGAAAATTAAAAATCATTTCACGGGTAGAATATAACTGGGCCACGGGCCTTTAGACTGACATGTGCATTAAAGGAACGACAACAACATACCCAACAGATAATAGATAATGCTTATGTGTTCCCCTCTTCATAAAACAGCAACATTTCTCAGGTTTTAGTTTTCTTGTTCATGTAAAAATACACTCCAGTGTGGGGATTGTTATACTATATAGATAATGTAGGATAAACTCTGATAAATCTCACAGTTGTAATCAAAACAGCACAGCAGCAAAACATTCAACTGTTATTTAACAGACCTTTCACCTAAAAATATTTTGGGTTAATTTTCTACTGTCGTTTGCGTCGAGCAGGAGCCGTGATGCCCCACATGTCAGAGTTGATGCTCAAACCATTAACAGAGTTTGCTTACTTTAGTCATCCTGCATTATAAGAAGTTCATTATGAGCCATTGTGGCAGCTCTTTAGTGAGCAAAAGTAAAAATTTCACCTGAGATAGGGATTAGTTTTTGAACTTTGAACTACTTCAATATGTATGGGGTTTCAGTGATGTCAGCTAGGCCCAAATGAGCTTTAAGTGTTTTTCTAAAGTCTCTGTAATCAAATGTACAGTATCTGTCTGCAGACTGAAGTAAACATGTCTGTGTGTGTTTGCAGGCTTTATAATGAGTCATGTGAGGAGCAGCTTCCACTACAGAGGGGTCCTGTACTGTGCTGCACCTTGGACAACATACCACTCATCAGGTCAGTGTTCCCACCTCTGCAGGTATCACAGGAGTGCCACTGTGTGAAACTGGTTTCCCTGTGTGATATTGAATGAATCAAATAAGTGCACACTGTGGACATTGAGTCGCTGGAATCGCTGCCATCTCTTGTAACCACAGTGGTAAATCAATGACGAAACTGGCTGAGGTTCCTCTCTCTGCTCTCCCAGTTGTAATGATATCATTCAAACACAGAGTACACACTGTACACATGATGTGACTATGGATATTGAATAATGTGAAATAGATGCTCGCCTCGCTGCGGTCTGTGGTTTCCATCAGTAATTTTTATGTGCTCTGCTATGTCTGGTTTTGTTTTTTGTTTTTTTAAACAATAGATGGTTGCTTTAAGGGGCGGCTCAGTGGTGCAGTGGTTAGCACTGTCGCCTCACAGCACACACAGTCTGCCTGAGCGCCAATGAAGGTTTTCTCTATATTTATGCCAATGGGAATTCTTGTGCCAGAGATTGCTCCAAAATACAGTGACAATACTACACAATAACAGAATAAAAAATGCCATTAGAGAGTATTAAATGTAAGTAAAAAATAAAATATAAAATGTATAAGGAGTAATGCAAGAACCAGTGGCTAATTCAGTAAGTCCTAGTTAAGTAGGAGAGTAAACTAAAGATAAACTTAAATGGAAATAGAAAAGACAAATGACGAATAACATTGAAAAGTAACATTGGCAGTGATATGAACATAATACTGCACATGATAGTGAACATTATACTGGGGGTGCACCCTGCCTCTTGCATTGCAAACATTATATCGAATGAGAGGATGGATGGATAGTCACTTTATTTCTGCTCCTTTTTTAAAAAATTATTTTGTTGGAACACTCAACCCAAACACTGATACCCCGCACACAGTGTAGCCTGGAGTATTTGTGGAATATGTGAAATATAAGACATTTAGGTAGTTGCAGCAGAACATTTATCACTGTCAAATGTCGGCTGGAGAGAGAATCTGAACACCAGTCTTTCCTTCTCTTTATTCTTAATGCTCATTCATGCCAGCTACATGGATGAATAAATTAATACCAAGAAAAATATTTTATACACAGCGTGTGAGCAAATATGAATGAAACAAAAGTCCCAGCACAACATCCTGTCATTTAGTCCTTGTGTACTGAATGACAAGCAGCAGAATTCTCTCTCAAATAGCATAAAATGATGGAATTGATGCTAATGCTAATCAATGGGTGAATACATACTCTTCTTCCTTTAATGCATTTGATCATCAGAACTGCTGAAGAAAAACATATCAGACAGAAGTTTGTACAGTCATGTATCCAGAAGGTATTCAATGTTGCTGGATAAAGTGTTCTGCATGTTGTTGAGCAGCTGCAGAGTGTGGTGTGAGATAAGCCCACACTTGCCCGACTGAGGCTTGCAGTCAGAGGGTGGGGGAAGGAGAAAGGGGGACCTCTTCACCTCGACAGGAAGAGGAGCTTTTGTTGCGTGTGGTGGATCCATCACAAAATGCAAACAAGAAACTCCTGTGACTCCCTGTGCTGCGGATGCAGCTCACACACCGCCAGCATGCCTTGAATAGGGGAAAACGCTGCTGTTACAGTCCTCATGTTTTAGTTTCGTAACATTTTTCACAGAGCTTTTGATCTGAAGATAAAGTTCCCAGTGTCGTTTCTTCTCTCGACCTCCCAGCAAGACTGTTGCTCTCCATTTATAGACAGTCGTTTCTCTGCTAAACTGCTTTCCAAGAAAAAAATGGCATGGTTTTAATACCACAGAGTAACTAAGGACACATATAAGGTCTCTCTGCGTTTTCATGACTATTTTTATGCAATTCCTGCACAGTAGGAAAAACATAGGACAGAAACCAAAAGTAGGGGGCCACGGCAGTGAGAACAGGAGGTTATGGATCTGATTTGAACTCTGCAAGAACTTGATTGAACTTTAGCCCACTGAGCCTGGAAGCCAGCCCGTACTAACTACCCTCCTCTCCTCTCTGTTTTTGTTGCAGTAAATGTGGAACGCTGCCACCTGAGAGTTGCTTTTTCAGCCTCATATGCAGCACAGGATCCTTTATGGGTGAGTATCAGTACAGGGTTAGTTAAAGTATTCAGTCAGAGGTTTGTGTGCAGAGAATGTGCTCTAGCTGCAATCCTTTTTTTTTGTCTTCACACACATTTACCCACCACACTGCTCTTGGTTGAACAGGACTCTGTACATGCGCTTGTTGTTTCAGCTGTTTGGCTCCAGCCAAGTCTCTGTTCCTCAAAATCCGCTGCCTCACCCCCTCTCACTGAGGGGGAAAAATTTACTCTGTGCCATGAATGGTGCATTTTTATGCCTCACATGACCAACAAGCTTTCACCCTCAGGCCAAGAGGGCAGCGATACAGGCCAAAACTGCTTTGAACCATCTATTTTGGGTGGTTTACTCAGAGTTCATCACCCGATGTGCTGAGCGACTATTGATTTTTTTTTTCTATTTGCCGTATTAAAAATTTGTCAGGGTTCTGAGAATTTGCACTTTTGGAATTTTCCGTAGTAAGATTGGGTGTACTGATGTCAGCTGGGATAGGCTCCAGCCCCCCAGCAACCCTTAACAGATAAGCAGTATAGATAATAAATGAATGAATGAATGGACTACAGGTCTTTGACACCGACATTGTGGAGAGCAAGCAGTTGCAGGAGCCAGAGTGGCACGCACTACCTTGATTTTTTTGCCAGGTTTCGTAGCAAAAGTTTAACTAAAGGTCAGTTTGTATGACGTGTTGGCTGATCACACTGGAAAGTATTTATAATTGTTCTGCCAGCCAAACTGTGAGGATGAACCACTGAATTGAAACACAATGTATATTCCACTCTGTTCATAATTCTTGATAAGTTTCCTGGCTGTATATTGGAGATGACTCTTGAACTTGCTGGCCCTGATTCCAGCAGTTGAAGCCGCTGACTATCACTCAGTTAAAGGGAGATCATACCTGCTCATCAAAGTTACATAGAGCAAGAACAGGCGTTCAGGGAGCAGAGTGGGAATGACAGAGGCTCCATTCTCCCTGTTACAAGTCAGTGAACCATCACAATGATTATGAAGCTGTTATTTTAAGATAAAATAGTTACATAGTGTTGCTTTAATATGGAGATATTGGCGTACATTTTCATTATATCTCTCCTGGAAGGCATTCATAGTGTTGAAGTTTAGTTGTTCAACTGGAAAGTGACAGAAGTAGTTATGTTAAGATAGAATAGTTGTGTTAAGAATGAAAAAAGAGAGCTAGAGGGAGAACTTCAAACCCAGAGGAAAGGGTGGCATGGTAGTGATTATTCGGTAACACCCCGTGTTTGTAATTTTTCATGTAGTTGTGTTTGTTTTAACAGGCGCTGTCTGAGTTTTTGATCTATGATGTGAGAGGAACTGGGTTTGTTGGATGAATATAGTGTGTAGTGCTGCAGATCACGTAGGCTTAACTCAGCACAACACACTGCTGACAGTAGACTTCCATCAAAACACATGCTGTACAATACTATACATCCACAGTGCTGCATCTCTGGCTCTGTTGGGGGTTGGAGACAGAGCCACATCACCACACTGCGTATTATGATGCAATAAATGGTTAAACCTTTGACGTGAGTGTCCTGACTGTAGGTGCATATTTGCTCTCTCGTCAAACAGTCAGTCTGAGTGTCATTTATTTGACCTCTCACCAGAACACACCTGGTTCTATACGTTTTCTGAGAAAATGCTGGAATCTGGGGATGTTTAACAAGCCCATTAACCTGCCTCAGCACAGGGTTTTTTTTCTATGTGAGGTATTTATCTTACAGAGCCACCACTGAGCGTCCTGCCATCTTTCATGACTTCACAGACACAGGCCAAGAGTTTGTGGTAGAATCAAAGTTACTCATTACCTCAAGTTTGAATGTAATTTGGCAGACTTGTGTTTTTAGCCACATTCTGCAGCAAGTCTGACAAAATGTTCATTTATTGAAAGACAGCATCTTCAAATGAGCTTTTTATTGGTTTTTGCTAATGCTACAGAGCTAACATTAGCATTAACAGCTGTTTACTCACCAGTCTAGAAGAAGCATTGACTTTAGCATCAAACTTCACTCCTTTACTCACCAAGAGCTGTCTCCAGTGGTGGAAACAACACCAATGTTTTGCTTCTAGTTCTATCACTTGTTTTCTTCTGCTAAAGTTAGCGTGCTAGCCAGCTAGCCCTGGCCCGTGTCATTACTTTCCGATAGCTATGCACTGTATTTTCCAGACTGCCCTGAAGAAATAGCGCTGCTCAGAGGGTGTATCTAACCTTTCGTATTGTAAACACAATGGCAATAGGTGTTCAGTTTGTCTGTTCTGGGCTACTGTGGAAACATGGCGGCATAACATGGTGGACTCCATGGAATAGGACCAGCTCCCTATGTAGATATAAATGGCTGGCTCACAACAATTAAATAAAAATATTCTTACGTATATTATATTCCATTTCTGCCAGTAGACCCCATAATGTTACACAGAATCTTTAATTGTTTGTCTGTATAATGTGAGAAAACAGTGACAAATATTCACAATATTTCAGAGCCTAAGGTGACTCAGGTCTTCATATTGCTTGTTTTTTGTCCATTCAACAGTTGAAAACCAAAGATATTAACTTTATTATCACATGTGGAATCCTGTCATTGTCAAATGGATCGTAACGAATCCATCTATCTTATTTTTTACTTGGAACCTGATCCAAAATAGAATTGGAAACCATCCCTACACGTGACACATATTTGGCATTTTTACTGAAAAAAATGACCAAAACGATTATACAGTATCTTGATTCATCTAATCATCTCAACTCTAAAAGAAAGCCATGCTGTGTGTAAGCTCACACTCTGGAATTTTCCTCAGCATCAAAAGCTTTCCCCCTTTTTTTATTCTGCCCTTACAAACAATACTCAGTTTATGTTTGCGAAGCAGTTTGTTTAACGCGAAGGTGTGGTGTGAGTGAAGATGAGAAGAATGGTAATTGTTGTAGTCCTGCATATCAGAGCGTCGCCCCCCTGCTGTGCTGCAGGCAGCGAAGCGCACAGATAACCCCACAACCCAAAAACATGGCGTCTTATCACTGCGTATACACTCAGTGATCAAAAACTGACCGCTGGGCTCGCCACTGGACTTAACAACATGAACATCAAAACAGTCGCTCTCTGTAGCTTGCAGCATGATGAGCAGCAGATGTGAACGGCGTGAGGATTGCTGTGAAACTGCTGCGAAGCTTTGATGGAGCCGTTCGGTAAACAGACATCAGGAATCTGCTCACACAGAGATCTGCAGCATCATCGCTTTACATTTCAGGATGTGACTCTTTTATTTCTCTGCTCCTCTGATGCTGCTTCACCACCTTCATATTAAAAGTTTGTTGCAGTCATTCTCAGTAAATTGGTTGGTTAAACTAAAAAACAGCAGGGGAGGGAGGAAGTTGAAACCTTGTGCAAAGATAACTCCTAAATATTTACAGCACAGTAAACAAATGGCATTAATTATAAACAATACAGGATGTAAATGTACGGTAGCCTGGAGAGCTCATCACGCAGCAACTAGAAAACATCTGCAAATATATAAAACACGAGCAAATGAAGAAAACAACAACACACACAGCATGACAGAATGAATAGCAAATACAGTAAATACAACCAAATAAGATAAGAATTTCTAATAATAATGGTAATAATTAGAACACATTTATATCAACCAAGCAAATAACATATTATGATAAAAATGGATGTTGTCCTTGTCAAGAAATGGTTGTCAACAAAAGAACTAAAAATGCTTTGTTACTGTATTGCCGACTTAAAATCCAATTAAGTTTCAGATAAAAACAGATAATGCACCATTCATTACTGATTTAATTTTGATAGATTTTTAGTTGTAGTGTTTTTGTTGGAGAATAGTATATTTACATGCTGTCAGTCGTAAATCAAAATGTAAATTAATTTATGTTTTCCCCAGAAAAACCTGCAGAATACAGTAAGTTATGGGCATTTTTTCAGCTCTGACTGCAGAGCCTCTCAGTGTTGTTTACCTGCTGCAGGTCCAACTGAAGGCAAAATAATTCACTCACACAGAGTTAAAGAAAATTCACATTTACTGCATCTTTCTTCCATAATTCAGATCAGCAGCAAGCACAAACATTTCAGCTGATGCTTCCTTTGTGTGGTTCTGACCCTACTTTAATCACTTGATTAAAAGAGGTTGGACTGTGACAGTTACTGAGCCTGAAACGTCTGTATTAGTTAAGCCAGGTTTATACTTTTCCTGGCTGTGTGTAGGCAAATTGCTCCGATACGTTCATGAGGAGTGCGAACCAGTTTACCTTCCAGCAGACTAAATACAGTCCCAACCAGAGGAATACAGTATCCTGTAGGCAAAGTGAAAAGTGAGGGCAACAGTGGAAATTACACATTTGTATCCAGAAAGAATCACTGTAACTGGGAATAAACCAGTACTCATTAAAGATAATTTCTGTGTTTGTCTGGATGCAGAAGGCACCCTGAGGTTGTTTTTCTTCTTCTGTTGAGAGAAAGAACTCATTCACCAAGAGCATAAAGCAGGAAAAGAACAAAACATCTCAAGTATAGTTTGTAGTGTGGGCACATTTCCTGGAAGAGTATGCATTTAGATCGATGTGGTTACACAGCTGAATGACGAAATATAACTCCATTTCTCAGCTCTTTGCTCTTTAACATTCGCTCTGTCCGTTCTTCCAGTGATGCTGATTGGTCTGCTGCGTTACGCTCACGTCATAGAGAAACACCAGAACTGTGTCCTCAACACGGCCGGTCTCTCCACCGGGTGGATCTGTGCTGCTGGTCTCATCATGGTGGGAAACTTCCAGGTAATCACAACATGATCGGAGTCAGTTGCATTGAGGCTGCAGGACTGACACATGATTATACAACAGTAGTCTCAGATTCACCATGAAATAATCATATATATACTGAAACAATAAGGGGCTTTAGGCAGGTTTCCCCTTTTCTGGTCGTTCAGTTGACCACTTCAGTCCAGGCTGAAAAATCTCAAGAACTCTTAGATGGATTGCCATGAAATTTGGTACAGACCACCTCCAGTTTGGTAGTCTTGTATAACCAGGTCATTCTCCAGTGCTGCACTGATTATCATTCTGTTAACGCTCTGGCTTGTTTGTATTTCTTTAAACCACAAATCACAGTCTTGGGCGGTGCTAAGCCTAGGATGCAGCGACAGTGCCTCTGCAAAATAGTGTCTGCGAGCACTGTAGTTAAAATGGCTAATTCCCCATAAAAGAACCAAGCAGGCATTCAATCTTTGTCAAAAATTGCCATTTTCGGCCTGTAGGTTGCTGGCTCAGAGGTTGTTGTGTGGATCAAAAAATCAAGAATCAGGGATCCAAAGATTGAGAGGAAGAGAGAATGGAGGTTATGACAAAGGTAAAACAAAATGCAGTTAGAAGAAATGTTTCTTACATCACTTTAATAACCTATTTAAAGTTGAAGCACACAGACTTAAACAATAGCTGAAAAAGAAAAATCAATTAAGGATTGATTTCATGAAAACAATCACATCAAAGTCCCTGCAAAACTGCTGCACTTTCAAAATTGTACATTACATAATTTCTTACATAAGTCCTCATGGACAGAGAGAGAGAGATTGCTATCTCACTGTTATGATTATCACCACCTCCGGCTATTGTAAATCACAATTACTCTGTCTGAAATTGAGGTGGATGTTTGGTCCTTTCTGTAGAGTGCCCCAGGTGTAGTTTAATAACAGTCAGCGGGGCGTTTTCTTGCTGTAGCAGCCTTTAAACTGAGATATTTGATTCTGTGCTTTTTCCAACTAGAATTAAATAGAAAGTTAAAATATTAAGTTTTTAATGTTTAATGTTGACCTTGCTGCTTGGATAAGACCTTACATGATTTATGGGTCAGTGCCATGGCGGAGTAACATAGATGGGCCACAAAGGAGCTCAAGTCCTCAAGATACTGTGAGCTAATGGACACGCTCTCTGTGCAGGTCGGAGATTTGCATCAGTAAATCGTCTTTACTGATGGTTAAGTCTCCTCTGCATCGCTTGCCCTTGTACCAGCTGCTACATGTCTGTATCAAGGCCAAAACTGTGATTTACTGATATTGCACCACTCCTACAGGGAGAAGAAAAGAGAGGGATAAAAGCATGAAAACATCTCTGCACTTACATATACAAATGCATTTAAGATAATTGCTTGCCATGGCCACAAATAACAGCAGGGCACATTTTCTCAGATTGTCATGAAAGGATACCTTTTAAGGGATTTTTGAAGCTGGACCTTATTTTTCCATGTTTTTGGGTGTAAATGATTGTTAGGGATAAAAATCTTTGGAATTAAGCGAGAACAGTGTACCCAGCAACCTCGAAAAAGTTTCTGCAATGTAACCAAATGGCACAATTGTATACATTAAAGTACGTCCACTGAAGTGCTTGTTTTTGCCACTGACAGGTTCAGATATTATTATAGGAAGCTGACAACATTATGCATAGGATTCCTACCGAGACAGATCTTTTTATTAAAGAATAAGATCTAGAAACATTTATTTTATCACTACCAAACTCCATTAACAGATAAAGAAATTTCACCAAGCTTGCTTCAATACCACTGCCTTGATTGGTTAGTTAGTTTGTGCAGAAGAAGTATTCAGATCCCCTGTATTAGTAAAAGTAACACAACACAACTAAACTATCTGATCAAGGCAGCAGTAGATTAGCAGCTCCTTTATTCTGCGAGGTAAAATTACTGTTTTTGTCAATGGAGTGTGGTGGCTTTGAACTGTGAAGCTGTTTCTGGCTGACCAGAAAGGATCGTACTCTGACAGCAGGGTGAGTCCCTTTGGGGTCGGCAACCTCCTTTTATAAGGAAGACTTGGTCAGGATGCTGCCATAAAAAGGTCATCACAGAAATGAAACATTACTAAAAACCAGGTAATCATGCTATGATGTTTTTGAAGTAGAAAACACAAGCTGACCAATCACAGTTCTTATTATTGAAGATCACATCTCTCTGGAACAGCTCCATTTTTATGCTGTAACCTCTTAATGCTCAAGTATGAATATGACTTAAGTCCTATTACATCCTACTTTGCTACTTCATTACCATTCTGAATTGAATACTAAAAATAATCCGATCACATCACTTAGTTGGAATAATCTACTGGATTATGCTACTAATGATCGTCTCGGTGCACGTGTACAGTATGTGTTGTTTCTGCTGGTTGCTGCTCGTGGCTGCTGAGCCTCTCTGATGTTCTTCTCTCCTGCAGTCTCTCAGCACTTTATAGACCGTCCAGGCAAATTTCCTTTGATGCTCTGTTTGTTCTGTCTGGAAATTGTCTGGCAGCCTCTCTGTGGCAGCGTGATCTTAAAAACAAGACGTTTCGGCTGCGTGTTGTGTGCCTGTGTTCCTGCACTCAGTACACTCGACATAAGTTCAGTTTAAGGATGAGCTCTTGTCATAAAGGCTGCACTTGTTTTGAAAAGGGGCTCAGCTTGACGGTCGCCTTTTGTGCTGGGTTGTAACTCTACTGTAGGTTGTGATAAAGGCTCACCGCAGAGAAGAAGAGCTACAGCATGTGTACGTACACGCATGCACAGGAACAAAGTGTAGTTCTGCAGGCATCCCTTCCAGTGCCCATTGCCTCAGGTGCTGGATGAGTTAAATCTGGCGGTGAACATGTGCTAACTGTGGGGTTTTTGCCAGGAATGTAGTGCGTGTTCAGCATTTGAAATTCAGGTATGTGCATTGTTGGAGACAAACTGAAGTACTGCACTTCATTTTAAAGGTACTTGGAAAAACTGTCCTTTTTCTACAAACTTTTTGAAGCCCCCTCGTATATGTGCATGGCTTTGTGTGCATGCAAAAGATACAAACAAAACAGACTGGTTCATACTAAAATGTTGCTCCAGTGGCACTACTACTTAGATTGTGTTGTTACCACCTTTATTTAAACCTGCGTTAACTGATTTTTAGGTCAGCTTTATTGACGTATCATCACCATTTAAGTTGATATGATTAATTTGTTGGCAAACAGTTGGTTATGTACACATCCAGCAGTTACAGAGCAACATTATCATTCATTTGGAGTCATGTTTGTGTATACCTGATGAATATGAAGCCCAGTATTCTCTCTCTTTTAGCTCTGTTTTTGGTTTCCACTTCCTCCTGAGGGAAATCTCTGGCTCTTTAGCTGCTAAATGCTCCACTGTGTTCACCAGCTGCTCTCTGACTGTGTCTGTCTGCTGTTTGCTGCTGAGCTGGTGGTGGACAGTGGCTTTTTAGAGCTTTTTCTCTGAAAACAGCTGCTGTAGCATCTGAAAACGACACTATGTGAACAGTGAGAGTGAACCAAAACAATACGAGTGGCACCTTTCACACTGCCACATTGTTTTCACGTTGTTATTTGATACACTGTTGTTTTAAAAATATGAATTATTGCAGTTTTAAGTAAAGTTTCTGAATATGTCTTCCACTGTTGGCCCTGTGTGTTTCTGTATGTGTGATATAAGTGGTTATACTCAGTCACGTGTGTGTGCATATTGCAGAGTGCCAGTATTGTAATAAGGCCCGCTCCTCTGTGTGGTCATGTGAGGCTGCCGTCTCAGATTCCTCCTGCTCTGTCTGAACTCCTCCGGGCCCCTTCAGCCACATTTTGGGGCACAATTCAGTCCGGGGGTCCTCCATCCAATTCATCCATTACCGGATAGAGGGCGGTCCTCCTCCTCTTGGTGATTGGCTGAGGCACCGTCCTCCCTGTCTTACATAATGAACCTCAGTGTTTGCCTCAGAGTAAACATGGCATTGAGTCAGTGATGTACTGTATAAACGCGTGTTGTACTGACACCACATCTGCTCAGTGATAAACAGCCTCGCTCACACGAGGGCAGCTGTCTACATCTGGAAGATGAAGTGTTGATGTTGAAATGGTGTTTTAAGGAAATTCTGAATGAGATGGCCAAAGTCAAGTCAAGTCAATTTTATTTATATAGCGCCAATTCACAACAGAAGTTATCTCGAGGCACTGTACATATAGAGCAAGTCTAGACCATACTCTTTATCTTATAAAATTTACAGAGACCCAACAGATTCCACCATGAGAGAGTCTGCAGAACAGAGATGTACTGAAGCATCGTTACTTATGAAGCATGTTTTCAATACAAATTCATCGTGGCTTTGTTATCGTCCTCATTTGTAACCCCTGAATGACAAGTTTTGCCTTTTAAATCCAAATAGTATCATATATATTCTGTATAGTGCAACTAACAGTCAATAATCTTTCAATATATAAATGTCCCCCTAGAGATCTTCAGATTGTTTGTTCAAGGGTCCAAAACCCAAATATTTTCAATTCGCAATGATACTGAGACAGAGGAAAGCAGCAAATCTGCACATGTAAGAAGCTGGAACCAGAGAATTTTTTTTATAACTTGATGAATGTTTTAAGTGATTAATCATTTATCAAAACTGCTTCTGTGGATCGACTAACATTAATTAAAAAATCATTTAAGCTCTAGTTCAAAATTTTCCATGAAATATTGACTGTACTGCTGGACCATTCCATCAAATGAAAATATTCTAGATGTCTCCTGCATCATTTTATACACATTTCCCCAAAAGCGAATCCCAGCTGGCACTGAGCGAGAGACAGACTGGACAGATCGCCCGTCTATCGCAGGGCTGACATACAGAGACGAACAACCATTTGCATTAACATTAACACCTAAGGGAAATTTAGACATGCTATAACCTAACCTGCATGTCTTTGGACTGTGGGGGATACCCACGCAGACACAGGGAGAACATGCAGACTCTAAAGCAGCTGATCAGCATGTTCAAACCCCCCCAAAATCCCATCAATCAATATTTTTTACTCTCAGTATGGTCCACAATATAGGCTTTAATGGAACAGCAATCAATTATTAGATGTTAGATAAAGCAGTAAAGGACAGTGCTTTATAATATTTATATAATATCATCTAATCTCAAAATCTAAATGATTTTTAGGCTGATATACAAATCTAAAATGTAGAAAATCTTGAACAGAGAGGCTTGAAATTTTCCAATCTGGTCTGTCTTCATAAGGTCTGCAGTTGAACCGTTGTGGATATGTCGGTGTTGACGTTCCCAGAACATCCATGTCCAATTTAATTGTTGTGACATTTTAGAATTTATGCTCTGAAATGGTTTCAGCCTCCTCACTGCTCCCCATTTCTCTCTCCTGCAGACACGACTGGAGAACTTGAAGGTGTTCTGTGTTGAACCAGCACGCTCATATAAACCAGTCTGAAAGCATGTTTGCTTCTTCTTTGTGTCTCTTCCCTGTAATTATGCAGCTTAAACAGCTGTGTTGTCTCCCACAATACACCTGTCATTCATTTAACTCCATGTGCAGGATGTGTTATCATCATATCAGCTGCTGCATTTGAAAGTATGTGTGTGTAAATGTGTGTGTTTGTGCAGGATACAGGAACTACTAAACGCAGGGAAGATCTTCCCTTCCTCTTTCTGTGACGCTGAAACTGAATGAGCTCATTACATTACAACAGGTTATCTCTCTGCTTATCACCTCTGAAGTTCAAGTTGACATCATCTTGTCTCTTTCAGAGTCACAGATGATAATGGACGTGATCTTGTTGCCTTTATAAATTGGTATTATTGCTTTTTTTCCCTCCCAGTTCCTCTCTTCATCTTATATTTTCCTGGTGCAGATTGTCCTCGTCCTGTGTGACATTCTTTGTCAGATGATATTGTAACACTGATTACCCAGAGTGCCAGTGTTAGGTCGCCATGACCTCTGTGTATGTGTGCTTGTGTGTCATTTGTGTTTTTATCAGTTGTGCTGTTACCACAAGAAACGATGCTCAGATGTAAATTATATATATATATATATAGTTATTATAGGGTTGTTATAGGGTTGTCCGTCCCATTTTTGTGAATGCAGTATCTCAAGAACGCCTCAAGGAAACTTCTTCAAATTTGGTACAAACGTTCACTTTGATGCAAGGATAAAGCGATGAGATTTTGGTGGACATAGGTCAAAGGTCAAGGTCACTGTTACCTCACAAAACTCACCTAAACAGGTTGGCGGAGGCATACAACTGCGAGAGAGTTATTCTGGTTTAGATTTAAGGCTGAGGGCTAAATTTCTTGCACATGTCTCTGAGGGTTAAGGATTTGGTTGAACACCACATGTGAGACAGCAAGAGGATAAAATGAATATATGTGTATCTGTCAGAATTCATGGCTCACAGGTCTGTGAAAAGAGAAGATCAAGAGTCAGTCAGCTGAGAATGATTAGTTTTGAGTGTGTTTCCTAATAAATCAAAGCATCGGACAAATTATATAAAAAGTCACGCATTCACCAGAGTTATTAGGATCCATCCTGAAGGGAACATTTACCAATTTTCATGGCGATCCTTCCAGTAGTGTTCAGTACATTTCATTCAAACCGCAAATGTGAATCTCGTGGTGGCACCAGAGTCAATGAGTTGGCTCAGTTGTTTGGAAATCATGAATTTCTGTACAAAATTTAGCTCCAATCCATAGAGGATATTTCTCATGATGAGTGGAAACTTTGAAATCATGGCAGCACAAATCAGGGGGGTCACCAGTTAGGCTTTGTCCCTTGGGTACCATTAATATCTGAACCGAATTTCATGGGAATCCTTTTGATAGTTGTTGAGATATTTCAGTCTGGACCAAAGGTAGACTGACTGAGCAGTACTGACATGTATAGAGATATGCCACCAGCATGGTTGTGAACAAACAAACAAAAAAAGAACAAATATGGAGTGGAAAAAAGGGGAGAAATAAAAAAGTAACTGAAGTACAGAAAGGGACAGAAACCACAACTGTTTATGTATGATGATGTACAGTTACAAAAGATCCAGAGGACAAAGTTTAGGTGATAATGGAATATACTTAATTTGCCTGAGGGAGTCATCCCAAAGGGATCGTTAAAGTCTAAGTCTAAGTCTAAGTCTGAATAATTAGATGTAATGCAAATCCTCTAATTTTTCCCTACATTTCCTCTCCCTCCAACATAAGTAATTCTCAGCAAACTCATCCCATGCAGTTTCCCTGCAGCTAAACAGAACCTGTCTTTATACATTTCTCTCTCAGGTGGATTTTGCCAAAGTCCTCCACTACGTCGGAGCAGGAGTGGCCTTCCCGTCCAGCATGCTGTTTGTGTGTCTGCAGTCGGCTCTGACCTACAGACTGGCCAAGACCCAGGAGGAGTATCGCGTGGGTCACCTTCGCCTGGGGATGGCCCTGCTGGCACTGATCGCCCTGGTGCTCAGTATCCTTCCAACATGAAACAAAGTCTGTGTTCATACTGGCATCCTGTCTTATGCTTCTCAGTGTAGTTGCAGAGCGGTTCCCCTCCGACAACTTCAGGGAATTTTGTGAAACTCTGAAGTGAATGTCACATGTAATTAGTGTTGTGTAGGTAATCATCTGTTGTTGTTTTTTTATGTTTTCTTATGCATGACTTACAGTTTGCATGAATGACTGTGGCGAGCCTGTCAAGGGTGATGCATGTAAATTGTCATGTGTTACTTTGCCCTCTGCTGGAGAAAAAATGCCTTACATCCCTTGTTTGAGCAGAGCTGAATCATGTCCACCCTCTGCACAGCAGTCACAGTCTGTCAAGTATGCAAAGGTTATTAGGGGATAACCTGCAGTCCAAGAGAAAACATCAATCACAATGCCAAGATATTGACTCAATGAGACATCTGACATATTTTTCTGAGCACTCCCAAACTGAATTTCATCTCACTACTGAAACAAACTTATATGTCAAAAAATTAAAAAAATAGATCTGTACAAATAAGGCATCCATTAAGACCACAGCTCTTTAGGATTTGGGTTTTGTGTGCTCATTGCTGTTGTCTCGCTCCTGCTGTGCAGCCATTGTTCTCCTTAACCTCTGATCACCAGGTGGAGTTTTCTTCTGCCAGGAGAGCTTTGCTCTGCAGCACGCCTCTGCCATCTTTGAGTGGGTCTACTGCACGCTCATCATGCTCTTCTATGGGACGTTTGCCTTCGAGTTCGGGGGCATGTCAGGGGACACCCTGATGGTCCTGTCCAGAGGAGGGGGAGTGCAGAGCTTCTCCACATCTCAACACAAAGCGGAGGTGGGTGCAGGGTCCAACCATCATCAGCCGGAGAGTTTATCAATCCTGTAACTGAACTGCAGCGAGCTTCAGTGGCAAACTGAACCAATCTGGACGACTGGAAGCTGCTTCCTGCATATCACCATGCACATAGCCACAGTGCCAAAGCTGTTCACCTCAGCAGTGACCAAAAACTGATAGACTTTACAGACTTTTATTCTGCTTTGTAAAAGTACAAGCTACACTGCAAAACCTTGCACAATATTGTAAGTGCCTTCCTGAACACAAAGGCCAGCAGAGAAATGTATACACACACACACACAGTCCTCGATGTTTGTTTTAATTATCTCAGTGTAACAATCGGTCTCTGAATTCTTGGCCCGAAGTCGCCTTTCATCTGATCAGACGTCCTGAAAGTGCCTCACATGTCGCTTCTCGCTTCAGGCGGCGTCAGCACTGGTGTTTGTTTGAATGTTTAGACGTTCGGACATCGAGCTCCGTATTGTTCCCACTCAGGAAGTTTTGTTACATCATCAGCTCTCGCTCTTTACCTCAATAGTAAGGTGAAGCTTTCCAAAAAAACTCTTGACAATAGATGGATGATCACCGTGTGCCAAGAATAATAATGTGTTTAATTTTTAAGTGATTTAATTGTTAAAACAGTGGGTGAAGGCAGGAGTATCTGCTCTCATGCTGAAAAATGTTTCATGTTTTTCTAAGTTTATCCTGTAATTCAAGTTATGATATCCACAGAAATACTTTGTGCAACTCTTTATGGCAATATTACCTGAGTATAGCTGTGTCATGCTGCCCAGATAAGCTCTGATGTATATTTTGTTTAATATCATTTCAGCTTTTTTGCAGAAAAAAAAGTCAGTAACAGTGACTTTACAGCTTTAATGGGACCAAACTGTAAGGAAGGAAGTTGCTGTATTTGACTTATATACAGAAAATAAAGTTCTGCAGTGTATGGAGCAAAAACAAATTAAAGCAAATAGGAAAAACAAAAAATGATTTACTTATTTTGTGTTTTTCATTCATACTGTACATAAAATACAGCCTTAAACACGTTTTATTGTTGAAAAATCATATTTACAAGATTTTCCAGAGCTAATGACAAAGTATGTGCAAAGAATGAGATATTATTCATGAGATTTATGCCCCAGAAAGCTGTAGATTCACAGTTTTTTTTTCTTCATCTTTGGGAAATCGAATGTTTATAGATGACACCTCATCTTTGTTTTGCAGGTATCTGCGGGTCAGGATGAAATTCTGTTTTATAACCAAATGATGTAAAAGGTGATAAATAGCTGTTTCAACTAAAACACTGACTGCAAAGGAAAAGATAATAGTGTTGATTTCCTTCTGAAAACCCAAATGCCAAGAGCTCTAAAAACTATTCAGCATTCTCTGCAGCCTGTGTGATAACATACCTTTAAAGGCTTTAGATCATCATGCTAAACAAACTATACCAGCTTCTCCAGGACATCTTTATCTCCCTCTTCTGAGATCACATACCTTTGTTTTCAAAGGACACAAAACGCCAAATACTATCACACTTACAATACATTATTTTAATCTCAAAAATGGACTTCTTGGTTTGTGCTTTTCTTTTTTAATGAATGACAAAACATAAAGAGCTCTGAAAACTATAAAGACTTACAGTCTATATTCTAATTTAAGACTTTTAAAGGCTTTAGATCATCCAGTGTAACTATGAAAGCCATGTTCTAATCTTTGTTTTGAAGTCTCTTTGTGTAGATCAAGTGTTGAAGCTGAATTGAAAGCGAACTGAAATTCAATATTTCATACCAAATACTTTAAAACTTACAAAACTCATGACGGTATCATCTTTAACATCAACCTCAGAAGAAAATATAATTGTATGTTCAGATTACAGGTTTGTGCGTTGATTTCTTATCAAAAAAACTAAACATTTAGACCTCTAAAAACTATTAAGACTCACAGTCTGCAGCTTAAGAGTCACTGACATTTGAAACCTCTTTGGGACATTTCATTGTGAAATCACATCTCATCTTTGTTTTACTGTCATTTTGTGGAAATCAAGTGCCTGCAGCTCCTCATGAAATTCAGTGTTTTAATATCAAATAGCCAAAACAACATTTTATGGACCTAGGAGGAGGTCCATATTTCTTAATGAAAACCATTACAACAAGAGCTCTGAAAAAGGTAGAGAAAAAAGGAAAGAAGTGCCAACACCTTTACAGGTTTCAAATGATCCATCCAGGATGCAGTAAAAATGCTTCAAATGATTTACAACATTTAAAAGTTCTTTGGAGTGTCTTTATCTCCTCCTCCTGAGATCATCTCTCATCTTTGTTTTGCGGTTGGTTTGTGTCGGTCAAGCGTCTGCAGGCTCGTGTTTGATGACCAATGAATCTTAAACTTAATAAACAACAAAAAAGTTGATTCAGAGTCTGAAAATCAAAACACCAAGACTCATAAAATCCATTGAGACTTTCTTGTAATTACTTTAAGATCTTCAAGGCTTTCTATCATCGAGTGTAAAACCTGCAGATACTCACTAGCACTGTGTAGTATCTATCAAAGAGTAAGAAAAATATAGATTATTGGATTGTTTCTGCTAAAGTGTTCATGGCTATTCTCCCTTTAAATTTGGTCATCCTCTTATTTCTGGACATTAAAGCCAAATAGTTGCAGACAACAACTTTCTCAACCAACTTCTGTGTGAATCAAACTGCAGGCACGCTGACTGTACACTTTATCTACGGGACAAAATACCAGATAGCTCGCTCTTGTTACTATTGAGGGGCCACATAGTCATAAATTACATATGAAAGCTTCTTCCTCTGCCCAATGACCAGAGATTATCTGCGCCCCACCCTGACCCATCCCTCTGTCCCCTCCCCTGCTCACTGGCAGCTGCCTTTACTTACTGGGTTACAGGAGCACGAGGACTGCTATCTATAAATCATTTACGCTCACACACACTCACACACACACACACACACACACACTGATACATAGATACACTAGAAGTTTAGGTTCTTTGGGACTTCCCAGGGAAACTCCTTCCTGCCGAAATGTCCGTAGCAGGCCGTCTTCTGGTAGATTGGTCTCTTCAGATCCAGGTCCCTAAAGCCAAAACGAGCAGGCAAGGCATATTCAGAGTAACGTAACCTAAACATTTCCAGGATGAAGTACAATCAAACTTCATATAACAGCCAATCAGATGCTGTAGTATCAGTTAAATGCTGACCTGACGATGATGCCGGGTCTGAGGTCAAAGTTTTTATTGATGATCTGCAGCAGCTCCTTCTCATTCTTCTGAGAGGAGCCGTAGGTGAATAGGGAGATGGACAGTGGTTGAGCTACTCCAATCGCATACGCCACCTTGAAATAAAGACAAGCGACACAGTGAATCACATGGCAAAACACTGACTGACATCCTAAAGGTGTTGGATGGAGCCAGGCCAGTCTTCCACAGCAAACTGGATCTGGCTTGGTGCAAAGGGGCATTGTCATGTTGAAACAGGAA
Source organism: Lates japonicus (assembly GCA_033238685.1). Lineage (NCBI taxonomy): Eukaryota > Metazoa > Chordata > Actinopteri > Centropomidae > Lates > Lates japonicus. The sequence goes on along the minus strand of BRZM01000039.1, from coordinate 622,022 downwards.
ATGGACAAACATAAACTGTTGAAGCATTCAGATTTCCCTTCACTGGAACTAAGGGGCCTTGCACAGACCATAAAAAAACAGCCCCAGACCAAAGCACATGTGGTGCATGTGAGATTTATTGTAGCAAAGCTTAAATACTGTTGGCTAGGTTAAATATAGTAAAATATCTCCCTACACTTCTCTGTTAAGAGATAAGCTCCAGAGGTTAACATTATCTTGTAAGGATCATGCTGATACAGCAGATACAATTTGATCCTTTAAAATTACCTCACCTGCACCAGCACCCTCCTGCACAGCTTGGCCTTCACCAGAGACTTTGCCACCCAGCGGGCAGCGTAGGCAGCTGAGCGGTCCACCTTAGTGTAGTCCTTCCCCGAGAAGGCCCCGCCACCATGGGCCCCCCAGCCACCGTATGTGTCAACTATTATCTTCCTGCCCGTCACTCCAGCGTCACCCTGCAGAAGAACACACACACATAACTTATGAGGATTTTTTGGAATAGGTTCAACCATAGTATTTATTTAAATGTGAACTTGCAGCTGCATAACACAAAGATTAACATCTTTTTTTCTAACATTTTTTCCTTGGCCTCAATGGAAAATGCAATGACGTCAGGCAAAGACGTGAAGGAGGATTTAGGGAAAGAGAGAATCTGACTGTACTTACTCTAGGCTGTTTTTTAAAGCCTGCTTTATCTATAACAAATGGAAGATAAGTACTGTGACAAACAAAAGAATTACAGCTCTTAAAGAAACAACTTCAATTTATACACAGGGAACATTTAACCATCAATTAAGATAAGATAATCCTTTATTAGTCCCACAATAGGGAAATTTACACTCACAAGACACACATTACTCACAAGAAGTAACAACAAAACAAACGAAATGATGAAATAATATAATAACATGACAGGAATATATAAGTTGAGAAAGTTAAGTAATTAGAGTAATAATTCAATAAAAATAAGGAATTAAGCAGGAGGCAGAGTAAGTTAGCCTATTTTCATTAACAAGTAGCCCATACAGTTTACTGACAGGGCTGTAGTGAAGTAGCTGTAGCTCAACAATATTTAGTCAATCGACATTCATGTATTTCTTATTTTGTTCAACTCAGAGGACTCGAACTCTAATCATGGCTCCCACTTAATTACATCCGGGTCATTTAACTCAGTTTGGAGCGTTCCTGGCTCGCTTGTATTGGCCGATTGGATCCAGCGTTAGCGGTATTCTTTACAACGATTGGCTCATTCGCAGCTGCGAAACGAACCTCCAATCATATTCATTCAGGTGAACACCGCGGGCAGTTTAACTTCCTCGCGTGTTGCGGCGGCGTCTGAGTTTCTCGTTTTTGATAACCTCATTAAAGAGTTTTAAATGACGATGCTGCGCCGCCATCTTGTGTTGCCGGATAAAGGTAGAATTTTCCGGTGTTTGCTGTTTGACCGTGTCCACTGCGAGGAGCCTGTTCACCGGATTTCAACACGCCAGAACATCCCAGGACTTTGCTACGGTATGTAGCCTACCTGCTGCTTGTGCTGCTTGTGTTTTAAGTCATTGTTAGCTACATGCTATGTTTTGGCTCAGTAGAAGTTGTGTTTCCTTGACAATGCCAGTAAACTACCTATGGCTGCTGTTGAGATTCAGTCTGAGGTAAACATGAGTTATTGGCCATGCAGGTGATTTTGTGTTGCTGGCTGCTCAGTGTGCTATGGCTCCACTGAATCTGTGTGCTCTCATCTGCAATGTATGTGTATTTATTTGCAATGATATTAGCCAAATGTTGCAGTCTAGTTAATTTCTTGTGTAGCTGGCAGAATGGGGATTTGTGGCACCTACTTCCAAGGTGCATGGTGAGGAGAAGTAACCTTTATAGACCACCTTGAGACCTTTACCTGTGGTCCACCGATCACAAACCGTCCGCTGGGCTGCAGGTGATAGATGGTGTTCTCGTCCAGATACTTGGATGGGACGACAGCTTTGATGACCTTCTCCTTCAGGACTTTCTTCTGCTCCTCCAGGCTCACGTAGTCATCGTGCTGCACCGAGATCACCACAGTGTGGACCCTCTTGGGAATCACAGCACCATTTTCCTGGGTATAATGAACTGTCACCTGGATAAGGGTGGAGGGAAGGTGGAGTTTTTAAGCATATTTACTGTATTCCTGCATTAAGACATGCACATTATCCTTGTCCACATCTAGAGGCAACCTTCCTTGAGCTTTTGCAGACCAAGGCCTTGATTCTCGGGTGTGTCATGTGTGCAGTGAACTCATTGCACAGGCTGAAAGTGTTATTGGAAAGACGTCTCCCAGCTCAGATGTTGCATACCAGCGTGCTCTGGTTGGTGTCTGCTGGTAAGCACATTCTGGAGGCTACGATCACTGTCCCACATATAGTACTAGAGGGTAAAGTATTCACTATAAACAGAGGGAGAGGAACTGGACTTCCTTTCAAGACATGAAACATGTTATGTTTGTGATGCTCAGTACAAGTTGTACCTGTTAACCTATTTACCAATTTAAAAAACAGCTACAGTATTGAGCCTTATGTGAAACAGAATTCAACTGTTTGCGCACAGTTATGTAAAGGTACACAACCATTAGTTGTACTAACAGGCAGGTTTACTGGTGACTTTGAAGAGAAAAGACTTTGTTAGTGATTTAAGTTTGTGTGATGATGAAGTCCATTTCATATGCTGATTTAAGGGCCACTGTTTTGTAAAATGGCTGTAATTTCTGATGGGTTCTTCCAGTTGGTAAATCATAAACTTGAGCTGTGTTTTAGGAAATGAGCTTTTTGTGAGGCTGAGTTTATTTGTAGAGCATGAGATGGAAGACAAAGCTCTTTATTGCAGTGTAATGTTCTTTTCTGACAAATGTTTCACCACAGCAACAGTATTTTTTGGTGTCTTATAAGACGGTGTGGGCTGGACACTGAATTCTGTGTACAGTCTAGTTGTGTATTTTGATCCCACCTGTGTCTTGGAGTCCGGGCGGAGCCAGGGGACTGTACCGTTTCGTCTCAGTTCAGCCATCTTGGCGTTGAGTTTGTGGGCGAGGACTATAGTGAGAGGCATGCACTCCTCTGTCTCATCTGTGGCGTATCCAAACATCAGACCCTGTCCACACAGAATGAGTTGAATTGAAACTATTAAGTTAAGTTGTCTCAAAGGTCTTTGTCCTGTTTGTGGCAGTTGACCTCTGATTCCATAGTTTTGACTTTCAAAACAATATGGTTTCTCAAGGATACAAATGAGAGGACACTATTTGATAAAAGAGATAGTATTTGTTCCCAGGTGTCCACCTGGTCTCCAGCTCCAATGTCACTCTCTAGACGATCGATGTGAACTCCCTGTGCAATATCAGGGGACTGCTGCTCCAGAGCCACCAGCACGTTACAGGTCTTATAATCAAAGCCTGGACAGAGACATTGAGAGGGGACAAATCAGAATCTGAGTAATTTTACATAAAGCAAAGTGCTGCATTAAAGTTCTGTCAATCAAAAGCTAAAGAAGTACAAGGTGCTGTTACACTTCACCTTTCTCTGAGTTGTCATAACCGATATATCGGATGGTGTCTCTCACCACTCTCTGGTAGTCCACGTTGGCCCGGGATGTGATCTCGCCACAAAGTAGCACCATGCCCGTCTTACACACAGTCTCTGTTTGAACACACAGAGGACATCACACTGCTCATGGGACTGTCCTGAGAAGTTTAGGTTTTTTGTTTTTTCATACATTTCTTACCATTTTATTCTTTTATTTCTTTGCACTTTTAGCCTTTACAGTCTCCTGTGAGAAGTGTGTAATACTTCACGGCACACAGAAGAAGCCTGCTTGGTGATTCTTTCATTTATCAACCCCTTTAATGAATTTTGTGTTTGTTGCGATTGATAGGCTTTGTTTCCTGTACATGGCCTGTCAGTTACACTGCTTTGGAGCCTTAATAAGTGGAAAGCACTTATTAAGGCTCCAAAGCAGTGTAACTTGTGTGTAACTTGTGGATTTAATACAACGTGCAGTCGTTGTATCTGCTCTTATTGTGTACAGGAACACAGTTTTGTTCCCCTGTATACTGATGAAATGTGGTTTTGTTGACCTGGAGCATCCTTGATGACGTCAAGAGATCTGATATCAATCCTTTTTCGGTTTGACAAGAAGTAGAATCAAGAAGCTATATCAGATAAGCAAGTTGTCAGCTATAGAAAAGTAACGAAAGAACTGACTTTTCTAACTCACAGACTGTAGCTTCTAGATTGGCTTAGCTCTAAAAACCATTAATTCTCAGATTTACTGAGGGAAAACAATTCACTCTTATATTTGTGTGCTGCTTCCCTCTGCTGGAGGAAAACACATTGTTACTCACCACAAGCCACTTTGGCATCAGGATCTTGCTTCAGATGAGCATCTAGCACCGCATCACTGATTTGATCACATATCTTATCTGGGGAAACAAGAGAAGGATTTAAATACATCATTAACTGCATCATGTATTTGAGCTGGAGATATCGGGTTGTTTCCTCGTGTGACCTTCTGCTGCACAAGTCAGATTCCTCATCTGGGCAGAGCCTGAAAATATCAGATTTCCCTGCTCCATCAGAGGACTACACATCAGTCCTGTTAGGAGCTGCAGCCCTATGAATAGCCTTGGCTTGGTGAATGCATTCCAGTGTGACATGATATACAGTAACTCCATCAGATCATCAAAGATCCGCCACACTGACGTTAACTGTACTGACACATGTTAAAGTGTCTTTATTTTTCCATTGCCCCACATTTATTTGAGTATTTAAGTTGTTAGCCACATATGACCCCCTTCCAAAATTTTGAAATATCTTTCAGATATCAGCCAGTGGTGAGACAGCTCCAATGCAAATCATCTTGTTTGAAGAATTTAACAAGGTTAAGTTTAATTCTTTGTAAATCTGTTGCAGCAGAGTGTCTTATTTCAAGCTCTAGTCACTCTGTCTGTCTTGAACCTTTTTGTAAAACTATACAGTATTCCTGAGCAAAAACACTTAAATTTATATTAATGTTTTAGGACTCCTTTGTAGACAGAGGATTGAGGCTTTTGCAGACTTAACTACGCAACCAGTTAGTACTTTTACTTTGATACTTTAAGTGCATTTTGCTGTTAATATCTCAGCACTTTTAGTTAATAAAATTTTGAATTCAACACTTTCCAGACCAAAGTTTTTGTCAATGTCAAATTTCTTAAGACATCTAAGAAAACACAGCGTTTCTTGAGTCTTTTTCAGTCGTCGTTGCCAGACCAGTTCAGAGTGTAGGAATCTGTAGGCTGAGGAATTTAAAACCATCCATGATGTCGACAGATGCAACATCAGTGGTGACTGGGGTATTGGTGGTTGTGTTTGGTCAAGTTATGGTTTTGCACACTTTGAGTGAAGGTTGCTCCCTCACCTCTCTCCTGTAGGACTGTTTGTTGGTGTCAGGCCAAACACAGTTCTGTCAGCTGCAAATTTGATGATCTTGTTGTTTTAAGTGGCAACACAGTCAGCTGTAAAATGGTGGACTGAGACCAAACCTGTGGTACACCTGTGCTCATAACAATAGTGGAAGAATACCCATGTACAGGTAGGTTTGACCATCAGTTTTGCTGTCGCAGTGATGTTAAACATTGTCATTTTGTTTGTATGAATGAATGAACTGAATGAATGAAGTTTTTATTGTCATGCATAGAAATATATACATTTTCAAACATGATTTTTTTTATGTTGGGCTTGAAATACTGAGTTGACATTGAACACATTGCTGAAATTCTCGCAACTCATTGAATTAAGTCTCTAAACAAACACACCAGGATATCTGGGGACTTCCCAGCATGCATAGTTTGAGGTGAAACTCTCCAGGCTTTTGTAGTTTGAAGATATAGAAAGTTGCTGTGTATCTTTAATACATTAGAGCTGCTATAATAAATATTATTTAAATGAATCTGCAGCTTAATAGTGAGTTTCAGCTCTTTGTTTATCTGTCCACCACTGTACTGTTTTGGTTCATTCTCGCAGCTCTCATATTGTCGTTTTTGGCTGCAGTAGTTGTTTTCAGAGAAAAAGCTGTAAAATCCACTGTGCACTACCTGCTCAGCAGCAAACAGCAAATAGACACAGTTAGAGACCATCTAATGAACATAGTGGAGCATTTAGTAGCTACAGAGCCAGATACAGTATTTCATTTAGGAGCTGGTGGAGTCCAAAATAGGAGCTAAAAGAGAGGAAATACTGGACCTAGATTCATCAGGTGGGCACAAGCATGACTCCAAATGAATGATAGTGTTGCTCTGTAACTGCTGTATGTGCAAATAAGCACATGTTTCTGTGTTCACAGTTTGTTTCTGCTGCCCCCATGTGCTCAGAAACTAAGCTGACTTCAAACTGAAAAAACGTAACTAAAGCTAATCTGTCTGTGATGTGTGTGACTGAACAGTTGTTCATTTCATTAATTTGGTCAGTTTGGTTAACTTTGAAACCATTATTCAACCAAATTTCAGCTGGGGAACTTGTGTTTTCAAGTTTTACTGCAACTTTCTCAAACTGGGATTAAATCTTAAGCATCATATGCATCTACAGTGCACCTTTTCTCTTTGATTATGTACTAAAATCCACTGTTTTATCCGTAAAGTCTGGGAACCATGCTCTAAATACTTCACAAAAACACTTTAAATCGGTGGTGTGAGGCTCCTCTAACTGCTCTCTGTGGTGCAGTGGCTCCATGCACTGTTCAGGATTCTGCACATTCCTCAAAGTCATCAATGATCACTGAAACATAAAAGTGTTTTTAACACGTGATAACCACTTCTCCTCGCTCATAATCCGAGGCAGCTGTGGATGAAATACCGCATGGAGAGGAAGTCCCACTCACCAGGATGTCCCTCTCCCACAGACTCAGAAGTAAACATGAAGGACCCGTCATGAGGAGCGTGGTCGTAGTTCCCATCCATTGTGCCGTTCATTTTGCCCCTTTCAAAAGTCGTCAGACACGGTGCAAAGTGGTTAGAGATAGCAGAGGTGATGCCTGTGGAGCAGAGATGCTGTTCTAGCACAAGATGTATTTCTTATCAAAACAGCAAAACAAAAGACGGACAGATTGTGCAGACAGACTTTGACTGTGGTCTAATCTGACGGTCCCAAGGCAGAGCAGCCGGAAAACTCTGCACTATATAAGGCAAAGACAACATACACATGGGGGGAGGGTGCCATGTGAACCAGGGGGTTTAGACCATTCAGGGGCGAGAAAAGGGGAGGGAGGGAACTGGGTTTTTTTTTGTTTTTTTTCTTGGTGACACTTATTTAACTCCTCCTGTGCTGGATGTTCCCACTCCGTCACAAACTGATCCTCTGATAGTCTAACTTGTTTTTCTTAATTTATGTAGAAGAACACTAATGAAAGCGTTACCCTGAAGTTCCTCCACAGATTCATTCATGCCCAGTCTTTGTACCTGGGGGCCCCTGAGGTCTTTGATTAGGGGGGGCGTCTGTGGCTGAGTACACAAAGAACTGCCTGCCCGTGGGACATTTCTCTGCAGAGTCAGAGCTCAGATATGAACTGACAGATAGATGATGTGAAAGAGATCATAGAGACATTATAGAGCAGCAGTGGAAGAGGTACTTAGAATTTTACTAAAGTAAAAGTCCCAGTACAACAATGTCAAAATACTCCATCACAAGTAAAACTCCCTGCAAGTAACAGTAACCATACTCATTCTGCAGAGAGATATTCCAGGTGAATGGAATGATATGATATGATATGACACTAACATACAAATGCATTCATGTGTAAACACCTGCTCAAGGTGGAGCTGGTTCTAACTACTTTATATACAGTTGGTTAGTTTAGTCCAGTGGTTACCAACATAGGGATCAGGCCACTTCACAGGGTCACCAGATAAATCTGGTTCTGGGGAAAAACAAAAAACAAAGAAACAAACACATTCACCCCTTTGTTTCTGAACTGTTAACAACTGAACTTTGTGTCTTTGTTCGGGGTTACAAGACAAAAAAGTTTAGAACCACAATGCATTTCATAATTTCATCATATTTTCTTTTACGTAAAATCTGTAACTGTAGCTGCTAAATAAATGTAGTGCAGCGAAAGTATGTCTGAAGAGATTCTCAGTCATCCAGGTCATGGTTATCGAAGAAGGGTTCAGTCAAGGGCAACTGGACTTGGTTATAGATACTTGAGTCTAAATACCCCTGACTGAACCTTTTTTGTTTCTGTAATAACATAACTTTTTTAAAATTGGAACAATATCTTGACAGAAAAATTTATCTGAACAGTAAATTAACAAGCTCCAGTGTTAATATTATTTATTGTAAGAGAGTTAAATACACAAAGGGCTGTTCCACAAAGATTTTTCTCCTTCTAAACTAGAACAGTTTCAAACAAAACACGTAACTAGCACACATTTATACCTAACCCAAGCATGAAAATGGAAAATAAACAACCAAAGATATAGTATAGATATATATCTATAGTCTCCTGAAACTTCTGCCCTGAGACAATCCACAGAAAGATCAGAGAGGAAGTAAAACGATTTGTCATTTCAGCCTTTGGACTTCTGTGTCACATTGACATGTACAAACACTCATCTCTGTAGTCTGCAGGTTCGTAACAGATATCCCTACAAACCAATATGTATATGTACATGCATTAAACAAAAGTGATGAACATGTCGCAGTGGAAACAGTTACAGTATATTAGTGAACATTTTGTAACCTAGATTTTCTATGTTATGCTAAAAGTAATCAGACAAACAAAAGTTAAGTGTCATCTAAAGAGAACTAAACACCAAACTACAAAGTGAGAGAAGAAATCAGTGAGTTGTTTTTCTTTACTCTGGATTTAAGGAACATCTTCTTGTGTCTGCAAATTGATGGCATTAGTGTTTGTCTCAGGCCGGCAATTCTTCATCCACCTGTGGATTTCTTTTTGGACCTGATAGACAATAATGATAACTTTTTTACTGCTATTTAATTTAGACAAAACAGGTACTGATGAAGACGTACTTCTTGTATAGACTCACCTCTCCATTCAGAAAGCAGTACAACACAGCAACAATAAAACCCTGTTACAACATGAGAAGTCAGAGTTAGGCAAAATCTTTTAGAGCTGCAATGATTAGTTGATCAATTGATTAATTACACTGGGGAACACAATTTTTGTTGAGTTAGGTCTGACAGCTGGTTTTAACTAATTTTTGGGTGCGGAATCCAAAACTGATCTCAGTTTTTCTCTATCACGTCAAGTTTTTGAACTATAGGATCCCCGTTTTCTTAAAAAATATGAAAAATACTGTACTTAACAGATATGTGCTTGTTAATTTTCAAATATTGACATACAATGAAATATGAAAGAAACGGGCATGACTGCAATGTTTATTTAACACTATTATGTTTTTACAAAGGATATGCCACAGTAGCCAAAACTGAGATCAGTTTTGGATTCCGCACCCAAAAATTAGTTAAAAACAGCTGTCAGACCTAACTCAACAAAAATTGTGTTCCCCAGTGTAATCAGCTGGCAAGTCTTACTACAGCTATTTAGTGGAATTTTGCTTATCTGGAGGGTAAGCTGTGGAGAAAAAACTTGACGTGCTAGAAAGAAACTCACTGCAATTTTGGAATCAGCATGCCAATTTTAGTTTTAATCAGCATAAAAATCTAACTCAACAGAATTTTTTTTTCAAATTGTTCCCCAGTGTTATTATTTTAATGATCACTTAATTGCTTAAGTCCTTCTTTTCAGGCAGACAAAAGAAGACATTTGAGGATGCCATGTTGAACTGTGGGAAATTATAATGGACATTTTTTTTAGACTAAATGATTGATTAATAAAATAATCAGCAGGTTTGTACTGAAAATCTATATTGAAAGCATTAAGTTGTTTCAACTAGGAGTGCAAATAATTATTTTCATCTACAGTTATTAATCTAATCTAATTTCTTGATTCATTAATTGAACATTTGGTCAAAAAAATGTTAGAAAAAGTGAAAAACAATCCAATGTGGTATTTTCAGATGCCTTGTTTTTCTGACAATTGGTCCAAAACCTCATAATATTCAGTTTACTGTCATATATCACAAAGACAAGCAGAAAATCCTCACTCCTGAGAAGATGCAGCCAGCAAATGTTTGGTATTTTAGCTTGAAAACTGATCTTATCTAAATTATATAAACAGTAATGTTGAATAGAACACTGAATAACTTATTTATCTGTTTATCTTTTCAGTGATGTTATTGTGGATCTGTCACCTGGAAGGAGCCTAAAACTAATTCCAAGTAGAGTCGAGGTCCCATGCCAATGTGTTCTGGGAACAGGGCAAACACCACGTAGTGAACACCGAACAGAGGGATGAGGAGAAGAGTGGAGTGAACGAGTCTCCTGCAGGGGGCAGCAGACAACAGGAGAGGGAGGTCAGAGACAGACAGGAAGAGATGTAAGGTAAACAGATGAGTCTTACCTGTATGGTTGTGTCTCCCTCTGGTTTATATGTGTGGCCTTTGTCTTCTGAATGATGATCCGACTGATGTTCAGGAAGATTAGAAAGTTTATCTGTGGATCATAGAACACAGAGTAGATACTAAACTGCTTCATCACCAGTTAATTTGATGTTTTCTGTGCTTTAATTGAACTATTTACTTTTATGTTCGTATTTTCAATTTCTGTTTCTATTTACCTGTGTAATCATCTCAGGTGTGGCTGTGATTTGACCCCTGTTAAATGTAGATTAATCCGCCACTGAAAATAGTCCCCAACAAATGCACTACTATGCACTGAGTGTCCAGCCTTTTTAAAAAATGAAACTGTATATTTGTGAGGTGGTTTAAAGATTTACATCTTCCGTAGGAACCAGTGGGACCAAGACTTAGAGCCACAGACAGGGTAGAGAAGTCATAAAGTACTGAGATATTTGTTTACAAAAAGAAATTTGTAGCATAATGTCAGATTCATCTTGTAATACATGAAAAAAAAAAACATTCCCCAAATTTATAGATATCCTCAGTCTATACCTGAAAAGAGCAGATTTGCAAGTTTAGACCTCCAAACTGTAGTAACTGTTGAAATTTTAATCACTTAAAGTAAATCTTTCTAAAAATAATATCAATACTGTACATTTTACCCTAATGTTTACCATCCTGCGCTGTCTAAAGCAGGCAAGAAAGGCAAAATGTTGGAGATGATGATGATCACTGGCTGATATATTAGGAGGCAGTTTTAATACATTGTTTTGTTTTGAACCCGTCTTGTATGTTCTCAAGTAAATCTGTGGATATATTGAGGGGTTTAATGTTTCTTACAAAGATGGAGAGCAGGATGGGAATCTTTATTATCCACCACAGGCGACTCTCCAGGTTGTCCCAACACCTGTAAAAACAGACAGAGAATCATACATTAGATTTAAACTGAATTAACTATAAATATTTGCATTTTGATTTTTACTCACCCCTCATCGTCGAGCTGTTTTTTCAGGAGGGCCCACATTACAACAGTGACTGTCGGAGCACCTACAAAATCAGACTCTTGATCAGCTGTGTGGGATAAAGACCAGTGTAAGTTTGATAAATACAAATGCTTAAGTAGACATGGTGTACTCCAGCCAATGACAGCGTAGATCCAGAACAGCTTCCTGGTTTGAGTGAAGGCGAACAGCAGCAGAGTCTGCAGGTACAAACCCTCCACCAGCAGCCAGGAGAAGTTAGACAGAACACAGAAATGGAAGAAGGTCACTGCTGCTTTACACTGGAGCTGCACAAAGGACACAAAGGATATCACAGCAAAATTCATATTCAAAGGCAAGAAAAAAATGCCTCCCTGTTTTTTATGGGTATGTGATATTCTTCCAATAGTCTTTTTTCTTGTAAATAGTGGGGAAACAAATCAGTATTTTAGTAATTGATTAACTGTTTCAATTGTTCATTGGGCAAACACAGTGAAAAAATGTCACAATTTCTGCTGTCACCGCTTCTTATTTTGCTCCTTATATGTGGTACTAAACTGAAAATCTTTGGGTTTTGGACTTTGGCTCAAACAAAATGAGGACATTCCTTTGGCTCTTGGAGGCTGTGATTGGCATTTTTTTTAAACAATATTTTACAAATGATTAATTGGTTAATCCAAAATAAATAAACAAGTTGGCTGATTAACTGCTGATGAAAATAACAGCTGCAGCTTTAAAGCAACAAAATATAACTTTGCTGAGCAACAGCACCCTCTCCAGCCACAAGTGGTAATTAATTCTGTTGGGCTCTGAGTTAAGCAGTTTTCATGTACAGAAAATAAAGTCTATCGATCTCTTGACTGGATCTCCAACTGTGTATTCCGACTCACTGAACTGAAACACAGCCAAACGGTGTATATTACCCACGATACTCTTTTCCCTGTGGAGCAGGAAGTGCTGTTGCTGTAACAAACACAGCAAACCCAATTTAGAATTCCTGATTTATATATATATATATATATATATATATATATATATATATATATTTATGTAAAATCAGAGATGAACGTTGTTTTTTAATGACTTCTATGTCTTTTTTAAATGATCTACAGTTGAGAATTACTGTTGAACTTTCTGGACCTCATTCCAGCAGTTTCAGCTGCTGCACAGAGTAAGAACAGGTGTTCAGGGAGCAGAGTGCGAATGACCGAGGCTCCATTCTCCCTGTTATAAGTCTGTGAAGGTCAGTTATTTTAAGGTAAAATTGTTGCATAATGTTGCTTTAATTTGTGTATAACATTGCTGCCTCATGCTGTGGCAGCTGGCTCCAGCCTTACTGTGGACACTGTGCAGTGGTCCATGCTTTTGTCTACAAACAACACTGCATCTTTGATGAACACAGCGAGACTTCTGAGCATGAAGGTCACAAAGAGGTTGAGGTGGATGTAGTTGCGGGTGCAGAGCAGCTTCCTGAGAGACAGAGGAACAGTGATAAAAACGCAAACATGCACAGAGGTAGCTGGAAATATAAGCTTTATGAGAATTATAAGATCTGGATTTCTTGATCATATTCATTCTGTAATGAGTCAAAACCAACCTGAAGCAGCAGAAAACCACAACAGCGATGAGGAGAGCAGCAAGAGAGACTCCGTAACCAACACTGTACATCAACTTCAGAGTATCAAAGTAATTTTTCTGGAGCAAAACATGAAATATTTATCACTCACACTTAGGCACAAAGAACTAATTTTAAGTTTCCCACTGGCAAAAAAGATTTTTGCATGTATACTGAGCTCTTAGGAGACATTGTATCTGCTGTACCTCTCTTCTCATGTCTTCATCCTGCTCATAAGCTTCAGAGTAACAGGCTTTGTAATACGGCAGGTTTGGTTTACTCCATCCTTGGACTGTGCAGTTCCTGGTGATGAGAGCTGAAGAGAAAATGTTTTCAAGGACATTATGAGAAGCTGTAGCTGGGACCTGCTTGTCCTAGAAATAGTTTTATTTTTCTTTCAGATAGTTTAGGACTAAAAGAGGCAACATGTCATTGAACTAGTCACCTCAGTCACTGAAGATACTCAGTTCATGTCCTCAGCATTTTTCAAGGGGGTTATAGACCACAACAAGGACTTTACATTGTACAAATAGGCATTAACCATCCAGATATGTTATTTGTTTAGGCTGTCCAACACTGTATATTCTTTACATTGTAAAGAGGGCATTTAGACAATTACGTAAGCAGCTAAAATTGACAGAAAAGATATCTTTAAACCTGTAATAATAGATTTTTTGGCAGTTTGGGGGCAGGGACAACAACATATTAACAATTTATAAAGTATTATATACATATATACTGCATAATATATGTAGTAATTAATAATTTAGACCAAGATGGCAGTGTGTGCACAACCTGAGGTTCAGTGTCTCTTTAGATTGGTGCACATGCTGTATCTTAGCATATTCATATACAGCGCATTTGGAAAGTATTCATATACCTTCATTTTTTCCCTCACATTTTGTTAAGTAGCAACGTCATGCTAAAATCCAAAAAAAGAAAGAAAAATCCCCTTTCCCTCGTCAATCTACACTCTGTAGCCCATCATGACAAAGGTCAGCTGCTAAGCTACATCTCGTTGTACTTCATGTAATGACAATTAAGTTGGCTCCAGTCTCATCTGATCAATATCCAGTCAATCATCTTAGGTCCCCACCAACTCCTGAGGGAAATATCTGGCTCCTTAGCTGCTAAATGCTCCACTGTGTTCATCAGCTGGTCTGTAACTGAGTCTGTCTGCTGTTTGCTGCTGAGCAGGTAGTGGACAGGTAATGAGTTTTTCTCCTGTGTCTTGAAGCGACGTAAATCCGTGAGAATGAACCAAAAATAGTGATGTTTTAGACACTTTTTGGTGGCTATAGATATATTTCTTTGACTGCAGCTCTAACAGACATAATCAATGAAATCATTCCCATTTATCTATTGCTCGTTAGTCAGTGGTATTGTTTCTTCCGAACCTGTTTTAGGGATGTAATGATATAATAATGTAATAATAATGTTTACCTGGAGGGGTTTCAGGCTTCAGCAGTGGCAGAGGACAGTGAACAGAGATGATGTCTCCTTCAGAGGCAGCTGGCCAGCAACTCACTCCATCCCACTCCATCACACAACCTGTAACATTAACGTGTGAGGTTTAAGGGCTGAGAAAGACTTGTTTCTACTCATTTATATTTTCTGATTTTAACAGGAATCGTTACCTGCAGTTTTGTTATTGCTTGACAGAAGTGATGCCGCAGCACTGGTCTCCATTTTGACTTTACACTCATTTTCTTTCTTTTGCAGATGAAGAATGATGGCACATTCTGGATGTGTTGAATTAACCTGACAGAGAATTTTCTTGTCATTTCCACTGATGTGCAGCTATACAATGTCAATTACTCAAACTGTCATTATGTCTCACTGTCTTACTTACTAGGATAATATTTGTTTCAGACAAACATCTTTTTGCAACATTTATTACGATAATTTCTTTGAAAACTTGACAACTTACCATGTATCTTGTGATGATCAGCAGGCAAACGGCAGCAATTACACTGAACTCCATGTCTGAAGAGGTCTGCTTTCCACTTGCTTTCTGTTGGATCCAAGGATTTAATCTTTGTTACTGAAAACAAAATCTCACTGTCCATCAAGTAAAAGGTTGGTCCCTGTTCTTACATTTAAAAAACTCCTTGTGGTTGGATGTTTCTTATGTTTCCATTCAAATATCTGAATATGTTTCCTCCTCAGGATCAGTGAGCTGCTGTCTCCGAGCTGCTGCACTGATGTGACTCTGCATGAGATGGCCGAACTTACATCTCTGTTATAAAAGCATGACTTCACCTGAGCAGCTTCATACTAACTTAACATGGAGACAAACAGTAAACAAAGTACGTGTCATTCTCTGCATGATTTATGGTGCACAGTTGAGACAACATACGGCCTTTATGTGTGCATTAAAGGATAACTCTGGTATTTTTGAACCTGAAGTCTTATTTTCCCAATTTTTTAGGTGTAAATGATTGAAACTGAAGTGCTTGTTTTTGCCACTGACAGGCTAAAATTGTTAAAGTGTCCAACAACATTATGGATTGATTCTGACAGAGATAGATTTTTTATTAAAGGGTCAGATTCTTTTTGTTTAACCAGAAACATCACTATATATCACTACCAGACTCCATTGACAAAAACACTAGTTTTATTGAGCAGAACACAAGAGCAGCTGGAATACTGTTCTTGATCATTTAGTTTATTCGTGTTATTGTGTGACTTTCTGTGGTGCAAGAAGTACTCAGATCCTTTATATAAGTAAATGTGCCACACAATAAAACAAACAACCTAACAAACTGAGGCAGTGGTATTCCAGCAGCTCCCATGTTCTGCTTGGTAAAATTACTGTCTTTGTCAGTGGAGTCTGGCAGTGATATGTGGGGTCTTACTCTTTAATTAAAAAGAGCAGCTTTATCTTTGTAGGAATCCTATTCATAATGTTGTCAGACAATTAAAATAATAATAATGTCAGTTGGATTACATTCCAGCAGCTATTAGCGATTACCAGGTACACTGTTCCTGCACAGTAAGAGATTTTTGTCCTTATCAATCAACAAAAACATAGAAAAATGACGCCCTGGTTGAAAAATACTAGGATTATCCCTCAAATGATGCATTTATATAATTTTATTTTATAAATAACAAACACAGATCCTCCCACAGTGGGAGTTACTATGCAATATTCAACTACAAAACAACACATGCTGTGAAAATCAAGTGAGGTGAACAAGCCTGCCATACTACATAGAACATGTAGAGTTAAATACTGATGAGTGGTGGTTCTTATTGAGAGTTTTTCTAATGGCATTTTGTGCAGTTCTTACTTTTTTCATGTTAATAAAGATGTTTTTGTTTTAATATTATCTTTAAGCAGGATTAGTGTTTTCATCATACCTGTTTGGTGCCTTTTGTTTGTGAGGCACCTGGTAACATTAGTTTTGAAAGGTTTGTGAGAGAATATCTCCCTCTAGTGTTTGATTCCATATTTGTACTTCAGCCATTAGTTCACATTCATTTCAGGCTTGTGTTTTTGTTCAGCTGTTTTGCTCTTAAACAATGAATTTTGTTATATTTAAATGACTGCAGTGATTTAAACCTAAACTAAACTAACTCTAACCTGTTTCAAGATAAACACCCTTATTTTGTCATGGTGCACATCAGTGGCCCTCTGTTGTAGCTATTTTGTATCACTTTCCAGTGGTTTTGCGTTTTTTTGTTTTTCATTTTGTGTCTTTTGCAGTCAATTTACATTACTTTGTGGATGTTTTCCATTATTTTGTGGTTGTTTGGAGTGATTTTGTGGTTGTTTTGCATCACCCTGAGGTTGTTATGTGTCTCTCTTTTAGTCATTTTGCATTTCTCAGTGGCTGTTTGATTCTTACCAGCAAGAAAGGTTAACATATAGAGGTTGTGCTCCTAAGAAGCCCACTGCCTATCACCCTCTTACTCTTGCTACCCATGCCCCCTCAAACCCCCACCCCCCACCCCAGTCAGACTCCAGGGCGGCCTGTGCCACCCCTCCTTTCCTTCCTCTGTTTTTGATCATCATTTTATTCCTTACACATTTGAGACAGAGAGTGGAACAAATTTGAGTTACTTAACATTAATCCATGGGAATTATCACAACTTGTCTGTCTGATTTGGATAAACCCACGTTACACAACTTTGTGTTTTTAGTGAGGGAGCAGATGGTCAGTCATGTGTTTAAGAATCTTCCAGACAGAAAAGCCTGAAGTCTTAACTGGCATCTAAAGAACTCATAACTGTGATGTGAAGTCCTTTGTACAGTCAACACTGATCTGAATCTGCTGTCACAGTCAGCTCCCAAATACTTGAGCCACCGATTCCTCTGCCACAGTCTTTTCACTCTGGAGCTGCTTCAAAGAGCAGAGAGCAGCAGACTGTTGGTGTCAGTGACCAAACATGACTGACTGTCATGGTTGAGGACATAAGGATCCCACAAGAGAAAAAGTTTCCCGTGCAGCATCGTTTTACCACAGGATTCTAAACAGAAACATCGAGGGGAAATCCAACAAAAAATCTCCTTTCAGTTAAAGAAAGAAAAAAAACCATCAGTACCATAAATCATTCAGCTGCAAACAACACGCTCATTCTTCCCAGCTGGACTGTCTGTGTTCACTTTAAGAAACAAGATTACAAAAAGCTAACACCAGTAAATCCAGTTTTCTCTTTGTGGAGTTTTCACTGGCTTCAGGGCTCAGCTGAAGTTAACTTTTAAGGAACACATCAGTGTTTTATGTTTTACTGCAAATCAGCAAATACACATGTTGATTAGAAACACAACTAACAATTATTTTCATAATTTTCATTTTAGAAGCCTCCTAAAGGACTAGAAGAATCACTACAACCTCCAAAAGACACCTACAACCTCCGTAATGACCTACCAATCCTCCAGAAGGTCCACTAGAAACCTTCTGCAGGACTTCTTAAAGGTCCAGTAAAACCTCCAGGAATTATTAAATCTTCTAAAGAACCTCTACAACCTTCTCACTGACTGCCAAAACTACGTGTAGAACCTTCTCAACAACCATCACAACCTCCAAAAGAGCCAGAGAAACTCCTAGAGAAACTCCAAGAACCTCCCAAACTCCCTGAATCTTCTTAAAGACCCCCAGAACCTTGTTGTTGACTGCTAAAACTTCCAAAACTACATGTAGAACCTTCTCAATGACCATTGGAACCCCCAGAGAACCCCTAGAAACTCCTAGAGGATATCACTGCAACCTCTTAAAGGACCACTGAAACATTCCTAATGACTATTAAAAACCTCCTAAAACCAGATGTAGAATCTCCTTAAACCTTCTAAACAACCCCTAAAACAACCTAAATGACCTCTAGAACCTTCCTATTGACCACTAAAACAGCCTAAATGATGCTGAGAACCTCCTCAATAACTACTATAATCTTGTAAAGGACCGCTTAGTCACAATTTCCTAGAGTCCAAAATTATATCATCATCACCATCATTGGATCTTTTTCTTGAAAAATAACTGAAACAATTAATCAGTTATCAAAGTAGTTGCTAATCAACATTCTGTCAATCTGTCTGAATCTGCCTACCAGCTTCTCTAATTATATGCTAAATTATTCTACAACTTTTCTTTTAAAACAGAAAAACCCTGCCAACCACAACTTCATCTCATTCAGCTCCACTTGTGTAATTGTTCATGGAAAGAATGAAATGTGACTGAAGTGGCTACTCCAGGTAACAGGATTTAAAAGCCGTTTAAAGGGGGATTTTCGGCCGGGATCCCACGGCAGCACCTGGCCCACAGCGAACTCCCACCACAGGATAAATCCAAATCATCTTCAGCCACACAGCTAGTGGCAGCTGTTGTACTGGGCAGATTTCCAAAAGCAGAGAAAAGGAGAGAGAAAGTGAGAGTAGAGGAAAAAAGAAAGAAAGAAAGAGGGCACAAAGAGTCTTGTCTTGCCAGGACATCAGGGCTTCAATGTTCCCAAACAAATCCAACTGTCAATAATTCCACTGCTGTTTTCCGGAGCTGAATGGTTTTCTCAACTTAGTGTAAAAGTTGGCACCCAGTGTGTGTGATAGTGGGAGGCCACGGGCAGGCCAGTGAAAGAGGAGGGACACAAGGGTGCACTGTTTAGTCCCCCAGGCCTCCACTAGTTTATGTGCCAAGGCTCGACCTTTGTGTGCCGACCACACTGATCTGTTACTGTAGCTTCTGTTCAGTCTCTCACACACAATCACGGCACATTTTTAAATCACGTAAAACTATTTATAACCCATTTTTCCTCTTTAATTTTCCCTTAAGTACCTTTAAGGTTGACTGAAATCATATTATTCTGCTCTTCTTTGAAGCAGCATGATATTTAAAGATTCAAAGTCACAAAGTCAAAACACTTTTTTAAGCACTTCATTCCCAGGCCAGGTGCAGCTCATTGATTACTGATCAGGTAGCACCTGGGTGGAGCTACAGAGAAGGCAGGAAAGGAAAGGGACACATACAGATGTACAGTATTATTAACTGGAACATTATCATCATTTCATTTACAGTTGGGGACTTGCGTCTGTGATAAAAATGTAATATTCATATGTTTGTATGTATGTTCATATGTTTTATATTTAACATCTTAACCTGAAAAGTAACTGGTAACTGTAGCTGTCAGATAAATGTAGTGCAGTAAAATGTGCATTATTTCTCTCTGGAATATAGTATAGAAGTAGGGGTAGCATTAAACTGATATACTCAAGTAACGTTACAACTACCTTAAAATGTACATAGTACTAAATTACGTTCCAACACTGCCTCCGAAAAGGGTGTCCTTTTGGCCACATAGTATATAAGGCAACATGAAGTATATTCCAAATGCATTTATTTATCATAGTTAAAATCTTAGTGATTATTGGAAACGTATGATATATGATAAATAAATATAAATTCAAAAACACTGAAACGCTCCTAATTGACGTTTTTAATGTTTCAGTCGATATAAGTGTGTGGTGCAGTTTATTAGGGTTTATATAACATACAGGAAGAAATGTTGTCTTTGCAAAGCTTATATTTGCACCCCTTTGTTTACACCCTGCAGGAAACCAGATGGACTGAGCGCTGTGTGGAGCAGACAGGTTGCATTTCAGAACAGCCAGTCATCGCTCCGCTTCTCTCCTCTCCTCTCCGCTCCGCAGCGCCCCGCTCCGGCCGTGCCGCTGCACTGCGAGGAACCGCTCTCTCTGAGTGTGTGTATGTGTGTGTGTATGTGTGTGCGACCGGTGACCGACTGCCGCTGAAGAGACAACACCGCTGTCTGCGCTCAGGTAAGAAAAAAAACCCCGACATATTTCTCTTTATTTCACCGAGCCAGTCTCGGCGCAATCGCACCGAAATATCGGAGCGAGCGGCCGAAGACGCTGCGTCGTAAATTTTCCATCGGCATTCGTCTTGTCACTTAATATTTTTTGCATGAAGTGGGAGAGGTTGGGCCTGTGTGCGTTACACGTATAGAAATATCATGCACATGAATGAGAGGCATTTTCCTCACATCGTATGTCAGCACAGATCTTCCTGCAGCGACTCATTTCACGCGTTTATATGCGTTTATTTTCCACCAAACCCAGCCTTTCATTGTGCGCGGTCTCCCATCTTCATCTACAATAAACAAGAGAAACGTGTTTTTGTTGCAGCCATCATCGCTCCAGCCCCTGGAGGAGCAGTCACCTCCCCACTATACCGCGGCTTATTGCATGTTTTCTCCTCATTCTCTGCTTTAAAAAAGAACAAAAATGTCTATCATCACCACCATCCTCATCCTCAGGAGCAGGTCCTGCTTTCGCTCCAGCCGTTCGGATATTGTCCTTGCGCGTTGTAACGAGACTAATCCGCCAGAATATTTATAATCTCATTATTAAAGGATCTCACGAGGACAACAAGGCAATGTTATTCTCTCATATTCACTCCAGTTTAGTGGCTGTGATCACTTCTTTTCTTTGTGTCGTCTGGTTTGAGCGCAGTGTGTGAATTTGTGGCTGTGGAGGACTCAGCTCTTCACGTTGCTTTTCTCCCTCCCGTTATTCTGGATCTTTCGCTTCTTTCTCGCAACTGAGGGCCTAAATGGCTTCTAGCTTAGCCTCACAAATGGTCCCCTTTATTCTGCTGCATTTACATCAATGCAAAAAAAAACAAAAAAAAAACGCCCTCCCTGGTGTGTAGTTGTTCATTTTACACCCGCGGCTCTTTACTGTATTTTCATATTCTTACATTATTTAGGGGAGCAGATGATGTCGGGAATCGGGGATGATGCGGCGGACTGTGCGCAAATGCCAAGCCCATTTTTCATTTTGATCAACAGTGGAGAGTGTCCGCACAGCAGCAGCAGCAGCGCAGCGTCTCCACAGCCCGGGCAGTGAACCAGGCTGCTTATCTGACACATATGGGCTCCTCGGTAATCCGCCCGGGGTCAGCGGACACGATCTGATCCACTGTAGGTGCACGAAAGCCTCTCACCACGAACCCTTTCACAAACCAAATGAAAACAATAGGGCTTAATACGCTGCTTGTACGTCAGTGATAATAATACCTGCGGTCTAATTGGGACTGGATGGACTCATTGGAATGAGTCTTTTTCCCTCGCCTTGGCTTGGACACCCCCCCCCCCCCACCCACCCCCGCCAGTCCCAACGGGTTTTACTTGTGCGCCCTCGTTACATCGATTTCTGCGCTACAAGGCGGAGGGGGGAAACCAAACGGGCATGTTGTAGTCTGCAACCGCAGCTGCAAGCCATTCCAAGCGGCCAGGTGATCCGCTGAAAGGAATGAAAGACCTCTGTGTCATTTCTGTTACTGTTTTGATAGACGCAGACGGCCCTTCTGCAAGTTTCTGCAACGCTTTGGCACGAGTTGTTACTGGAGAAATGCACTGGTATGCACGCGCACAGTGAGGTCCCACATGGACTCCTCCCTTCCAGAGAACTGCTCAACTTGTTCAAATTAAGGGATGGGTTCAGATTTTTTTAAAAATTATCTCAATACATCACTGCAGCTATATAAGCTATAAAACCTTACTTTACACCTTGTTGAGATTCCTACCTCCCTTTTATAAAATCAGATATTGTGCTGTCTTGTTCAGACAGTTTAAATGCTATAAAAGCTAGCCTAGTTGGCTTTTAGCAGGATAGGGTTATCTGGTGTTGGCCTACTTTCTTCCCTCATAATGGTCAGTTTTAGCTACTGTCTCATTTATGTGGTATAACAGAAGTCTGAGTGTCAGCAATGCCAATGTTTTGCTTCTAGCTCTATCATTTCTTTTCTTCTTTTGACATTAGCATGCTAACCAGTTAGTCCTGGCCTGTCTCATCACTTTTTGATAGCAACTCACTGTAGTATCCAGATTACCCTGAAGGAGTACCTCTGCTCAGAGGATGTATTTTAACCTCTAGTGTTGTAAACGCAATGATGGCTGAAGCTCTGGCAAGAAACCATCACCATCACCTGCTCCCCACAAGGAACCACATTCGGCGGCAGAGAAAACTTACAGAAAGCCCCTTTAACCCCTTTATTTATTAGAAAACTCATTTATTGTTCTAGATTTGTTATTAACATAGTTTCCAATATTTCTTTGGTTAGATGTTGAATACCTGTCTTTATCATGATAAATGCTGGAGGACTTGGACCTAAATTATACAGTATTAAACATAGACTAAAATGTTTAATTTTATAAATGTATCACAGTATTGTCAATAAATCAAACAAACCAGCACAAATTCACAATCACTCATCAGTCAGTTAAAAGGAAATCAGCAAAATTAAAACATGATCAGGTTTGAATGACAAGTAGTTTTATCTGCCAAGAGGCTGAGGCTGATTGCAGTATTGAAGCCTTTAATTGAGACAGTTGCTCTTCTGAATTTGGCTGCTGACTTCACTGAGTCATCACCTTCGACAACATGGCCTCAGGCGTCACCGTTATGAAATGAATCCTCACTGAAGTGCTCCATTTAGCAAAGACTGACAGCCTGTTGCCTCATGCAGGCTTGAGTCCAAAGGTGACTGCATCATGTTGGAAGGTCTTGCCTGAGCAGCTTAGGCTGGCAACACCAACGACATCTCTTAGATTGCTTCTTTACGCTCGAGCTTTTATATAAGTTATTTAGATTTACACTGTTTGCCTCAGATATCTGCTCTATAGCTGACACAATTAGTCAATTTATCGATTTATTTTGAGTCATTTTTTAGATAAAAAATGCCAAATATTCTGTAGTTGCAGACAGGCGTTTTAAAAACAAAATATCAAGAAAACAATCAACAGGTAATAAAATAAAATAATCATTAGTTGTAGCTCAAATCTGCACCTTATGTGGTCGTATTTTTGGTTCACAAGTTTCATTTTGTTAAACATTACGTTTTTTTAATTATTAAATTCATTTAATATTATTTCATGTTACTTTTCTTTTCTATGTTACTTCTTTTTTTATTTAGTTTTGTGAAGATAAATCGATTCCTGGGCTTATCCTCTGGCAAAATAATACACTTTTTTTCATCACTGATGTGCAGAGTAAGAAAAGACATGATAGACCTGTCAGAGTTGTAATGTCTGCCAAATGAAGTTGTTCAGACATCTCTCTCTGGTTGCGTCGTCTCGTTAAAGAGAAGAAGAAATGCCACTGCAGGCTTTAAACTGCATTCTTGTACTCAGTTAATTGGCACCATGCTGATGGAGGACTTTGGCTCATTGCACCAGTTAGACCAGTGTGTGTGTATGTGGCTGATCAGATTGTGTAGCTCCAGGTCTTGTGTACATACTGAAACATGCAACAGCTGGAGTGTCTGATTACTTGACACTTTATACCATGAAAACACAAGAAGAATTCCTCATATTTTCAATTCCTCCCTGCAAGACTCAGCAGTGATGTGTAGTGTCTTTCAGCTGCTCTGCAAACTTGATTATGTAACAAATATCTTGCTTTAAGTGGCTTCAGTGACTTTAAACTGACGGAGGACATGTGGAGAGGTAGCAGGGTGTGGTGAAACATCCTGGAGTATGAAAACAAAGATGGAAAATATTCCACCAATGCGACTTTACTTGGCACAGCAGCTCTTAAACATGTGTTTGTAGCTGCTGCAGAAGGAGGCCACGTGCAGACCGGCCCTGCAAGATGTTTCCCCCCTCCAGTACTTTAGATGGAGGTGCAAAATGCAAACGGGCTCCACCTTCAGCCCCTCCGCCCCACGGCAGGGCCCACATTAGAAAAGGTAGAGAGTCAGTCTGTGGCTGCTGGGAGGCTGGGCGAGAACAGAGAGAGAGAGAGAGAGGGAACGATGAGGAAAGTAGGTCAGAGATACAGAGGCAGTCAAGCATGAGAGCAGCATCCTCGTCTCTCAGCTGAGCTATGAGCAGCACTGGTGAGCGGATAGGCCTGTACACAACCATTAGACAAACCCCTTTGTTTTTGGGTTTTAGCTTTGAAACGATGATGATGAATCAATTAGTGAAATTACTGAAAATTAATCAACAGTTTTGGGTCATTTATGAAGCACAAATGCTAAAAATACTCTGCCTCCAGCTTCTCCATTGTGAGGATTTGCTGCTTTTCTCTGTTTATTTCAGTGTAGATGGAATATCTGGAATGTGTTTTAACTGTAACCCAGACACACAAGCAATTTGACATTTTATAGATAAACACTTAAACATCCACCCTCCCTGAGGACTCCATATTTTTAACGCTTCAGCTGGATACTGTGATATGCAGTAGAGCTGAAACGAGTCATTTGTAGGCCTCCAAAGAGGGATTATTTTCATTTTTATGTTCATTTTGTCAGTTAATCAAGTCCTAAATTCTTGGTCTAAAAATAGTGATAAATGCTCAGCACTGTTTCCCAGAGCTCTAGATGACGTCCTCAGACCAAGACTCCAAAAAATATTCAGTTTAAAACACAAGAAAGCAGCAAATCCTCACATTTTTAAAAGTGGAACCAGAACACATTTTAACAACAGATGAATAATTAAAATCATTTTTAAAGCAAAAATGCAAAAACTTCTCTTGGTCTGGCTTCTGACGTGAGGATTTCCTGCTTTGTCTTGTGGGTCTGTTGTTTTATAAAACAAGCAGTTTTAAAAGATGTCACTTTGGGTATTCAGAACTATTTATTTGTCAACATTGTAGCATCCACCCTCTTAAACACACCATATTTTCAAGGCTTCAGCTGCATTAGAGCTTTTGCAGCCTAATCAAGAAGATAATCAGCAGATTACTCGATAATGAGAATAACTGTCTTGGATCCTACATTTCCCACAATGCAACTCAGCATCTGACAGTATTTGTGTTTGACCATCCTTTAATGGGAAATCCACACGTTTCCAAACCTCCTTTTAAACAAACTAAAATAAATTACTTTCCTTCTGACTAAACTGATCTTTATGTGTAAAATCAGTGGATTTCCATCAATTTCCACACAATTCTCCACTTTTGGGAATCATACTTTCCATTTAAAAGTAAGATTGCTTGCACAGTTTCAGCCTGCATGTCCTGCTGCATGCTCCTGGAGCTGTGTCAACATCCCTGTTGACCGTTCTCCTTGCAGAGGAGCCGGGGGCCTGTGCCAAGATTACATTTTCACACGCCCCTGAGAGGAACAAGCTGCATCAGCAGACCTTTGAGCTTTTTCCCCCTCATGAAGCTGCGACAAAGACCCGCTGTCGTGTTCCCTTTCTTCGGCAGGTGAAATTTGTGTGTGTGTTTTGTCCCAAAGCAAATCATCAACACAATGGGTGAAGAGCTGGTGGCTCAATAAAAATAAAAGCTCTTAAGTTTGCAGAGTAGTTTTGTTCTGAGAAGTTCAAATTCCAAGCTAGGAAATTACGTGAGCACTAAAACCAACTCCTGTAACATAACCATGTTACAGTCTAATCTACATTCCCTCTGTACACATAGTTATCAGCTTAAGGATCCAGTTCTTATCAGCCTTGAGTTTGTTTGCTCTCTAACCGTCTGAGCTCCCGGATTCAGAGTGAACAGCCTCTCGGAGGGATTGTCTTCGTTGGCAAGGGTGCAGCTTTCTCCTTGTTTGGATTCTGTCATGTGTAATGCTACAATGGGAGTTTTGTCTGGAAGCTGTGTGTGAGGACTGAGAGTACGCTATTCATCAGAATTTCTATGGGATGCACAAATGTCGCTCTACCATTTATAATATATGGGGACCTCCCATTTCTTTAAATACGGGATAACACTTTTTTAAAGAATAGAACTGGTTTTAATTACTGTCAAGAAATTCCACAATAAGACTTTAACCAACAATGCATTAGTCCGTGTCTCAGTACTTTCCGACTTCCTGGGCTGAGGCTCTATTTCAGCAAATAGGTCTGGTTGATTGTTGACTGCTCGCCTGTTTGGAAAAAACAAAACAATCAACCAGTTTAGAGTTTTCTATGCAGGATTAAGATTAAGAATGGGGATGTCGTGTTCCTGCGTCAGAGCCAGAAAAATGACGAAAGATACAGCCATGAAAATGTCAACAAGCGTGGAAGATTTCAGTGCAGCTGTACAGGCTGTTGTAAGTTAATTTACAGAAATAACAACTTAACACTACGTTAACTGCTACTAACGAGTGTCAACTGAAAGCAACGTTGGCAGGATGGATAAGTGACTTGCTACCAAGCAAAATAACAACCCCTACCAAACAGAGATTGGCTAACATGAACTTAATGTTAGGCTGATTAATGAGGTGAAACAAAATGGCTTCTCTGCCGCTGACCATGGTTTCCAGTGTGTAGCAGGTGGTGGTGACGGTGACTTGTGAAAAGCTTCAGCCATCGTTGCATTTACAATAGAAGAAGTTAGAATACGTTCTCTGAGCAGCTTCAGGACAGACTGAATCAGATACATCAGGCTTTGGTGTGGGTATTTCCATGGGATTTATTTATCCTTTAACATTTTACTTTTTTACATGAGCAAATTTTCTCTCTTCTCAGTTTTCCTAAAGTACCCCTCAATTTAGTTGCCACTTTCTCCCATTCATGATGTTTGTGCTGAGTTGTTTAAACACCCACGGCCAGGAGATATGAAGGTACACAGAGGAGAGGTCACATAGCTGAGCCAAGTGTGGCTTTAGAGTAGGTTTTATAGGGTGGAGTAACCACGGCAACAGTTTAGGCATTGCCTCTTGTAAAGAGACAGTTGCATCAGGTGCCATCACAGAAGTTGCATGGTGTTAAAGAAAAGGCTAAAGAGGAGCAGAGGTGGAGGAAGTACTCAGATTCCATCACTAAAAAGAGCAATAAAACAAAGTACAGTACTCCATTTTAAGTACATTCAAATCCTTCTGTAGAGAAGTATGACAGTACAGATACATCCACTTAAAGTATCAAAAGTAAAAGTACTTGGCTCCTGATAAATTGTTATAAATGGCATTTTTAGACTTTGAATACAGTTAGGTAGTCTTAATACATTTAGGTAGTTTAGCAAAGTGGTTCCCAGCCTAGGTTTTGGGCCCCTCCAAATCATCATGAAATAAATCTGAGAGGATGTGAGATGATTAACAGGAGAAGAAAGAAGAAATACAAAGATCTGAAACAGAAAACAGTTTTTATTCTTTGGACTTGTTGAGTCTCAAACAGTTATTTGAAAATGGAAAAGTCTCTTTGGAGACAGTATATAGTGCAGTAAAAAGACAGTATATAGTGCAGTATTTCCCCCTGAAATTTAGAGAAGCAAAAGTTTAAAATGGGAAGCAAAAGAACCCGAAAATAATTCTTGACTACATCTACTCAGCTGCTTTCCACCACTGCAGAGGACTAACATTTATAGAAACATTAGTCAGTTGTACTTCTAACATAATTTACATAATTTTGACCCTTGATAATTTTATATACTAATGTTATAAACTATCTTTTGGTCACTACAGGCTTTAAGCAGTGCCTCAGAGATTAAACAGAGTTATGTTTATGTGCCAAAGTGGGCATTAGGGTGAAAATAAAGATCAGAAGCTGGCAAACTCTGCATTGCTACACAAACACGGAAAGAGCAGTTTGGATGCCGAGACTGATTACACCGTAAGCTCTCTGCACTGGCTCGGGTTATAAATGGTGTGTGTGTGTGTGTGTGTGTGTGTGTGTGTGAGAGTGAGTGAGTGAGTGAGTGAGGTTGTGAAAAAATTATGATTCAAGCTGAAAACTGCTGATGTAACCTGAGGCTTGGGTTTAATCTGATATGTAATCCTCTTTTTATGAGATTTGATGCAATTCACATCTTGCCTGTTGAGGGGGCATGTCAGGACCATACGGTTTATTTCCTGTGCTACTATAGGAGGCATTAGCATCTTGATGACTGATTCTGTACTGAAATAAGGCGGCGAATGAAGGCTGAACAGGTTCAGAGGTGCGTCTGTGGTTGTTTAGAAAGTGTGAGGACGACGTGCACATGAGCAGAAGGGACTATTTTTATCTGTTAGGCTGTAACATGAAGCGCCGACCCCACGTCAGGATGTATAAATAACCAGGTTTCACAGACACAGTGTCTGTTTACATGTCGTGGTGACGGACTGCGTTCTGTACACCGGAAGAGTGTCCATGAAGTACGCCATCATTATATTTACTGTTTAAACCCAGGCGTTTGCCCCTTGTCACCTACTCTGCATGTTACATTTCTCTCCTGTCATGTGACACATTCTGGACCCATAGGCATTTTATTGGACTTGAACTTGGGGGGTTGTGCTCCTTTTTTGCAGCCTGACCTGCGACTGGCAATGGACTACATGAACAACGCCTCGAACAGCTACAGTTCTGGAGACACCATGAGCGCCTCCCTAGCCAACATGACCATCAACGACCAGCACCACCAGGAGAACGGAGTCCAGATGGGACACAGAAGCCCTGGAGACGCCAAAATGAAAGGTCAGACGTGAGAAATGAAGCTTTCATAGTTAATGTTTTCCAGTAATATAATGGCAAAGAGATCATTAGCAATGTCTTCCTGTCTTCTTGTCGTGGTGATATATAGCAATATTAATAAAAAGGTCTGTCTCTGTAGGAATCCTAACATCCATGATGTTGTCAGACACTAACAATCTGACCCTGTCAATGGCAAAAATAAGCACGTTAGTGGACGTACTTTGACATGGACAGTTGCCTGGTTGGATTACACTACAGCAGCTGTTCATGGTGGCTAGGTACATCATTCTTGCACTAATTCCAAAGATTTTTGTCCCTATCAATCTATTACACCCAAAAACATGGGAAACTAGGGCCCAGGTTCCAAAATACCAGAGTCATCCTTTAAGTAAAAGCCAACGTTTGGTTCCATTTGGTGTTTTGATGATGGTGACAGTCCATTTTAAAGATTTATGTTTATGTATTACTTAAAAAAAAGTAGGTGATAAATAGGAGGAGGGTATAGTGTTACAGATTTGTAATCATCTGACCCAGCTGAATTGTGGGTAAACTTTGGGGTCCACAGGTTAAAGGTCGACTCAACACAAGTCACTATGTCACTTTGGCTTCATGTTAGAGCTTATCTTAAAGAGAGGCATTTAAATATCCACATACAGTTTCCTGAAAGTCACTGTGGTCTATGAAGAGTCGGGGGAGAGGCTGGGACCCAGAGATTCAACTGTGCTTTGTTTTAATCCCTCTTTACATAATGGATACAAGACATGCTTGACTGGGCCTGAGTGCTCGACTGCAGCTGCACTGTGCTCTATAATCCAGGCATCTGGGTCAGACCCCTCAGAACGAGCCCTGTCTCCATCCTGAGCTACTGTTCGCTACCAATTCAGTTCATAAACAATCAGGCTTTTAATGCTGCACAGAAAACATCAACTTTCTAAGAAGGATATCTGATGACTGAAAGGATTATTAATGGTGAAAATGGCAAATAAATGGTGAGGGAAATGCTCTGCTTGCTTCAGTTTGTAAAATGAATAATTACAGTCCTGACAGATTGTTCAGCTTGTAGCTAATAATCAGTTTCAGGCCTATCAGCAATGTGTTTTCCTCTTCCTTATCCCGACCAACCATATGGCCAATTAGTACGTAGCCTAGCATTCCCCAGTTTACAGCCCTCGCTAGTGCAGTCGTTCTTCCCATTTCCATTCTCCATCATCTTGTACACAAACAGGAAGCGGTGCACAGAGTCAGTAGAGGTAAACAGCACAGAGTCAGGTCCGTCTGCAGAGCTAAAGAGCACAGTTATCAAGAGTGAAACACAGAGTGAGTATCTCGTCGGTCTGTGTGAGTAGGAGACGTAGAAACTGTGACTGAGTAGTGACAGTAGTAGTGTTTCAACCCAGTCTCCTCAATCTGCATACAATAACACGACTTAAGACGTTCAAACAGCATGACGTGTATATGCCGATCCTTTCCATGTTGTTTGGTTTTAATGATTTAAGTTCAAAAAACACTCGGTTAAGGTTAGGGAGAAAGATGTCCAGTTCCCAGTCTTGAACAGTGCTCTACTGCTGCTTATGCAACTTTACTTGTCAACAAAGTCCCAAGCTGTCCACCCAACTCCCACCTCCTCCTAATGAGCCAAAAATCACTTTATAACATGAAAAGAAAGTTACACATCATACGAAACGCATCACTTGGACATGGGAAGGATTGGCATATCACCTGTACACATTTTGAAAGTGTAAAGTTGTGTTATTTGTGCGCAGATTAGGTGTTTATCGTGTAAGGTTAGTTGTGTGGTTACAGTTGGTTTAAATGAAGTGTGGAACAATGGGCAATCAGACCAAAACTCCCCTAACTCTGGCAGAAAATAATGTGTTCGTGTGGGACCCCATGATGAGTGTATGACTGCAGAGTTGGTCGTGTGAGGGTTAAAAATACTGTGATGATTGCGTTGAAGGACTTTGGTTGATGTGAGGCGTTTGTGTTTTGTTTTCAGACACTTCAATATCAGTAAGGGTCAATATATTTAATAGATTATAGTTTCTCAATCATAATCATGACTTGGTATTTTCGGTAACTCTGATGTGACATGAACTCAGCATTGGTCGAATGAACCAGAATACTAAAAACACTGTTCAGTGTCCTGCAGGTGCCTGTTATAGAATTTCCTTTGAATGTATATTATCTGAAAACATCATTAATCATCTCCAGTATATCGTCACATCAGTTAAAAATCTAGCTATTTGCTCAAAAAGGGTGTCCTATTTAATTTTGTCAGAATTGCTCTCCCTTATACTTCGACATTTTCAGACTTCTTCAGTTTAGGTTTTTATACTTTGTTCTTGTTATGGGTGAAGTCTAAGGCGTGAGCGTTAATCTTATTTTCCTCAAACATTTTCATGGATCTTGTTTTGTAGCCAAAAAAGGCAGTTTGTTGTCAATGGTTTAAACCATTGATCTTATTTTGCAGCTCAAGCCCGAACATTAGGTATAGTTGATTTAACCCATGTAGCCTGTTATTATTAGTGTCTTTCTTAATTACCCTCAAGCCTGATTCCCAGTTTACCTTTAATTCACAGAAAACGAAGCAGATCTCAGTGAAAATGAGGTGAAGGAAACCTGTGTCCCAAGACACTCTCAGTCAGAGAGCTGTGCAGTGCAACAAATGCCGCCTACCTGCACTCCTCATGTCATAGGCCGAAAACCAAAGACTGTGTTAATGCAAATTAACCCTCATTTAACATGTTTGAGTTTGTGTGCAGGTCATCTGTTAATTTCTCCTCTTTTACAGTTAACCTTCCTTTGTTTCAGTTGCAGAAATGTTGATCTTTGGTTTGTTGATTTTCCTCTACCTCCACAGCTTTTGTGCTCAGCTTCCCAACCTTAACCCGTCTTGCCTGTATGCTAATGTGTGTTTCAAACCTGCTAATTTGTCTGATATTTATAGCCTGCTGGCGATAGAGGCACATGTAACTGTGTTGTCACCACAAACAAAGGCAATGAGCCTAATATCCAGTGAACATGAAAATTGCTCCTCACGAGCCACGGATTGCTGACTAACATGGAAATGGCTCTCTGTGCCCTGTAAGAATTATACAGTAGCTCCACTCCAGTCTGGGTCAGCAGGCTTTGATCATAAATAGTGAGGTGACAGGTTGTCCAAAGTGTAGAGGGAGAGCCTTGGGTCATCAGGTTGAGCTTCTTAGATGTGCTCAACAGCTCCTGAGTGTGTGAACATGAGAAATACCACAAGTGACCCGTCTTGGCAAACACAAGGTCAGGAGCAGATTTGGCTGAGCAAACTCAAAAGGTGTCAAATGATTGAAAATTCAGAGTTTAATGATTCATATTTCTTCATTGTAAGCTCTCAGTCATGTAGAAAATGTTATTACTTCATTATTTGGAGTATTGTTCAGTTATGTGTTTTACCAAATAAAGAAAGACCTCAACAGAGTTCAGATTAGTCCAGGGCAAGGCCAGCAGAGTAGTGTTAAGATGCCGCTACACTAAATATGAATATTATCAGTTACACCATTTGTTCCCTGACCACCTGTAATGCACCCACCACATCGGGAGGGTTCTATGTTCCCAGGGTCATGGTTTCCCAGGGTCCTATGTTTCCATGGTACACTATGTTCTCAAGTCCTATGTTTCCAGGGTCCTTAGTTAACACACATTACACACATTAAACCTATCATTTGCCTTTGGGTAAATTAGATCTGATAAACACAATAACCTCCCATTTGGTAAGTTTCCCTAGTGTAGGCCTGTTAATATTGAGAGCCATATATAGCAGTGATGGGAACAAGCCCTTTTTAAGTGTTCACAACAGTCCATGTCATATTAAGCAAAGAACAAAGCGTGAGACATCTTTTCAGGTTCCATTATATGCTATAAAGAGATGGGGAACATGGGACCTTGAGAATAAGAACCCTTGATGAACACAGAAGGCTGAGACTTAAAACAACTCTTAAGTGACTGGGTTATGAGTTCCTCCCTTCTCATCATACTTAGAGCTTCCTGGGTTACTGCTGCACTGCTTCTTGGTTTGTGTGTCTAGAAATATTATATTTATGTTTGCATTACCTTCAGTTATTGGTTAATAAGATGCTTTTTTTATCCCACTTTTTTTTTTTGTGATGCATTTTGAGGCATGGACCATAGGCAGTTATCACCTGCTGCGATGGGGATCCCAAATAAATAAACAAATAAACTGACCCGACATCCATTTTATCCCACAGCGGAGGCGTCTGCAGAAACAGGTGGTGTTGAAGCTGTGTGAGCTCTCAGAGATAGAAGGCGCCTCATGTGAACACCATCTCACTTCTCCAGTTCATGAGTCTTGCATATCTTGGATTTATAGATCTCTCTTTTTTCCTGAGTTAATGGATACAAGAGTATTTTGGTTTCATATGGACATCACTTCTTCTGTTTCAATGGGAGATGAAACAAGTGCAACAGATATCATCATTAATCTAACTTTCCGACAAATTATAAAGCCTGGTACTGGAGTCCACAGAGAGTTCGTGTTTGCGGGTGGATCAAAAGCCTGCTGTGGACGGAGGCGGCGGGGAAAGTGTTGACTTCATGGGAGCTTCCTGCTCACTTGAACCAACAAACAAAGGCAGTGGGGAGAGTGTGGGAAAGGCTGGGTGATTCATTATGGGCCTCTGAGGCCTCAGCTGCAGGTCAGAGATTAGACAGGATGTGCAGGCCAGCAGGGGGGCCAGGTGGACTGGGCTGTGTGGACTCTCAGAGGCGATCAGCCTGGAGTACTCCCAGATACTGACGAAATGAGCAATCCTGTCTGAGGCAGCTGATCAGGAGCACAGCTTTGGAAGACCTTACATCCGCCAGGGACTTGAAGCTTATGGGTTAATAAAGGAGGAGGAGTCCTTGAACAAATAATGTAACAGATGGACTGACTGCTGATGGAGCAACTTTGAAGTCTGCAGTGACTCTAAACAAAAATATCACTCAGAAGCTAACAGACCCCTCAGGCAAGATCTGTCACACTCTAGCTTTGATTCTCTCATTCAGAAGATACTTCACTTGTGAAATATTGTTAAAAGGAACATTTTCCGGGAGGATAAGAGGATAGCTGCCAAAATGCCATCTGACACGGCGGCGAGAAACAGCAGCAGTGACTCAGCCGTTACATAGGGACAGCTATTCAGCCTGACATTTCTATGTGACTCAGAGATGAGGGCAGTGGCTCAGACCATTTAGCTAGACTCAGAAAACACCGCCAAAGCTCTCCAGCAGAGAGTCTTTGGTGCCGGTCGTATTTTCAAGGTCTGTTTGCTGTCATGTTCACCAATTCAGAACCAGTCCTCTTCAATTCTTTCTTCCACTTGTTTTGATTTACAACAGCTTCTACTGTATGTTATGCAGCACTCTCCCTCCGAGTTTTTTTTCTATGGACGTTAACTTTGACCCGAGGCTTGTTGTCCTCCCTCCCACTAGCTTTTGTTTCATCTCATATCTACTCCTCTGCTGGTTAGCCAGCCCCCTCTAGCCTTTCTTTGATTTCCACGTGCACTGTGTGTATCACGTTGCATGCTGCACACCTACATCACCAATTTCACCTCATTTTTTTGTCATGAATGTGATAGACACACCTGAAATCCAAAAAGCGCGTATATTTCACTTGGAATTGGTTTAAAGAAATTATAGATTTTAAACTTTTGTTAAAAAAAATCAATATAAAGTCTGCCTCTCCTTCCTCTCTGTAGCTCAAGCAAGATGGATAAGCTCCTCAGAAGGTATGTCACCAAGGGTTACTCTCATTTCTTTTATCACCATACATTTAAAGGATCATTCTTACTTATTCAGACTTGAAAATGTCTTCTTTTGGTTGTTTTGTCCATCTTTTGCCAAAGACAGGACAACAAGACACAAACAGTCAGACTATCAGACATTTAAAAACAGGAGGAGAACAAATGCAAATAACCCCGAATCCATTATAAACATCCATGACAGTTTACAGACTGATGTCCTACTGTTTGCTGTAGATGTGCCCTGATAGAACAACAGAATTAATTTGTTCAAATGCCTAAAATGAGGACCTCTCATGATTTCTGACCAAGGTGTCATATCGTTGTGGATCCACAAAGCCTTTGGGAGGTTTGGAGTGCAGAGTCAACAAAGGTTGTGGCTTGGACATGAAGCTGCTATTCATTTTTCTGCCGAATTATTGTTCATGCAATACAATCTTTCCCTTACCTTGAAGGAATAGTTCAATATTTTGGAGGAGCTTTACAGCCAGCAGCTTGTTAGCAGCTTAGCATGAAGACTGGAGACAGGGGAAAAGAGCCTGGCTCTGTCCAAAGGTCACAGCATCCACCTACTGGCACCAGGCGGTTTCTGAAGTCTTGCTAGGAGACGTCAGGCCAAGAGATCCGCCCCCAGTAAAACAGGAAAAGGGCAAGGCTAGCTGTTTCCAACTGTTTTCAGTCTTTATGCTAAGCTAAGCTAATTAACAGATACTCCTCTAACTGTAACTCTTAACTCCTCTTACTCCTCTAACTCTGAAGCAAATAAATGTCCAACTTTTTCTTTGGACAAATAGTTTTTATCTTTTATCTAACAAAACTTTATCGTACTGGTTTCAGTGGTTTTTCCTGTCCACCTTAATAGCTGCAATGCCAGTATGTTTCTATGTCTAAGCTTTTACTTAGAATTTTATTGGTGAGTACAGTGTTATCACAACTGTTTGAAATGATGTCCAGAACAATACAAATAAGACCAAAGTTGTAATAAACCAGAACGATCCTTTAAAATTGACATCCATGAGACAGTTTCTTTTTTTCCATCATTTTTTATTTGTTAAATCATTTCTGTTTTGTGATCACTGTCATTAGAACTTTTTGTTTTTCATTCATCTTTCCTCCTCATGAAAAAGACTCAAACTGCCATCAAACCAACCTCTTCCCTTAAAAGACCATCTGTAGTCACCAAGGGCAACAAAACACACGCTTCCTCCCGAAACGGCCACAGCTCCATCCCCATTAAAACCAGCAGCACAGGGCCCAGGCAGCCCGGAGTAAGTACAGGTCTGAATTCAGCCCAGGGTTTAGGCCTGAGCTGAGTTCAGGTTTTTAGAAAAGGATGGATGGACTCATGATCAGTTTGTTTGACCCTCAAAGATTGAACCTTGTTTGAGAGGTCAAAGAAAAAACTAAGGACATTTTTCAGAAACTTTAACATACTCAAACCTGCACTAATGTATTTTCCTTTTTTGTCAGATAACATTACATTAACACTAACCAAAGCCTCGTCCATTCATCACTGCTACTCATTCGCTCAACCAGATTAGAATGAGTTGTACAAGATTTGTGTGATTACTGTGTGTCCAAACATGTCTTGATTACCAACTTACATCGGGCTTAAAGCAACATTATGCAACTATTTTACCTTAAGATATCAGCTTCAAAATCATTTTATGATACACTGACTTATAAAAGGGAGAATGGCGCCTCTTACCTCACACTTGGCATTGGTCGATGAGATTGCAATTAGATTATGCTTGACCACATTAAAGTACAGATGTAAATGCACCCAAGATGCATTAAGGACAGTTGTGATCTGATCAGCCAAACCATCTCCAGAGGTGGTCAGGGCCACGTACAACAGCTAGATGGGCAGAAATACATTATGTGAGCAATCATTCCAAACCTAAGGTGGCAGCTAGGCAGCTAGCAGCCATTAGTCAGTAAGTCCACAAAGCACTCCTCCCCTTGGTCCTCAACTATGGACAGTATTCAAAACACTCCATCTGCCACCAAAAGTGCGTAATGCTTTACTGTTCTACATTACACACAGAAGAAGCTTGCTCTGTAATTCTTTCTTTTATTAACCCCTTCGGTGAATTCTATGTTTGTTGCTTGAGCAATTGATAGGCTTTTTTCTCTGTACATGAGCCGTTAGCTTCTAGGGCTGAGCCCAACAACGTTAAATATGCCACCGTCCTGTAATTACCTCCTCTGGCTGCTGAGGACTCTTTTCCAGCAGCTCAGCAAAAGTTACATAGTGTTGCTTTAAATGACAGTAGAATAAAAGCAGCTGCAGCTGTCTTTCAACATCTCTGCTGAAAACTAAATCACTGTTTGACTGTGTTGTTATTTTCCAGGGTGGTGTTGATGCGAAATCTCAAACCCCAGGAGCCAAAACTTCTGCAAGAACTCCGGCTCAACCAGGCACGGAATAAGGATTTTACATTTAATATTAATTGTTTTCATTTTGATTTATATAATATATATTTAAAAAGGAGTAAAATTCAAAGATTACTTATGATTTGTCATATTTTTTGTGATACAGCTAGTGCCAAGAAACCTCCCACTCCAAAAAATGAAAAAGGTAAAAAGTAAATGAATAAAGCAATTGCACAAATCATTAGAGGTCACCTTTAGCCTCGCACGGCCACAATACCACAGTCTGATCCGGTCTAACCTGGATCAAACTTGGTCAGCTTTTAGTGAAGATAGCACCTAGTTAATTTTTATTTTTATGATTATTGTTATTTCTTTATTATTTTTCTGTCTTCTGTGACCATCAACATGTTTAAAACATTTGACCCGTTGCTTCTTCTATTGCTTAAGATGCCAAGAGTGGACAGAGCAGCCCTGGTACTCCCAAATCCCCCTCTAGCCAAGCAAAGGCAGCGGCTGAGGCCAACAAAGTGAAGAAGGTTGCGGTGGTGCGTTCTACACCCAAATCCCCTGGCTCGCTGAAGAGCCGCCCACCGGCTCCTCTGGCTGCCGCAGCGCCGATGCCAGACCTGAAGAACGTCAGATCCAAGATCGGCTCCACAGACAACATCAAACACCAGCCTGGAGGTGGAAAGGTGACCTGACTCCGTCTCTAACAGCTACCCCACACAGTCTGAGCCTCTACTGTGCTCTGCAGATGGGAGTTTTAGATTGTCTTTGGAGAAAGAGCTGCTCTGGAGGCAAAAATAATCTTACTGGAGGATTTGAACCTCATGGGGCAGATCCAGAGCAGAAGCTGGGCTTTATGTGACCCTCATTCAGATCTCAGTGATCCCAAAACAATGAAAGTAAGTCTCAAGTTGTTAAAAAAAAACAGATTTATCTTTCATCATGGTCAATTTAAACTTTTGAGGGCCAACTTTTATAACTAATCTCCTAATAGTGAAAGAAAACTTTGGTCTTTGGCTGTACCCACTGAGATTTGAATCAGCCAGTCAGAATATTTCTGCCTCCAGAGCCACTGTGAGAAATGTTTGTTGAACTAAAACTCCAATCTTGATGTTTCCAGTACTCAGAGTGTGAGTATGTGCAAGTATGTGTGTATTTGTTTTGTGGTTGACGAGTGTGTAAGTGTGTGAGATCTATTTTAGCATTAAAAGCACTGCAAGTCTTTGTTCTACTTTTGTGTAGGTTACAGTCACGTGTCAAATGTTTCACTGCTGAAACTGAGAGGAACTTGTTTTGTGATATTTGTGGACCAAAATAAGTAAGTTGATGAGTTGAAAAAAAAAAGTCTTGCTGATGTTTAACTGGCAGATCAAATGAGAAAAAATGAGCCAAGGAACTCTGAAATATGTAAAATATGCAGTTTGAAGGTTGACTCTGGTATTTTTTTAGCCTTATTTTCCCATGTTTTTGGGTGTAAATGGGCTGAGCAGTATACCTAGCAACTATGAACAGCCACTACAATGTAATCAAATAGTCCACATCAAAGTACTTGTTTTTTGCCACTGACAGACTTAGATTGTTATTGTAAGTGTCTGACAACATCATGGATAGGATTCCTACAGAGATAGACCTTTTTATTAAAGAGTAAGATCCTTTTTGTTTAACCAGAAACATCACTATATATCAGTACCAGACTGCATTGACAAAAACAGTAACTTTACTGAGCAGAACACAGGAGCTGCTGGAATACCACTGCCTCAGTCTGTTAGTTACACCTGAACACATGGGAAATAAAATGATAAAATACCAGAGTTATCCTTTAATGGACTTTTGTCTTAATCAGTACCAACACGCTGCTCATTGTTTTGAGGACAAGTTTTTTTTGCCTGTTCCCTTTCCAACTGCCATTATTACCCTCCCATATTTGGTCCTGTTGTTTTTCCTGCTCAATATTTAATTGGGTATAAACAGTTTCAAGACAAATGCACAGTCTGAAGTAGCCCGGCGTTGTCTCGTTCCTCTAATTGCATGCGTTTTACACAAAACCACTGCAACACGATTTTCTGAACCAGTAAGGGTCCATTTCTCTCAGGCTTCTCAAGCTCATGTGTCAAATAACTGCCTACACTCTAAATCTAAAAGCTGACGTTTTCATTTTTCCAGGTACAAATCCTTGAACAGAAGGTGGACTATAGTAATGTCCAGTCTAAGTGTGGCTCCAAAGACAATATCAAACATGTACCCGGTGGCGGCAATGTGAGTAACTGAGGGATGAACTCAACACCAGACTCTTGAGTATCTCTGCAGTTATGATCATCAAAATACATGATCAGAAGATGGACTTGGAATCTGTACAGTCACAATCTGCTTGATAATTGCTACGAAGACAGTGAAATATTTATATATTTTTTAGTTCTTACACTGAAAGCTCCAGGTGCATTTAGACAAAGGGCAACTGCTTTAAGGTATTAAAGCTGGCATCTGTAATATGTTATTAGTTATGAAACTGTATAATTTATATGGCCATTTTGTGTGTATACGTACAGCAAAACACACAAAAAATACTATCCCAATCACTTCCTTTCCAAACTGAGTGTCAGATTTTGCACAATATTTGTATTTTTGTGCACTAAAATCATTACAATACCCCCAGTAACGCCATACATTGCTTCCTCATGCACTTTAACTTTCATGCACAGTTTTGTAGTGGCTGAATCACGAGTGTGACGAAAGTTATGGATGGCAGCTTTAATGAAATTAGTCAGATATGTGTAGTCCTCATCCTTTTAACATCTCATTTCCTCCTTTTGGGCTGAACCCCCCTTTTCTACAGCACTTCTCCTTATAATTTCTAAAAGAGTTTTATTTGTTTTTGCACGCTGCAGGTCCAAATCCTCGATAAGAAGTTGGATTTAACTAACGTCCAAGCTCGCTGTGGCTCTAAAGACAACATAAAGCACACGCCTGGTGGAGGCAAGGTGAGAATTCTGGACATTGTGGACACAGTTTGTGTTTGACTGTCACTCTTGAAATAATTGTGCCATATGTTTTTGTTTCCTGGGCTCACGTACATGATGCCTCTGCCACAAACGGAGGAAGATTTCCTGTTATTACAGTAATGTACAGTTTGATGGTCTCACTCTTCACCTGCAGCCGTGCTGCTCTCAATTACTCAAGAGATAACATTCTCTTCCCCTCAACTCTGCACTTTTCTAGGTTAAAATCCTTGAACAGAAGATGGACTATAATAATGTCCAGTGTAAGTGTGGCTCCAAACATGTACCCTGTGGCGGTAATTTGAGTAACTTAAGTGATGAACTCAGCACCAGTCTTGAGTATCTTTGCAGTTACAAACACCAGAACCAGCCCTCTCAGTAAAACAGAAAGTGGTCTTTTACTCTTTAAGGTCAAAATACCCCAGAGGTTTTCAAAGTCTGACACTGTGTCGTATGTATTTTTATTGAAGCACTTTCAAAATCCTCAATCAGTACAATTTGGTAGCTCATTTGTTTGACACTGTGGGCCCCCACATTAGTCATGCTCTAGGTTTTGGAGCCAAATTATCCATTAGCGGTTCTGATTTGCCATACACCTGTGGATGTACAGACAATTCTTAATGGATTATGACACTGTATGATGACACTGTAAGTCACATTGATTCTACAAATATGGCGCATTATGTCTGTGTCCTGAGTTGACTGAGTTACATGACCTTATACTAAGGGTTTAAAGTACCTAAATTCTGTGAGCTATAACAGCCACTGTAGTGTAAGAAGCCAACAGCTATGTGATGTGCAAAAAAAGTTATATGCCTCTAAAAGAGAGAATGTTGCAGCAAGCTAATGATTTTAAAAGTTACATGTGATGAAATGGTATTATTGTTTACTGTATGATTCAAAGTGATTCATAGAAAACATGTGATAAATGTCACTGTAGGAGAGTAGATGTTAGTGTTCACAGCATATAATGCATATATAATGCATACTTTGTATAATCCATATTAAAGTGTGAAAAAGTTACATAATTTAAAAAAATGATGCAAGGAAGAGTTAAGAAATAATGGTGTAAAAGAAAAAGATAACTTGGTTTTTAAAAAATACAATCAGGACAGGCCAAAATATAATGGTGTATAACAGAGAGTGAACAGGTCAGATGAGGACAGGGCCAGCTTTGACCTGACCCAGCAAGCGAAACTTGGCAAGAGAAGAATCCAGGTGCATACCAGGAGATATTGGCATATGACAAATAAGTTGATAGTGTATTTTAACAGAGGGGACCAAGGATGGACAGTTAGACTAACCAATGTTTTAATGGTGTAAATTTGATAAACCAATAAAATGACCTAAGAGGCGTGGAAAGTCACAGCCAAAACTGTATATAAAGAGGGACAGAGCCAGTACATCTTTGGAGCTCTTCAGGTGTATCTTGTGTGCACTTTGAACTGTTCCCGGGTTTCTTTGTCGACAAATAAACTCTGCTGCCTTGGACACTGCCGTCTCCTGATAATTTTTGGACACCTGAATCAGGCTGAAGACTTCTGATCGTAGCCCAGTGGATTTGGGACTTTAAACCCAAATCCACATCACCACCACAGAACATCAAGTTTTTTAAGTTTTCCTCTGTATCAAAGTAATCTACTAGTAGTTGTCTGTACATCCATGGGTACATTACACACAGGAACGGGTAATAATTAATTTAGCATATTTTGGTGTAAAATGTAAAATGTTTGGCTAAAAAAACACTGTTCAAGTTATAGCTCATAGTGTCACTCACTGAATCAATGGCAATTTGTTTCTTGTAGCATTTAATTAGCATTAGCATTTAATGTAACATTATCCAAGTGACTTAGAAATTGAAGAAAAATATCAT
The DNA here is from genome assembly GCA_033238685.1 of Lates japonicus. Classification (NCBI taxonomy): domain Eukaryota; kingdom Metazoa; phylum Chordata; class Actinopteri; family Centropomidae; genus Lates; species Lates japonicus. The sequence continues at coordinate 580,085 of BRZM01000039.1, read as the reverse complement.
GTAATCATAGCTTTCTGATACTCAAGCTCTTTCCCAATTGTGAAAATAAAAAATTAGGCTACCTAAACAATGACTGTGCAGGTGCTAGTCTCTAATTGTTGCGGTGGCCCTAAAGGTCAAAACAACAACAACACAACACAGCAACATTTCAGAAAATACAATATTTTGCAAAACAATAACATTTCAGATTATAGAACACTTCTTTTTTGTGATTGGACAGAACCCTAGTCAATTGTTTGTTTGTGTATGACTACAGTGAAATGCCGCTGTAGGGCAGAAAGTGATTCTCCACATGGGAAGGGCTACCATTTTTATTTGAACCCGCAGATTATAGATTCCTAATACTTTACTATGCTAATGCTTATCTTAATACTTTATAAGCTGATTTGTGGACTGTGCATCCTATGTGGAGAATCACTTCTGCATATCACTGACATCAGAAGCCAACAAATGGTTAAAAACCTCTGAAATACTTGAAATGAAAGTGGATCATCATAATGTGCAGTCTAATATGAAACATGTACCCAGAGGTGGTAATGTGAGTAACTCAGGGATCTCCTCATCTCTGCAGTTATGATCATCACACCAACACTTGTCAAAAAGAAATTAAAAGTCCCTCCCTGCCCTCCTTAATCAGCCATGTTCCTTGGTTAGATCTCACTCCCCTGAGCCTCAGACTTGTCCCTCCAAGATCTAATTTCTTCTTCAGAAACTGGTCCTCATTTGCAGCTCTGCTGCTGTTCCTTCCTCCAGGATAACAGTCTTTTTTCCCCACGTAACTTTCCAGGTACAAATTCTTGATAAGAAGTTGGACTTAAGCAATGTGCAGTCCCGGTGTGGCTCCAAAGATAATATAAAACATGTACCCGGTGGTGGCAATGTGAGTAGATAAATAAGGGATTGGCCCGTGGCAAGCTGCAGGTATGCAGCTGTTGCCAAAAACCCTTCTTCTTGCTTCTCCTGAATGCATCTTCACAAAGGAGCAGGATGTCAGAGTGCACGAAACCTCCTGTGTGTGTTCAGCCTATTTCCTCCTGACTCTCAGACCTGTTAACACCTCCTATTAACAGTTTTATCATTAAACTTATAAACAGGCATGAGCATTTCATACTGACAGCTAGAAAACTGTAGATTTAGTAGTTTTCTTTTTGTATACACTGATTTCCACCTTAGATTTGAATTAGTCGCCATGAATTGAAGTGTTTTTGTCACAGTGTCATGCTCACAATGCATCTACTGTCACAGCTAACAGTGTTATGTAATGCTCATGGTCTAATGTAAGCTTGATAACTCTGTTGAATCTGTGCTCGTCGGTTTGACTGTGATCCGACATTTTTTAGCACCCAAACAAACCCCTAAACCAACATGCATGAATCCTGTGTGTGGATGTTTTTTATTCAAAATGAGCCTCTTAATTCTCTCACGGTGAAGTGAACTAATTGTGTCATGAAAGTGTAAGGAGAAGGAGTCTCTGCGCAGTGACAAAGAGTTTCTGTCCTCAGCCTCTCCAACAAACCGTGGCTGTTGTTGTGAGATGACCTCAGCCAAGAGAGACAGAGCGCTTTGTGTTAGGAGACGAGCAGCCATGACAGGAGAGCCTGGGATGAGATCATTTTAGACTTGCATTGTGACGCATGGCTGAGAAATATGGCTTTTTTTCTACAGTCAACATGAGCAGTGCATGTTAAAAATGCAGAATATGATTAAATAAACTTAATATTTAACTGTTTTAACATGAAACTCCATCACTTTTCTGCATTTTTTTTAAAATAAAGTGCAAGTAAACGCTCACAGATAGGAGTAGAAAACTTCAATATCTAATCCAGTTTGAAGTGTTTTATAGATCTCTGTTTTCTCTCTTTGATTAAAGTTTTATTCTGTGTACTAACAGGCCAGTTTATAGGATCAGCTCCTCAGTACTTGCATGCACAGTGAGTATAAAGTGACCCCTGTTACTCCAGATTAAAACACTGTTTTCCTGCTTTGTATTTTGTTCCTCTCACAGGTTCAGATTGTGCACAAAAAGATCGACTTGAGCAGCGTTACATCTAAATGTGGATCGAAAGCCAACATTCGTCACAAACCAGGTAAAATATTTATTTTACTGTATATTCCGATTTAAAATTGAAAAAGACAAACTTTATAACTTGGGAGAAATAAAAAGCAAATATCTTTCAAAGGGAATAATTTAATGTAATCTAAGTGTGAACCACCTTATTTTGTGTATAAAAATACTCAAAGGTCCACTTACCAGCTTTCAAGAGCACATTCTTCATCAGTGAATGGAACTGACTCCTATTATTATGTTAATTTGTCAAATTACTTTTGAGCCTCTGAAAATGGAGGGATTGTGTAAAAATGGCTGCAGTTCTCTAAAAGGTTCGTGGGATATTTTTGTTAAACCCCTTGAATTAAAGCTGAAAGTCGACACTTTAATCACATCTTGACGGCTTCATTTCAAATCCATCATTGTGGTGTACAGAGGCAAAATTAGGAAAACTGTCCCAGTGCTTAAGGACCAGACTGTATATGTGCAGTATATATTTTAACTTATTGACAATGATGCTGTTTTCATCAGGTGGTGGAAATGTGGAGATCAAAAATGAGAAGCTGGAGTTCAAAGTCCAGTCCAAGATCGGCTCTCTGGACAACATCGGCCACGTTCCTGGTGGAGGACAGAGAAAGGTAAAAACACCACGACCAAACACTAGATTTACTTTAGTTATTAGAAGCTGCTGTGTTGCTCTTTTTTCTTTCATGTTATCATGTTCTGCCTGTTGCTTGGCCAGAGCTTTTATCTGCATTAGTTTTCTTCCTCTTAGTGGGTGAAACACTGTCAGCAACAGAGTTTCACACCTCTCAACACAAACAGCAACACCCAGGTTGTCTTAACTGAAACTGTAAAAAAAGAAGAAGAAAGATTTCAGTTATTTCCACTCAAAATTCTGTTATTTATCATCTTGACAGTTTTAGTTTATTCTCTAAAAGTGCTGATTGAGCAGGAACAGGTGTTTTCTTTGCCCTGGATGTTGCCTCTCAGGCTCTCTGCGTTCTTGGTGGAGCCTGAGGAAGCCTGCAGGCGACTCTCAGGGCTGAAATAAAGACTACAGCCTCCTCTGAATTAATCTGTGTTTTATTGACACTTGATATATGAAAAGTAAGTGATTAAAGCAGGGGAGTGTTGTTTTAAGTGGAGCATCGCAGCATTTACTGTCCAGGTTTTCATCTCTCTGATCTGAGATCTAAAAGCTGAAACACTGAAGTTTTAACCCAACAGCGGCCATTTTTAGAGCTTTATAAAAATACACAGCTAAGCCTGCGGGGTGCCTCATCACTCCCTCCATCCATCCATCTCTCATCCTTTCCTCCTTTGAGTTTGTCATCATCACTTCTTCTCCCTCTCTTGTTTAAAAGCTTCAGATGCTTCCTTCTTCTCCACTCGGTTGGTTTTCTGTAAATTATCAGTTTCAGTTCTCATTATTATTCTGTTTCTTGTCGTTCAGCATTCTTCATTTGTTTTTTTTCATGTGTTGTGTTTTGATTTTCTGTTGACGCCATTTTTTTGTTGCATGGCCTTTTTGTCATTCCCTTCGCTGTGGGATTGGGGGGGGGCTCCTCTGTAGAGAGAGAAGGGGAGAGAAGCAGAGGGGAGCACCTCAGACAGCCCCTCCATCCCCTCCCCCGCTGTCACCCCCCCTCAGTCACCTCAGACTGTCCCTTCAGCACCCAACACACCCATCCTGACGAACCCCCTCATAAAGATTGAGGACTCCTGTAAGTACTTTAACCCTGGTCCTTATTTCATCACAGGCTTTAGTTTGTGTTGTTATTTCTCCGGATGTTTGGTTTTACATTTACAACAGCAACAATCAGGTGGATACATGTGTTTACCTATTAACACTCACCTGGTCACCGGTGGGTGGGGTTAGGGTCAGGGTCAGGCGGGTGGGGGGTAAGGGGATTAAAATGGGAAATCAATGCTGCGACCAGTCCTGTGTTTGTACACTGAGTTTGTAACAGAGAGAGAGGGAGAGAAAAAGACAGAGGGAAGGAGAGAGAGAGACAGAGACAGACAGATGAAGAGGGAGAACGAGAGAGTGGGGAACAAAAAGAGAGGGAGACAGACAGAGAGACTGACTGACGGGAGGGAGAGAGAGACAGAGAGGGACAGATCAACAGAGAGGAAGAGAAGCAGAGACAGAGAGAGAGGGAGCCAGAGAGACAGAGATTTTCCCAGGTCTTAATCCAGCAGCTCTGATTATGGATCATCCCCCACTTCTCTGTAGTTCAGTTCCTATTGTTGCCACCAGAGTCTGCTCTTGTCTTTCTAACTGTGCCTCCTCCTCAGTGTCTGAATCACTGCAGGAAACAGAAGTGTTACAATAAAGATCCCAGACTTTTTATCACCCACTCACTGAAGATGTCCTGACCTCCACCTGTGATCTCACCGCAGATTGAGAGCCACAAACTGACCTTCCGCGAGACGGCCAAGGCCCGCACTGACCACGGTGCCGAGATCGTCTCCTTGGAAGACTCCCCCCACCAGCTCAGCACCGTGTCCTCCTCCGGCAGCATCAACATGGCCGACTCCCCGCAACTCTCCACGCTGGCCGACCAGGTGTCCGCCTCTCTGGCCAAACAAGGCTTGTGAATGCACCCACCTCCACCCTCCACCTCCACCTTCCACCTCAACAACCACAAAAAAACAAAAACAACACCACGACCACGTAGAGGAGTTGTGATGCCTTCCTCCTTATTTTCACAGGACTTTTTTAGCTACCCATCACTGTTTATCCTTCACTAACCTTTGAAACTGCTCTCAAGCCATTACTAGTAGAGTAATGAGAAAAAAAAACGGATTAACAAGTAGGCCAAAATGTATTTAATTACTCTCTGTGGTCTTTGATCTCTATGATTTCTACCTTTTGTAAGTGTCCCTTTTAAGAGTTAAAGCACCCCAGCAGAGCAAAATTCTCCTTGTGAATCTGAGGAATCATTTTATCTTTACACATATCCTGGTGAATCTGGTTTTAAGACTTGGTTTCCTGTCACACTGACTGTTAAACCGTTTAGAAAGTTATGTTTTCAATGTCCCCCCTTGATGGGTGTCTCCTGATAGTTTTTTTTTAAAATATATATGAATAAAAATACAGAACTGGAAAGTGGAGGGAAATGCAGGCTGCTGGGGTCCAGTTTGTGCTAAAGCAGAAGGAACAGTTAACAGGGTAAAAAGGGTGAGGGGGTGCGTGAGGAAAACTGTTAAAAAGAAAAGTAGCAAATTTCTCGTCAAGGCAGAAAAAATGCTTTCAGACCTCACTGCTGTCTTTTGCTTCGTGTAGTCCCGACATGTACCGCACCTCAAGCTACTGTAGGTGACGGGGGTGTAACCTGGATTTTAAAAAAACAGCTAGAGTAGAAACTTTGGTTTGTGTTGGGCACAGTTTTATAATCGTATTCTGTGGATATATGACATGTATTTGATATGAAGAAACATTTGTATTGTGCCTGCTACTGTCAGTGTTAATTAATTTTATTTTTTTGTTGTTACTGCTCTATTGTAAATGCGCTAAAGCTTCGACGTATGACGAGGAGGTAAATTAACCTTAAAATGTAACTTTCATGGCCAAATTATCAAGAGACAGAACAAGTTCATCAGCTCAGCTCATCATTAATCACAGTATTTAAACTCCTGTATGCACTTAACGGTAGGTAGAATAATGTTCATCGCAGTTATTCAGAAGTCTTAAAGTGAGGCTACGCAACTTTTGCAAAACAGAGGACACTACTTATGAGATATGCTGCCTTCGAATGGAAGTCGTCAGCTCATGGTTATGGTATGGAAAGTTGTGTAGTTGGTATGCTTGGTGTTTAAGTTGTTAGCGCCTCATATCCACATAGCTGTTTTCTTTTCTTTCCAGAATTTGCCTCTTGTACATTGAAAATTTTTTAGCCAAACTTCAGACATATGTGTGTCACAGGAAGTTAGCATAAAATCAAATTACTTGACTTTGATGGCATATTTAGCTAGCTGTGCAACTGCATGCTAACTGGTCAAAACATAACAAAATATTTCTCAAAAATGGCGACACACCTTGCAGACCAACCTCCTCACAAAATGAGTGTTTAAATGGACATTTCTATATGTCTTTAAAGAACTGCATTTCCTTGCATTGAACACTAGGGGGTGTACTGAATTATGGACTCAAAACAAAACTCTGGAAACTAGGTCTAAGTTGAGAGAATGCTACTGCAACATGAACGCGTCACAACTTGTGAACTTGGAGCTTTCAGGAGATTCTGAGCTCTGAGGTCTGAGGTTGTGAGTACCACAAGAGGGCGGCGTACATATAGACTTGTGAAGATGGCAAACATGACCCTATTTGAAGGCAGCAATAATGCTAAATGCTATCACTGATATTTAGCATTTGGTCAATATGCTACGCTGTTTTAACAGGAGCACAAGTGTAGAAGAAGTAGCTTGCTAACGTTAGCTAAAAGTAGCCACTGTGTGTAAGAGGAAGGTTGTGTTATGTCTTCTCTCAAAAGTTACATAGTCACACTTTAAGGGGTTGGAAACTAGTATTTTAAAATGTACTCTGCAGGAATGAGGATGGATGGATGAATGATGGTTGGATGATTGGGCCAAGTTGAGATGAGGGATTTGGAGAGCTTCTGCTAAAAAGTGAGCAACAAGAGAAACTGTACAGCATTGAGTTCTAAGCACCTGTACCTGTGCACTGAACATACAAAAGACAGGAATCGTCAGGATGTGGCTCTCAGCTGGTTGCTTTGCTTTCCTGGCAAAGAAAGAAACGGCACCACGTGGCCAAAAGTATGAGGACAGATAAATTTTTGGTGATTGCGAGCATCTCTATCCAAAATCATGAGCATTAATCTGGTGCTATAACAACGATGTGTGATACATACCCTGATAAGTCTGACATCATTCAAGACTTGATTTCCTGCCACATTAACTCTTAACCCTTTAGGAGGTTGTTTTTAATGTCCCCATTAATCTCCCTGTTTTATTTATTCATGTTTTGATATAGAGGGACATGGGAGAGACGTGCAAACCACTGTGGCTCAGTCTAATTAGAGGAAACTCAACATGATATGGTGCAGCTGCTTTCCGGTTAATCATCTCTTGACCTCTAAATGATTTCATGACCCCTAGTGGGGAGTCTCAACCCTGATTTTGGGAACCACTGGATCTAAAAGTACTGCACCCCAGACCAGAAAGGCATGTTCACATACTTTTGGCCACATGGTGTATTTCATATAAAGGAATATTAGGGAGACTTTGAAGGAGTTCAGGTGGACTAACATTTACTTTTCTGTGAAGTGTTATTGTATTTAAAAGAAACAAAATGCAACCTGCTGGGGATTTATCACCAGTTTCCTGTTTCTCTGAATTTGTAATAACATGTTCCCTTATTTAAAATACACTCAGTCCATGTCCTAATGTTGATCAATATTCCCAGTTACTTGCATTTAATGAGTGAACTTCTTGCATGCGTCTCATGTAAGAGAGCGCCATCTGCTTGTTGCCTCCCCCCTTCACAAAGTGGTCTCTTTGTATATCCTGTTTATATATGCGTTCTGAAATCGGAAGGATATGCAGACTAAAAAAAAAAAGTGTGTTTGAGTAAGCGTGTGGGTGGTGCTAACCTTCACTCACAGGTCGTTATAACGAGTCAGGACGTCCCACACTTTGCTCCCAGACTGTGTATGTTTCACATTACTGCCAACATAGATAAAAAACAGTATTTTATCTCTATGGTTGCAAAAAGACGCTAATTTAATTTAAAAGAACAAACACATAGGACTTCGTAAGAGTGCGCTTGCAATGTTATCTGCATGCTACAGTAAATTCTCGGTTCTTCTTTTCCCCCTTGAACCAGTAGACCACTTTTGTCTCTGTGTGCAGGACAGACATGAGAACGCTGAGGGATGGGAGTTGATCCCAAAAGTGTGCGATAAAAGTTTCTTTGCACTGGAGCTGTTTGGAGAAGAGACGTCTCTGCAGAAAGAAAAACTCCCATCACCCTTTTTATTTCTTTACTTTTTTCTTTTCTTTCTTTTTTTGGGTTAATTAATTCTGACGCTGTACAGTCAGGAATGGATCCGTTCGTTATCAGCATTTTATCAACTGGTCTATGATGACTTGTTGCTGTATATGTGTATTTGAAAATAAATGCTATGAAGTCACAGTTGTTGTGAAGTAAAGTAAAACTGTATGCCAGAAATCACTCCTGAACGTTCACTGTCAGCCATTTTGTGTCAAATCTAATAATGAGCCTGTAATAACAAATGACCAACACAAAGATCAACTGACGACAGTGAACCAGTGTGTGAAGGAGTGATTTGTGGCAGTTTTTACACTTAAAGACGGAGGCCAGAACAACTGTAACAAGTTAAACATAAATGTTTTAATGGTACTATTTACAAAGAAAAAACACCCTGCTTTTGATTAGGTTAACTGTTGCAAACAATCGAACAGGTACATCAGGACATCTTTGCTTAACCACAAAAGAAAAAAAACAAGAGTGATTGGATGAAGGTGGCATAAGAGGTGTAAAATGAAAACAACCATAGATTTTTTTTTTTTTTGTACAGTAATTAGGTCGGGCAGGAGGAGTGAGAAGGGGATGAGATGTGGGTGAGAGTGTGAATACAGGTGGACATTCAGTAGGTGGTAAAAAACAAAGTCCTTGCAACGGTTATGTCTGATCTGATCAATTTGATAGAAACTATTTAAACAGCAGAAAATTATTCCTTAATTGAAGAACCTGAGCTACGAAGCGAAGGTCATAGCACAAGGAGAGATTTGAATGGATGAGCTGTTACATTTGAAAACTGAACCAGAAAAAGGGAGGTGTGAGCAGAGGGGTAATTGTGTGTTGAGATGCCTATATTTGCCACACCCCACTTGTTGCACAGCAACAATTGAGAGAAAAAGATTACAGATGATGCAAATTATCCCCTGTGATTATTCTTTTCCTTTTATAATACGGAAATTCACTGCTGTTGTGGGATAAGACTAACGCTATATGCTTTCACATGCAGCAGCGCCACCGTAGGGCAAGTGTCGAAAGAAATACCCTAGTCTCACTATATACCACAACCCTTCTTTGATACAGAACAGAAAGTTTTTAAAAGAGAGAGACTGAGGAGGGTGAGGATGGGAGCTGGACATCCTCCAAAACACAAAAAAAAAAAAGACGAAGGAATGGATTTAATCCAAAGAAGAAAATACACAAAGAATGTGGGTTGTTATTTGGGAACAGAGGAACAAATACAATAAAAGATGTCAGGGACGAAAAACGAACAAAGAAAAAGCAAACCAACAAACCCAGACTTGGCAGTCGGAGAAGTGCTCTGGCAGTGATTCTAGGCACTCCAGGGGGAGAAGAAAGGGAGGGGCCACATCCTCAAATGTACTTGCTTATTTGATGATGGTGGAGAGCAAAAAAAAGAGGGGGGGTTTTTTTCTGTTTTATTATTTACCCACTAAAAATGTATGGGAATTACAAGCAAAACTAGTCAATAGAAAACAACCTCAATAAGGTCTTTTGAGTGAGTCTGCTACATAGTGCGCATAAGAAGACGCGACATGTCGAAACACCACTAAGCCCCCTCATGTACATTATTGTTTAGCCTACCACAGAATCTTTTTGTAACGTGTTGTTTTATTTTTTTTTTTTTTTTTACATTTATCCTTTTTCCTTATCAAACAAGTGTAGCAAAAGGCTTTATCCCACTAATGTTCACTAAAACTGTGAAAGTGGCTAGACTGATGTTTAGTCATCAAACAACAGAACCCATTAATGACCTTATCTCTGCTTTTGAGGTTCTGTTTTCTGTTAATGCCAGAGAGGAGGGGAGGGGTGGTGCTCAAGGGGAAGAGGAGAGGATGGTAAGAGGGCCGGGCCACTGGTCTGAATGCGTCATTCATCGGTGGTGGAAGCCTGTGTTTGGGGTGCTCGGCCATCGCAGATCCACAGATGCCCGGTCCAGACGCTCAGAGGCCGTTGCTCGGCAACCTGGAGATGCTGCGCATTCTGGGCCTGATGGTGGCCGCCTCGGCCTCGGCTCAACCGGCCGGCATGGTGCCACACGCTCCCCACGGTGCTACCGCTCGAAAACAGAAGACGCATGTTTTGTGCCTGAGATGGCAATACCCTAAAGGTTAACTGAGTCACTACTATGGACAAAAAACAGTGATTTTACTGCGCAAAGAACACAGAGCTGCTGGAATATCCTGTCTCAAACTGTAGCCTGTTACTAATGTGAAGGATCTGGAATATTGCCCAATTAACCTTAAGTTCATTTAAGTCTCTGGCCTGATGCAGTTCTGGTAGTTTTGAAACCCGACAAGGTTCGAAAGGGCAGTCCACACGTTTACAAAATAAAAGGCTGCCAACAGCCTCATGTGCAGTGAGCATTGAGCCGCCACAGCAAGAAGGTTCTAAGCCGAGTTCGGCTGTGTGAGTTTGTGATGTTCTCTCTGAAAGCTCGTGTGGGTTTCTGTGTGTCTCCTCCAGCCCCACAGTCCAGATGCAGGTTAACTGGTGACTTAAATTGTCTATAGGTGAATGTGGAGTGTGAATGGTTGTGTCTGTTGCAAGGGCTCCTGTGATGGACTTCTGTGATCCGTACAGGTGTCTCTGGTCTAATGACAGCTGGGATATGCCCAGCCCCCCATGACCCTAACAGAGTTCAAGATACAGATACAGATGGACGCTAACTCAGTTGTAAAGGGACGGTTTCATTCCAAAAAAACTGTCTTAAGATTTGGATGATGTGATGCTAAAGGAAAATTAGCTATTTGTTGCTCATGATCCAGAGCTAGGAGATTGCAAGCACAGTAACTCAGCCTCTACTGTTTTATCCAAGCCAAGAAAATGTATTTTTTATTGCTCTTTTAACGAGGAGCCTCCCGGCAACAGAGCTCTTCATGTGGGAGTGAGTGTGTTTAACGGTTAACAGACTAATGGCAGTTTTTACACTTAAAGACTTGAGGCCAGAACAACTGCACCAAGTTAAACATAAATGTTTTAATGGTACTATTTACAAAAAAGAAAAAACAATTCTGCTTTTTGATTAGGTTAACTGCTGCAACAATCGAACAGGTACATCGACATCTTGCTTAACTACAAAAGAAAAAAACAACAGTGATTGAATGGCTGTGGCATAAAAAGAGGTGTAAAATGAAAACAACCATAGATTTTTTTTTTTTTTTTTTTTGCATAGCAATTAGGGTCGGGGCAGGAGGGGAGGAGAAGGGGAGGGGAGAGGGTGAGAGTGTGGTGGTTATGTGGACATTTGCAGGGTGGTAAAAACAAAATCCTTGCAACGACAGTTTGGATCTGATCAATTTGATAGAGAAACTATTTAAAACAGCAGAAAATATTCCCTTAAATTGAAGAACCTGAGCTCAGGAAGGGAAGGGGTCAGGTGGGGAGAGATTCTAGCTGAGAGCTGCTACATTTGAAAACTGAACCAGAAAAAAGGGAGGTGGGAGCAGAGGGGGGGGGGGTAATTGTGTTACGTCTATATTTTGCCACAATTTGACTTGTTGTAATACAGCAACAATTGAGGAGAAAAAAAGATTAGCAGATGGTGCAAATTATCCCTGTGATTTATTCCTTTTTCTCTTTTATAATAAGTGGAAATCTTTACCGTGTGCTGTTGTGATAAGACTAACGTTAGCATGTTTCTCAGCATGCAGCAGCGCTTTACCGTAGGGGGCAAGTGCTCGAAAAAGAAACACCCCAGTCCTGTTATATACCGTCAACCCTCTTTGATACAGAACAGAGTTTTTAAAAAAAGAGAGAGACTGAGGAGGGTGAGATGGGAGCTGGACACTCTCCAAACACAAAAAAAAAAAAAAAAAGACGGTAAAGGAATGATTTAACTAAAAAAGAAGAAAACACACAAAGAATGTGTTGTTATTCTGGAACAGACGGAACAAATACAAATAAAAGATGTCAGGAATGAAAAACAAACAAAGAAAAAGCAAACCAACAAAACTAGACTTGGCAGTCGGAGAAGTGCTCTGGTGATTTCAGGCGACCTCTAGGGGGAGAAGAAAGGGGAGGGGCCACATCTCAAATGTACCTGTTTATTTGGATGATGGTAGGGGAGGAGCAAAAAAAAAAGAGGGGGGGGGGGGTATTTTTTCTTGTTTTGTTATTTGTCACTCCACTAAAAATGTACATGGGAATTACAAGCAAACTAGTCAATAGAAAACACCCTTTGGCCATATTTTGAGGAGTCCGCTACATAGTGCGCTACAAGTGTACACGCGACATATGAAACACCACTAAGCCCCCATGTACATTGTTTAGCCTACTACAGAATCTTTTTTGTAACGTGTTGTTTTATACTTTTTTTTTTTTTTTTTTTTTTTTTACATTTATCCTTTTTTCCTGTGACAAAAACAAGTGTAGGGAAAGGCTTCTATCTCCATAATGTTCACTAAAAACTGTGAAAAGTATTAGACTGATGTTTGAATATCAAACAACAGGAACCCATTTAATATCTTATTCTGCTTTGAGGTTCTGCTTGTTAATGCCAGAGAGGAGGGGGAGGGGTGGGGTGCGTTTCAAGGGGGGAAGAGGAGGAGGACGAGAAGAGGGGCCGGGCGACCTCAGCCTCAGTCAGTCATTCATCGGTGGGTGGAAGCCTTGTGTTTGGGGGTGCTCTCGTCATCACAAGGCAGATCCATGTCGTCCGAATCCAGACGTCCGTAGGCTGTTGCTCGGCAACCTGAGATGCTGCGCATTCTGGGCCTGATGTGGTGGTCGCTCTCGGCCTCGGGCTCCGGGGCTGGGTCTTCTGGCAAGGGGAAGCTACGACGTTCCCACGGTGCTACCGTCTGAAAACAGAAGAGTATGTTTTGTGCGCCTGGAGATGGGTAACAATTTAAAGGTTAACTGGAGTCACTACCATGGACAAAAACAGTGATTTTACTGCAAAGAACACAGGAGCTGCTGGAATATCCCTGTCTCAAACTGTGGTACTTATACTAATGTGAAGGATCTGAATATTTCTTCCACCACCTGTTCATTTAAGTCTCTGGGCCTGGATGCAGTTCTGGTAGTTTTGAAACCTGACAATTGAAAGGGCAGTCCACACGTTTTACAAAATAAAAGGTCAGTTAAATAGCCATGGTGCAGTGGTTAGCATTGTCGCCTCACAGCAAGAAGGTTCTGGGTTTGAGTTCGGGGCTTTTCTGTGTGGAGTTTGCATGTTCTCTCTGTGCCTGTGTGGGTTCTCTGCAGGTTCTCCAGCTTCCTCCCACAGTCCAGACATGCAGGTTAACTGGTGACTCTAAATTGCCCATAGGTGTGAATGTGAGTGTGAATGGTTGTGTGTCTATGTGTGTTGGCCCTGTGATGGACTGGTGATCCGTACAGGGTGTCTCTGGCCCAATGACAGCTGGGATAGGCTCCAGCCCCCCATGACCCTTAACAGATAAGTGATACAGATAATAGATGGATGCACTAGCTGTAGGGATTTCTGCTCAGCCTCCAAAAACTGTCTTAAGATTTGATGATGTGATGCTAGTGAAAATTAGCTATTTGTTGCTTCATGGGATCCAGAGCTTAGAGATTAAAAGGCACAGTAACTCAGCCTCTACTGCTTTAATTCAAGCCAAGTAAAATGTATTTTTATTGCCTTTAATGGAGGTATGAAGCCTCCTTAAGTAACAGAGCTTCTTCATGTGGGAGTGAGGTAAGCGAACGGTTAACAGACTAATATAATCACATCTAATCTCAGATGTTTCCATGGTGATTTGAAAGCTGAGTAGTTCTTTCTCATTCAAAGAAAAACAGATCTATTCTGTGGTCCAGTACCACCTAATCAATAATGTGAAGAATAAAGGCAATCACGGTACGTACCCGTTCTTCGAAGGTGAAGTCCGGCGTCGAGCACCTCGTGTCCTCGCTGGACAGCAGCCGATGGGAGTCCCTGGAGCAGGGCGTGTGGGGGTTGGAGGCGGTGTCGGGGCTGGCCGGGCTCATGGGCGACGGCACGTGGCTGTAGTCGTGCAGCATGGGGCAGTGGCCTGGGTCCGGGGACGCGGGCTGAGGGGTGGGAGGGTTGGTCCCGCACAGCAGCGGCGTGGTCCGTCCGTCGACGGATTTGTACGACCTGAGGGACAAGGTGATCGACGGTGAGAGGAAGACACGTTTAGACTTCACGTCTGCAGTCTGTTATTAAATACTAGCTTATCAGGTGTGTTAATGGTTGTGTGGTAGTGACCTGCTGCCTCTCCTCTTAGCCGGAGCCAAGGCCATCCAAGTCCAGCGGGCTCGCTCCTGATCCTCATACGGCTGATGGAGCTGGATGAAGGCTGCGTCTGTCAGGTCCTCCACCTGTAGACACAAAACACCATCAGGACCCCATCACTCTACAAACTGCTGTTCAATACTGTGTCTATTAATCAACTGACAAAAAAATAATGCCCACATTTTTGATCATTGATTAATCACTTTGGTACTTTGACTAAAAATACCAAAAATTCAGTTGTTCCTCCGGTAAAGTTAATTTGTAAACTTCAAGATATTTTTAAAACCACAAAGAATGAATTTAGATTTCACATAATTTAATGCTTCACTGTCTTTTCATGCCTAGAACCTGGCCTAGCAACATAATATGGCTACAAACAACAAATGCAAAGCTGTGGCTACACAAAAGAAGTTAGAAGTTACACTGGTACTCACTCTGTTCAAAAATAATATCTGTAATGATAGAACAAGTGAAATATAAGAAACCAGAAGTTTTTCTTAAGTTTTAGGGGGCAAATGTCATATTAGGGCCAGTACAGTGTCCTCTCTGTTAGGCACTGAGCGTAAGTCTTAGAACAGTCGGGAAAACCCTGAATAAACATCACCTGGAGCTGGATAAGCAGCAGAAAATAGATGGAGGAACCAATTAAAACATTTAAAGTTTTACTATTCACACATAAAAACATATTGTAACTGCCATTATTATGGTAGGCTAGAAAAAAAACACATCAGATCTCTGTAAAACTACATTTAAAGGTCAAAATCTGATCAGACAAGATAAGCTTATGAATATGTCAACTTGAAAAACCGTCTGCCATTTTATAGATTAACCAAGAGAATCTGCATTTAATCCTTTGTTAAAATCATTGCTTGTTGCCCTACTTCAGTCTGAAAGGTTATTAAACTGCACCCATGGAGTTAGAAATATAACCACCAGGTGTCACTTTAAATATCTGAAGTGCAGGTGATATATTCTGTTTTAGTGTGTTGTTTTTTGTACCTGTTAAAACAGAATGATAAGAGAGCTGACAGGTGAAGTTTAGTTTCAAATACTGACCTCCCGTTCATCCTCCTCTTCAGTTATGGGCTGGGAGAAAATGTCCACTACTCGCCAACTGTGCAAAAAGATGAATTAACGTGAGTGCAGGAAACCAGTCAGTGCAGTCAGTTTAACTCAGCTCCTGTGTCAGGCCACAGGTGTTTTTATTACCTGGGTGTGAGAATCTCTTTGTACTGCAGCTTCTCCACTCTGGTGGTGGCAGCCACAGACATGGGGATCACTATGTTGTTGATGTCAAAGGAGCTCTCACCTCGCCTCCTCTTGATGGGCTGCTGCTGGAGGTCAGAAGAACAACGTGAGGATGACACACAGAAAACAGGCGACAGCAAACACTGACACACCTGTAGTGCAATCTGAAAACAACAGCAACAGCACAACCTCATAAACTGCCCTCAGGACTGAACCAACACTTCCCTAACTGAGTTTCACAGGGGCTGTTTTTATTACATGAAGAGTTGAGCCTTAATTTAATATTACTCATTAACATTATTTATCTGTTTATGTGGTCATATATCAACGTTTCCACTTGTACATGCTAAGTTTAAGTCACATGATGAGTTCACATCAAAACACATTTTGTATTTTTGAAGAATTCTAAGATTTAGATGTAAAAAACTGAGGCAGTGGAGTTTAACACACTAATAAGGGTAATTCCTTATCTAAGTGTATATTTTTGTCCAGATCACCTGCATTATGTTGTAACATGTTGTGTCTAACTGTGGGGGATTTCTAACAGATAAGTAGCTTAAAAATAACTCCACTCCTGTGTTAAAGACATCAACGGGCATCATTTAAATATCAACACCTTTGCTCTTTGAGTATTTCTCAGATGATTCTTGTACTCATGTGGTTAGTAGAGCTGCAGCAGCTGGCCTGATGTTAACTTTTCAGTTTCTCTGATTCAGTGTTTTTCTTTCCTACCACATTTTTTGCCTCAGTAATCACAGAAAAAACAAGAAAATTCAGTTTCAGTTTTCGTTTCTTTTCTTGCCCACCCACTCACATTATCAGTGTTTCACAGACACAGGTCCTTCTTGGGCAGCAGGTAGATAAAATCACATGGTTTCAGCTTCAGTAAATCTTACATTAGGATCTCTTGTTTCGCTCTTTTCAAACAAATTTTTGGACACACACGTTTGAGCTGCAGTAACTGAGTAGTGTAGAGAGATAGCCTGCATGGGAGGTGTTCAAGGGACATGTATAAATTGCAGCTACAAGAAATAACCCAAGTTTTCCTTCTAAACTGCACGAGTCTCTGTACACACACATACTGCACCATCCACCACCACAAGTAAATTCTCAATCTGAACAGTGTCTGGCAGCATGTTTTCAAACAATTACAGTAGTTATTATTAAGTTTGAGTCTCCTACGCCTGCTGTTTTAGAGCCTTTAACTTCCTCATTATCTGTCACGAGATTTGTACAGTGAAAGAAATTGTGCATCTTAATTGTACTTCATTAATAAAATCCTATCGCACTGCCTCTCCTGCCTGTGATGGAGGTGATGGAGGCTAAAATCTGGTCTGGTTTGTCTGATCTCAGTAGCATTCAGCACCAGAACTCAGAGCATCGAGGCGTTTAAAAACAGGGCTGGGTTTGTATAACTTTGCTGTTATCCTGTGAAACTGGAAGCTCCTCGACTGACCATCTGAACCACTAACAACCAGGTGGCAGCCCTAGTTTAGCCCCACTTATCTATCAAGCCCAATAGAGTTGAAATGCAGTCCAGCGTTTCCTTACAGGTGTGCTCGGGACGCTCTGGCTGCCGGGCCCCAGTGGTGTGGAGTTCTCTGAGGACGTGGACAGCTGGCGCGTCAGGGGGCTGTGAAGGGACGAGTGCATGTTGGCCACAGTTGGGCAAGGGCTGCTCGAGTCCAAGAACAGTTTAGGGGAGGCTGAAGGAGAGGAGACGGATTTAGACGACTGCTCGGTTTTCTTAAGCCACAAGAAACTCATCACTTATTGTAACAGCACATCTACACTACACACTACAGGGAAAAGCATCTGGAACCTTCAGTATCACATTAAACAGACCTTAAGGATGAATGCCTTTCTGGTGCAGATATACAACTCTTCATTTATTAAAGACTCACTGTCAGCTCTATCCAGCGAGGGCTCTCTTAATCTCTTGCGGCTGTAGTTTTTGTCGAAGGGCCCTAAGGGGGTGGAGAGGGCCTGCAGCCGCTCGGTCTTGCACACGGCCTGGCCCTCGAGCCTGGCTGTGTTTAGCACAGCACTGCTGCTGCCACTGCTGCTGCTCACACCACCGTCCACGGTCCTGGGCTTCTCAGCACGGTTTTTATAGTGGCCCAGTCCTGCAACACCAGGAACCATTCAAGTTTTACCATTAGATGGCGTTTTTTCATGGAGTAGAGGGTTTAAAATTTAAACATCAGGGTGTCTGCAAGCCCATAGATTCATAACACTTGACACATTGGTTATGAAAAGTGTGTATGTTTCACCACTAATAATAGAAGTAACAATGAAATCTACTGTAGCTCTGCATGTGGTTGCAAAAGCACTGTAGCTGTCTCTGCTCCGTGGTGTTATGAAATAAAATGGTTACAGGGAAAAAATGGTGTTATGAAATAAAAACAGCTGGAATTAAATACAAACGACCTGCAATAACCTCTGTGAAAAACATAGTAATGAGCACAGGTTTACAAATACATTGGCTCATTTCACAGGAATATTTTATCTCCATTTGTGTGATTACTTGGTCTTAATCTCTTGTTTATGTATTTAATATGGAACAGGACTCTACATTGAAAACATCTATTTATCAATATAACTTCAGACAGCTTCATAGCATCACTGTGTAGGCATGAGTTAGTTAAACGGGTTAAAACCTCTTTCCTCAGAGGCCTTTGGTTCGGTCACATTTGTACTTACTGACTGCCATGAGTGAGTTGGTGAACTTGTGCTTCTCTTTGGACGAGGAAAGCTTGTGTTTGAGGGAGAGCTTCTTCAGTGGTTTGCTTCTCTCCAGTGACTTGTTCTGCCACTGGCTCTTCATCACCTGCTGCAGACGTAGGCCTATACAAACGTCTGAGGAAGAAATAAACACAGTGAGGGAAGTCTTACAAGTGTGCAGTGTATGTAAAGCTGGATACTTCACATTTACTGTCTTCAGCAACATTAACAATTCACAGTGGCAAGCCAAAGGCAATCTATGAGCTTATGCCAAATCCACTGTCGTCTTGTGGTTGTAAATACAACTTTGCCTCAATTATGTATCAGTCCTCAGAGATGTGTGCTCTGAATTTAGGACAAAACATGACAAACTCCTTAATAATCACAAAAATGTCTTGATCTGTGGGAACCCTGGGTAACACTTGACAATATTCTGAAAACTCCAGGGTAAAAGTCTGCGTGTTTCTCCAAGCAGCTTTACCTTCTGGGAACAAAAAATGAGGAAATCATTATCAGCTGTACCTGCTGAGGGACACCGTTGACTGGCTGTCGTTTGACCTTTCAGGGGCCAGCATCTGCGTTGGTGACATAGGCAGGGGCTATCACTCCAACCGTTCTGAGCCGACATCCGCCGTTGACAGATAAAAGACGAAGCCAGTAAGACTACACCTCATGTTAACTCGCACAGAAACACAAACACAGGCCAGACCAGCAGCACTTAGTAGGCGGATGTTTAAAGGAAACACATAACAGACAAACTGAAGCATCCTGGTGCTGTGACCTTGAATTATTCAGTCTGGATTTGTGAGAAGGGCCGGGCACTCCAAAGCTTAGAAACTTGGTCTGTCCTAACCATGCACAATTTTAGCTCCTACTTCAATTTTTAAATAATCATAATTTGGTTTCAATCAAACTTAAAACCAGCCCTCATAATTTGGAGTCTCCTTCTTGTTTCAAGCATTTTCCCTGCAACATTTATCAGCAATTCATCGGTTAAAGCGGGTGTTTTGTTTTAAAAGCCATGCCTCCTTAAAGACACTAAAATAACATGGTGCTAACAATAACAAAGTGAAAGGCGGACTCTGACTCATCAACACGCAGTAGTCTAAATGTAAACCACCAGGATTAGAGGCCACACACCTGCAGCTGTACTGGTTTAACAAACATTTGTATAAACAATTTCAACAAATCCAGAGAGGCAGGCTCATCCTGTGATAAATTATTTGGCAATTATTTGGATGAATGTTGAGGGAGCTTTACTGCACTAAAGCTCTTTTGTCTGATTCACTCAGACCTGAGGACAGATAAAAAATAATTTCCTGTGAACATACCAACATTTCATTTCCATCTGATGCTTTGATTTTCAAGAACAAACAAATTGAATGTCTCACTGATTATCAGTACCTATGAACTGAAGTTTATGGCGAACATTTACATAGTGCCAGAATAAAGAGGTGGTTAATCAAACATTTACATTAACTTAATATATTTACAGACTAATATTTCTGCAATCTCTTTATTATAATCATTAATATGGGCAGTCCTCTGATGTTTAATCTAGTGTGTTTTTTGCTCTGCCTTTGCTGCAAGAAATGTCACCCTAAATTATAAGCTTAACTGCAAGTTTTAGGATCATTTTTACTTTTAGAATAATTTGTGCGTTTAAATACCTGCTTCTTTCCTGCAGTGTCTTTGCAATTTTACTCATAACTACAGTGTATCCACAAAATAAAAGACAAACAAACTGTCATTCTTTCCTCCAATAATCACAAAAACTCTGGGGATCCTGTTGCTAGGATCGAGCACAAATGCACTCATGAGAGTTGCATGTGAGAGCCAGAAGACCCTTTTACGCGGCCTGTTCAAGACAGGAATGTTGTGATAAAAATGACTCACTAAGCAGCATTACACTAGCTGGCCAGCAAAGCAAGGCGGTGTAATCAAGGGTCTTCTTAACGCCAATATAGTGTTATCTCTGTGTAAAGGTTAGAATTAAGAACAACTTTAAACTGTTGATGATTCACAACAGCTGTATCTGCTCTGAGGCACTGGAAATTAATTCTGTTTATATTTTAAGCTCCAAGAGACAGCATAATGACTGTACATGAAAACACACCTCCTCTGCTTACTGAGTACTGACAGGCTCTGCTTTCACTTCCTGTCCCAGGGGCAGGCATGCTGCTGGGGCAACACCTCAGCTCTGGGCCTGTGAAATCAAGACCTGGTGTTAAACTTCCACCCCAAGACAAACCTGGGAAGCACTGGAGTTAAATGGCCACAAGTGCAGAGACGGTGTGTAGTGGTGTAGCAGCCTCTTTCTGACCTAAACCTAACCCTTACCCGACACACAGACACACTGTATCTAACAAATGCGACTAACTCAAACGTGACGACTGACCTTGCTGGCGCGGATCTGTCTGTAGATGTGGGTCTGCTGTCGGATGCAGTACTCCAGAGTCTGAGATGTGGGCCTGGGAGCCCAGATTTCCCAGTAGCTGGTAGTAGCAGCTCTCCTCCACAATAGCCAGCGGCTCTCTGCCCTTCCATCTGGAAGTCCAAGAAGGATGTGAGCATGAGATAATGGACGTAAGGTTGATGATTTATATATTATGAACAGAATGAGGCTGTTATTCAATAAGTTATTTATGAAGCCAATATTGCCAAAAATAGCTTTAATGTACTTTTCTCTATTTATATAATTGATAACTGAATATCTGTTATAAAAAAAACATTTCTGAGAATCTTGTTCATTTTCTGACATTTCACGGTCCACATAACTGAGAAAACAATCAACGAATTAAACAATAATAAAATAATTATAAGCTACCCACCACAAAATATAATTATCAAGTAGTTTACCGTCAAATGTGGTATTCTACAGTTTGTCATGACATCCGCTCAAATATAAGACACTGAAAACAATTAAACTAGTTATTTAGAGCATTATGAACTGAGCCTCTAAGCATTTCCTCTATCAGACTGCAGGGTCAGTGAATCAGCGTGCTCTAAGCTCCCAGCAACTGGCAGCACCCTTAAAAGCTTTGATCAAAAAAACTATATGATCAGGTGTGCATCGAAAGTGTGGGATAAATGTAAAAAAGGGGATTTCCATTTCACTTCCTTATTCAACATGAAAGGATGAATGCCAGCTGAGAGCAGAGTACTCCATTTTACCAGTATGACACACAGAATGGGCATTTCAAAGGCAGACATGAGAGGAAAATGTCTGCTCTTGCACCGAGTGGCAGCGACCACAGAGGGCGCTGTTTCATCAAAATAGGGGCCCGCAGTGACCGTGGTTTGAACAATGAAAATAATGACTCAGATGGCAGACAAAGATAGACCTTGCACTGCCTATGTGCTTTCTCCTCCCCACACCCGTCTCTGTTTTCAATTTTCTAGAGCTCCACCATGGATGGAGGAAGTAGAGGAGAGGGCTGGAGCACTGAGAGAGGGAGGAGAGGAGATGGGAAGGAAAGGAAATGAGGAGTTGGGGGGAAAAAAAGGGACAACACAACAAGGGACTGGGAAGCTCTGGCAGCCTGGAAAGGAACAGACGGGCTTTAAAAGCAATCTACAGGCCACAGGGCACTGAAGGAGGGGGTGGGGCTGGGTCAGGGAACAGTGCAGCAGACACTGGGATAACCAGTAATCCAACCAGGAATCCTGTCTTATTGTGGAGCCGAGCAGAAGGAGACTTATTGTTGCTTTTGACGCAGACATCAGCCACCAATGCAACGAAAGATGTCATGATTCTTACCTTTCAGCTGCAATGTTTAACCATCTATGGCTTCTCCACTGCAATACAGTATCAAGGACACTGCTACAAATACAGCTGCAGTGTTTCCTGCTAATAACACTTCCTTTTCGCTGTTGTACAGACTCAATTGCTCTGCTCAGATAAACAAACATATACCGGTTTCTTACACACTGCAACACTCCTGAACACACCCCATGGCTGGTGCATCAGATCAATGCACTGGCAATTCATCTGCATGTCAGAGTCCCCTGTGGAGACGCATCTCAATAACAACGCCAGTGGTTCAAAGTGTGTCCCAAAAACATCTACTGCACAAATTAGCCTGTGTGTGCAATGATTCACTGAGCAGTGGGTGGACAACTGATCTACCAAAAGGGAGGATAGGCCAGGTGGAATGTCCCCGAGGGTGAAGTGGAAAATGATCTCAAGGAGATTCACACGCTGCAGCAGAGTCAAAACACTGGAGCATCTCGGCTTAAAACGCCTCACACAAAGGGGACACTGAGACCTGATAACAACAGAATATGGCTCAGTGGATCCTTGTATGGTTGTACCATAAAGGACTGATCTGGAGTTAATATATATATATTCAGCAGTTCTCTGGGTCCAACGGATGAGAGCTGACAGGAAGCAGGAAGAGCTAAAACTGTAGTTTACAGAATTAAAAATACACAGAGGCCATTACGCGTCCAGTGACCTTAATCATCAGAGTAATGGAGGAGGAAGAGGAGGAGGAGTCAGCTAGCTGTATTGAGAAATTCCCCCTGCCCCATACTAGAATCTCAACCACTACCCCCTTTAACCAGGACATATCCCCCCCACCTCCTACTCCCACCACACACAAAACACCAGCGGCAATCACTACAGCCGCCGTTTTCTGGCCGTCAGCACATTCTCCATTGTGGTGCTTCTCTGGATGTGGCGCATATGTTGCACGGTTTGCTCGGCACCTCTATACCATACTGACCCCTCCAAAACCAACATGACCGCTCAAAAATGAACAGGCCCCCCCATCCCCCCTGGGGGCTGAGAGCCGTGCAGCCGATCAGTAAATCTACACCTGATGCTGGAAAGTTACTATGAACACAGAGGACACATATTCTTATGAATGTTTTCCCAGCCCCTGACATGTTCAGTCACTGTGAAGAAAGCACAAACTCATATTTATATCAACAACTTCAATTGTCTCCTCCTCCTTTCCTCTACTCTAAAGAGAGTGTTTGTTAAAACTGGCGGGGGGTGCACTTCCTCTCTCCGTACAGACACACAATTGGCCGGTGGAAGGAGATTAACTTTCTATTTGTTTGACACTTGAAAGGAGCAGCATGCTGCACACTTCACACTATTTAATGCTCAAGACATTAACCTGCTCTGCCCATTTTTTTCCTATCATCACTAAGAGGCTGAGTTTACACACAAGTGTTCTGATACACCCATTATATTTTATCCCATGCTCCATTACAAGGGAATTTTTATTAAAGCTGAATCTGACTGCACTATTATGTTTTCTCTTTTAACAGAATACAGGACTTCCACACCTATTAAACAGGAGCAGACCAGCTTCCCAAGGAATCATATCAACTTTTATTTATGGGAGATCCTACGTGAAAATATGTGACACTTAAAACACATGTGAAGGTCCAAAACACAGTGAGCTGAGCTGCCTCTAAATAGCACAAAATACGCAGCCATCCACCTCATGTCCATCACATGCTTTCCACTCACCTCTGGATGCAAACGTCACCTGTGCTCAGCTGTTATCTGCAACACTTATGCTCACAAAAATATCACACGGTTTTGAAGTTCAAGTCCAAAGTGCAGCTTTCATCTAATGCTTTAACCCTCACATAAATTGAGTTCCTTGTTTCAGCAAGGTTTTGCAGATGTGCTACGACTCTTCAAGTGCTGCCGCTGATTGAAAACATGGATTTGAATGTCTGTATATTTTTTCACTCATGCTCAGCCAATGAAGGCAGGATAGTGGTCTCTAGCTCTCAAAAACCTTCCTGTCACAATAGTTCAACACTGCGCCCTCCAAACCTTCTCTTCAGACCATCCAAAGAACAGGATTTTATCAAGCAAAGCTGTGATCCAGCCGACATCTTCTGAGTGCAGAAATATCTGTCTATTCAACACATCTCATCTAAACTGGATTACAGTTTTAATTGAAGCCTAATTTAGAGTAAAAGGTGCACTGTGCAGCTACATATACCATTAAGGAAAATGTAGCTACAGCATTAGGACTAACAGATTCTCACACAAGGAAGCTATCCTGGATTTTATGTGCACTGGTGACAACAATAATTATCCCATGTTCATATTTCAAAATATGAGCTTCTTGAACAAAATCTACCAGAGGTTATGACTAAAGGTAAAGCAATACAAAGGCTTGCAGACATTTCACTTTTCTTTGTCAAATGAAATAAAAAGCACCTTGCAATTATGCTTCAAAAACCAGTCATTCATCATCATTCATACTCAGTAACAAGAACAAGGGAAATCAAAGCAGCAGCTGTCATTCAATTAATTTTTTTGTTCTCTAGAGTCAGGGATTTTCAAACCCATTAAAAAGAGCAGAAAATTATTCCAACAACTGAAACAGCCTTATTTTTAAGGGTTATTCGGATATGCCAGGACTGGCTGGCTAGCTGGAGTTTTCACAGGACAGCTGGTTAAGCTCATCTTTTACAGGAAGAAACTGCTCAGGAGCCGGGACTGCGAGAAAGAGAGAAAGAGAGAAAGAGAGGGAGAGAGGAAGAGAGGGAGAGAGGCAGAGGCAGGCCGACAGGGTGTGGGGCAGGAAAAACTAGAGAGGGCAAATTCAGCCGGAGAGAGCTGCAGCAGTCATTACATAAAAGAGGGGGGTTATGTAACGCCTGTGGGTTCGTGTTGAGGAACTTGGGCCTGAGCTAAACACATCCAGATGTGTCAAACAGGACAGAAACCTATACAGACGCTCACATATAGATACACACACAGGGAGCAATGAAAAAAGGGGGGGAGGGGGGGCATAGCTAAGCTACTCAGACTGCAGAGTAATGCTGAGCCATAAGCATGAAAGGCACGCTGTAGTCTCAGCCAACCTAGTTACCCTGATTCACAAGTAGCAGGCAGACAGATATTTTAACTGTCTTACTGCATAAAGATCATACAAGCAACATGTGCAAATGCAGTATGTGTAGTTTTATCACCCTGCCTGCAAAAACCTGGGCACATTCCAGTTTTGGTTCAGACAACAAAATTTCAGACATTTTCATTGTTCTGTCTATGAGCCATTATGTAAGATCTGAGATTTCCTGATGAGCATTATTGTTGCCTCAGAAACAAGAAACAGTGCCCACTCTCTACTCAACACAAGAACAAGCCGTGCTCCATGTAACGTGCCTAAATAACAGACTTCCCATGCCTGTCTAAGCTCTAATGCATCTACTGTTTAAGTCATTCTGCAGCCAGTAGATTGACATTAACATTCATTTCTGAAGCTAGCAGCACCCACACCCTGGTGGAGGCCGCTATGGACGTCACATCCACACAGAGACAGACGAGCAGAAAAGGCCCTGCAGCATAAGCACAGCAACAGATGTTGGCCAGTCCCCAATCCTCTAAGATACGGGAAACCACGTCTACAGTATAGACAGGGATGACAGGATTAGTTGTAAGCGACGTGCTGCATCCAAACAAGCAGCCCAAATAGGTTATTTTCCACACTGCTGTCAACTCGGCTGACGTTAAATAATTGAGGTGCTGCTGCCTTGAAGAAGACATTACATTGTCTGTAGTGTTGACTGGTGTAGAGCTGTAAGCCATTAATTGGTAACTGAGACAAAATGTCAGTTATGAAAATGTGGCATTATGGTTGTATATACACACACACCCTACTTCCTGGAAGACTAACATGTTCACAATGAGGTAAGGCTTCTCCTCTGCAGGGTTGGGGAGCTGAGAACCAGTTTTCAACTCGCTGTGGGATGAACAATTATACAATGTGCATTAGACGGCTGCTTACATACAGATGGGCAGATTTTTTTTTATTTCTAGGGCAGTGTTCACTATCACTATTATACAGAGTTATTAAGCTTACATGTGCCGCTACCACTTGGCAAACGCGCACTAACAGCAATACAAAAACTCTCGAACGTGGCTTATTTGAGAATATCTGAGCAAAGTTACTTGGCTCTCTTGTTGTGCTCAAATTGCATAATTTCGCTGCATTGTGTAGCGAGAGAAATACAGGCCAACAACACCCTCTTGGCCTTTAAAACATGACTGAGCTAGCTGTCAAGTGCTCTCAGATCCAGCTTATTTTTATGACTGAAAGATGACATTTGTTTGTTTAACTCAACTTTATTTTTATGAGTGACTTCTCCATATTTATGAGCATCAGCATCTTAAGATTATAGTTTTCTGGACAACTAGATGCATTATGAAAAGAATTCAAAGCTTACTGACACTTTTGTGCGGCAGAACATTTTGCTATACACACAAGCAGAAGCCAACAATACACATGCACTCAAGTACACCTGGTCAAACGGAAGAAACTAGGAATTTTCTCTGCATGCTGGCAGAAATGGGGTACACAAAAGAAACTATGTCTTTTGTTGTGGTGTAACGATTCTAAAACCGAGAACGAAACCGCAAAATAAACATCCGCAATATCATGTCGCAATACAGGAAGAAGGTACCGCGATATACCCCCCAACCCCAGCCCGCTGCTACCACTGCATGTGCAGCCTGTGGAGCTATTACTCTCTTTAAAGTGTTCTAACTGCACGTCATGCAACCAATTTGGTCCAATCATAGTTAAGTAAAAGGTAGACTAGTTTAATTAGCTCAAGATGAATAATAAGCCTGAGATTGCAGACCCCCCAACAGAGTGGGAACATTTAAAAAACACAGGTATGAACTGAACCATGGATTTCCTTGTAATACTGATCCACTGTCAAAAAACACAAGCAAAGCACAAAGAAACATCCATTTATACATTCATGGAGGCCTGTTTATACATGCTGACGAGTCTGCAGTTGTTAACAACCATGACTAAGGCTGTATGAGGGCACATACTGGTTGGCCTTCAGAAAGGTTTCATGGTAAAGCAGGAACAAGACGCATTATGTTTACTTTAACAAAGAATAACTGCAGCTCAGATTGAAGCAGATGAAGGAAATGATTTTGCTACAGGGAACTTTCACTTGGTTGGTTAAAGATGTTAGAGGCTGCTTGGTCAAGAAGAGGAGAAAAAAAACAGCAGTGACTGTAATGAGCTATGTAAGAGTCATGTTACCGCTGAACTCACTTACCCCTACTGTAAAGTCTGAATAAGTCTTTCTGATGCTTTCTAAAAAAAATTAACTACATGTAGGTCATGTGATTGGTCTCAGCAAACAACCAGAGACATTTACTTTAACCAGAGGAGGAATATGGACAAGAGTGGAAACACAATCACTTTCAGTGTGTAAAAAATGCACAGCATTATAATGTACAACATACTCACTGTGCTGAAGTAGAGCTACGAAAAAGGGTAAAATCACTGAACAATAAATCAATCCCCCAATCATGAACACCTTGATAGCCTATAATTAATGCAGCCTTTAACCTTATTTTCCATTGTCTGACATTTATATATATGAGGTGTCATTATCTGGGTATTCATTTATAAAAATTTACACAGCCAAAATCAGAATAACAGTACATGTTTGTACAAAAAAAAACATTATTTTATCACTATGTTCCTAAAATATTATTTCTGTCATCATGAACCTTAAGTAACTGACCTGACAAAACTCTTTCACTACCAAAAACATACTATACAGTATTAAAAGTATACCGTGTGTATAGTGTGGAAAGCACCTACAACTTTTTCAAAACCCCTCTAGCTATGTTTCTCTTTCACTTTGAAAAAATAAAAATAAAATAAAATAAAATAAATTAAATGGCCAGATATTAAAGAAATGGTTCTTATCTTTAATAATAATTGATGTGGGTGCAATTTTTTATATGTTCTGATTAATTTTTTACATACCAAACAGCAAACTTCAAGTCATTTCTTACAGTAAAGAATGTAATGTGATCACCTGAAAGGTGTTTTTTGTCTTCATGTGTAATTTAATGACTACAGAATAAAATGTATATAATTTACCAGCCCAAAAGAATTCTTTGTCTACAACCGCTGTTTACATAATCTACTCATTATCACTTATCCTCCTTCCTACATTGTCAGGCCACATAAATGCAGCTCACTGTCCGTTCTCCTTGAAAATGACATGATAAACTGCTCTAATACCTCATTTGACCTTAGACTGGACGGGACAAAGTATGAATACATTACAGTGCAACCATTTTCCACTGCTTCTGAATCCATGCAACAACACACAAGCTTCCTGTTAGGTTATGAAGATATTTAGGTCAAAGGTCTAAAGTCAACACAGTAATGGATAATAAAAATCCCTGTTCTTAGCTACTTTGTTAATAATCTACCCAATCCTACACAGGTCAGTAAGTCCATTAACGCTGCTGACCCACCTCCTGTGTTTTTTGCCTCCTTCCAAACGCTAATGACAGAAATGTGTACTCTGATGTGAACTTCCCATGGAATACATTTGCAAGCGCCTGCTGAGGTAAACCTGACATCCCACACCTTCTGCAAAACCACCATCACCTCACCTCACCCCCCCCCCTCCAAACTCTGTGTCTCTTCTTGGTTTCAGTTTAAATCAAAACATTCACTGGCTCCGTGGGCGCTCACTTGATCGCTCTGCAGATAAACAGAACGTTCAGTTTCAGCCTCAGCCCTCTCAGGAGGAAGCCCCGCCGTGTGACGAGAGAGAGCGTTTTTTTACTTTCAGTCCAATCGACGAGCCCAAGTGTTCTCCACAGGATGATACCGCCCCACGACTATAACCGTACTCTCTTGGGCGAACAAATCTCTACCCCTCCCCTGGAGTTTGACCCAGCCACTACTGAGGTAGTTATAATTGTCATTAGCACCTGCTAGGCCTGAGTAGCATATTGCAGGGCCTAGAAATACAGGGACATTCACAGGACAGTTGAATAGTTCCAAGTATCATGGAAATGTGAGAGTAATGAGAGTCACTTGAGTATGAGGCGGGTGTAACAGTAGTCAAATATAAATGAATCCTACTGCAGAGAGTTCAAATGAAACATTTTTCACATAAATGCTGCTTTCAAAATTGAACTGCAGCTTTGGCAGTGATTTATCCAGTGCTGCAGAACCAGAGACATATATACAACCCTACATAAGCTTTATGTGTACTTACATTTTGACATGCCGCTGGTCAATGTCCACTCTGGCCAACTCCTCCTCCTCCAGGTCAGAGTCCCCTCCCGAGCTACTTTCTGTTACATCTGAGTCAAAGGCGCTTTCTGCTGAATGAAGGTTGGCCGATCCGCTCAGATACAGCCTCTCCAGTTCCAACGGCATGGAGCCACTTTTCAAGAAGCGACTGAGGCCGTCTCTGTTATTTGACGAAGAGTGGCGTCCAGTCCTCCATGTGGTTGTGGGGGCCGCTGTCTCCGATTTGCGGTTACCAGCCAGTAGCCGGTTGAGAGCCGAGTCCAAGAAGCCTCCCAGCTGCTGCTGAATGTGCCGCTCCACCTGCTTGGCCTGTACCACCTGAAGACGTTTGCGCAGGCGCCGAAGCCGGCTTTCAATCTCGGCTTGGCGGTTGCTGTTGAGGAGGGTGCGTTCCTTGACATGAGCATCAAGGCTGTCCGAGGAAGAACTACAGGGCAGAGGAAGCTGTGGTGCAGGTGTGCAAGACGGGGAGCCCTGCTGGCTGCTGCCTGGTTTCTCCCTATCGGAGCCCTGTGGCTGACTGGTAGGCGTGTGTGAATCTGTCTCCTCCAAATTCACTTGTTCAGTGGGGTTAGGGTTGTCATGGGTAAAGGGGGAAAGTGCAGCAGACTGAAGCACTGGTGGTTCAAGGATTTTTCCATCTGTATTTTGAGAAACCCCAGAGGAATGCTTCTGTTTAAGGGTTCCTTTCACCGGGATATGCCCAGATAAAGTAGCTGTCAAGGTCTCAGAGTCCAAGGGCAGGTTCTGAGACTGAGAGTCTGTAGTGGCAGAAGGTTTGTCACCATTCACTGCCACTACACAGCCAGAGCCGGACATAGAGGCCAGCTTTTTGGCCAGGCCGTTAACAGGTGCCATGGGCTGGCCACCTCCGTTGGTGCTGCCACTCATGAGGCTTTTGAGCTGGCTGCCAGAGAGTTCAATCGCCTGCCTCTTCCTCAGCAGGAAGTCTCCTCCGCCGTTAAGCAGGGAACTGGGCAGTATTCTGTGGCTTTTCAACACAGACTGTTTGATGAGGACTCCTTGCAGCTTGATTGACTCCTTAGTTGAAGGGACAGGTGTCACATCAGAGCATAGGTAAGAAGCCACCAGTGGCTGGAGCTTGCCCAGGGCCGAGGCCTGGGCCACAGAGTCGGCTTGGGGCTGCTGCTGCTGCTGTTCCTGGTCGCTGCCACAAAAGTCAAGAGGGCACTCTTCGGGGGCGGCCTTGCACTTAGCTGGGCCGCTGCTATGGATGAGGATGTTGCTGGCGTTACCGTTGTTCTCTGCACTGGCAGGTGAGAGACTTGAGGATGGGGCAGCCAGTTTGAAGCGGATGTGGTGAGCTTCGGCTGGGGCGTCGGTGAGAGCGGGCGCCATCGCAGCCATGCAGTGCAGAGGGACGGGCACCGCGGCCTGCTCCACACCACCCGCTTACTGCCCCACCTGAGGACAGCCTGGATAGACAGAAGGGAAGGGATAAGACAAAAAATAAAGTTAAACGCATTAGTCTAAATTCAAGCATATATTAAAACCTTACTACATCAAATTCTGATACTAGTTGGTGTGAGAGGATGTTGGGTGAAGAGGAATTCCTATCAACACTTCACAGGCAACATTCACAACCTTGCACAGTAATGGACCCAAAACCACATGATGGAAACAAAGATATACAAACAATACCTAGAACATGTTTAAATATGGATTTAAAAGCGAAACCAGCAGCTCTGGTTAAGTTTAATTTGTATGACTGCGCTCAGGATTATTCAAAACACAATCAAATAAGGAACAACAGTAAACTTCACAGTCTAAAAATGTATCTAGAAATAAAATACTAGAGTTCGGTGTCAAAGGTGGACTAAAACAAGCTTTGAAAGCAGTAAAACAAAATAAGTATGTTTCTCCAAAATGAATATTATTTCCTAAGTGGAAAGTGACATGAAAGCTGGCTGTTACTACAGACAATAAAACATACAACTTGCATTACAGGTTCTGTAAGTCTACAGAAAGAGTGGAAAATTACTAACCACCACCCAAAAATAAAGTACCATTTCTCAAACATTTGGCAGCAAACAAACAATGAAAATGCACTAATACCACGGCTTAATAACAAGTCCAAGATACTGACTCAAACACAAACCGAGTGAATGTCTACAAACTAATCTAGTTAAAGGCCTAATCAAATGAACGGGTGACTCATTGACATTTTGCTGACCTGCCGGCTGCGAGTGTTGCTAAAAATGATCCTACAAAAGGAACCGGGGAAGGACACTTCAGGTGGATGAAAGGAACATCTCAGATGAACGAGTGCGCTCTTTATCTCTCTAACCGCTCACTTAGCTCTCACAAAAATTCAGAAACTGCAATCTGATTCACTATAATCACAGTAATGCATTTGTCCACACAGGATCCTCTTGAAATATTTAAATACCAAAAAATTAATGACGTGCACTGACCTTGGGGGAGCTAACAATATACATGGACATCTGAGCTAAAATCCCAAGCCAATAAATAATTCCCACTACACCCATGCATGTGTGAACAAGCCTTTATTGTCATTTACTCAACAAGGCCCTTCTCTTTTAAAAAGAATAAGCTTTGAAATGTATTTCTGATGAGGCAAGAAACAGGAAAAGCCAATGCAAATTGTCCAAACCCCACTGCCCTACATGTGCCCTGGTAAATCAGTGTGCAGCAGGGTTCCTCCACACAGGCAGTGTAAGTAGGTGGATTTAGGCCCCAGCATTAGTCCAAAGCACATGATGTCATCCTGACTAGGTTCCTGTGTCAATTTCAGCTGAACACATTAAATCTTCCCAACATTCCCAAAAACCATTGACGGGGAAAATCATCAATTTAAATATGGAAAAGAGCGACAATGACGAGATTACAGTGAAGTGGTGAACATGCTGTTCGCACCGATTGTCTCCATATCCACACTGAAGTTAAAAAAACAACATAAAAATGATCTCTTCAAATAACACAAGAGATAAAAGCGAGCTCCATCTCCGCGTATCATCTGCAGGGTCAGATGAATGGGGGCTCAGTATTTCACCGCAGTTTCTAGTCAGCGCGCACTACGCCATGTTGGTATTTCCGAAGCAGATTATGCAATGCAATTCATCTACTTAAAACCGCCCATTCCGCTCTAAACACACCGAACGTGTTCACGCTACACTTTGGTTATTTAAATATCTAACTAATTGGTAGATGCACAACTATAATTCACATGCATATTTTATTACTGTGTATGTGCAAACTGCCTAGCCGGAGATGCGACAAAAAATGTCCACATCCAACGTTAGCCAACCATAACGTAATCACCAAAATGTCTTCCTCATGTTTACAAAAACCCCATTTGTAAATATAACAAGACTGGCGCTTCTGTCCAGGGTGCGTTCAAGTGTAATTACGTTATTCACAATCTTGAATTCTCACAAATAGAAAGGCATATTAGACCAGTGGGTATCACTGGACTGTGCGAGAAAAAAAGCAGCCGATCACGACATTAACCGAACTAGCCAAAGATAAATATCTCGTTAAACCCTGTCACTTTATACACCACTGCGTGCAAATTAATGCGCTTCTAGCTGCTGGCTAACGTTAGCTGAGTAAAAGCTGCTGATGCAAGAAACACAACCTGCTCGCAAAGCTAGTGTGCGGGTCTCGTAAAGCCAACTGCAGTGAAACGCTGCCTGCCCTCCTCACATTATGCCTCATTTTGTAGCTTTCCTTTCAGTATCGCGACTTAACGATTTCAGTTTTTTTAATTCTTATTAATGCGAAAGTCGCTGGCTATACGTAAAACTCGTTAGGGCAAGTAAACATTTTAGTCCCTGGCTACGTAACATACGCTCACCTACCTCATAGTTTTAAGTCAATAACGCCCAGAGATATTATATGTATTGTACGTAAAAACCTACCATAATACAAGCACTAACGTGAGAGTTAAATCCAGGTGCTGTAATACGTGAAACGTTAATATTTTGACCACAGTAACATGACAGCTTCACTCATTATGGATCACAACTTATTTTAAACAACGCTATTGCAGAGCGGAGACATGGTGTGCATTGCAATTAGTCTACGGAAATAAATATGAGGCAGGCTGTTGTTGTAAATCTACTGTGACTCTCCTTTGCTTTACCTGAGCACACAGGGCTGGTGGGGTAGAGAAAAAGGAGGGTAGTGTTAATGCAGATATGTCTAAAGCGGAGAAGTTGGGGAGTAGACCCTTGCCAGTCTAGCTAGCTCGCTAACAAAGAAAAAGGAGGAACCTACCACGTGACGAGGTTGCACTATCCGAGGGAATTTCGGCAACAATCCCCTGCAGTTTTAGTGGAAAAAACCAAGGGTGCTAACACAAAAAGGGCGGTTCGATTCGATCACTCTGCCATTAATTAATCCAAAAATGCTGCCAGATCGCCGAAAAGAGGCCCGGTTTCACAGAGCCGCTCGGGTTCGTTCCGGATTCAGGCAATGGGCGACTCAACGAGATCTACACCTTGCTCGCTCGCTCGCCAGCTAGCTCGCCTCGCCGCTACGAGCGAAGATAAGGCAAGGCCGTGAAACGGTCCTTTCTACTCCAAAATACTTCAATTGTAGGCGATTTCGCGGTAATCCTTTACCAAAAATTCCAATTCTCAATAAGCGAAAGGTAATCCAGATGGCAATTTGTCGCGGGGCTTTTTCTCTCGTTTTAGGGAGAGACGCTTAGAAAATGGCGGCTAGCTCCGCTCCCTCGGATTTGAGTCTGACAAACATAGAAGTGCTGTGTGTGTGTGTGTGTGTTTGTGTGTGTGTGTGTGTGTGTGTGTGTGTGTGTTGTGTTGCTCGCTGGTAGGCGGGAGACATTTCTCATACTCACCACTAGAGTAAAGGGCAGATAAGAAACGGTATAAAAGCTCAAAAGAAGATACCACAGGAGGGCATTGTCTTCCAAAACACAGCGCAATGTCAGCCCTGCACTTGTCAGGGACAGGCTGTGATAAAGGTGCTGCTGCTGGTTAAACTGGAAATACTGCTGCTGTTATTTACAGGGGCTCTGCAGGTTAAATTCAAGACTTTTAAAGACCTCATCAGCACCTCACAGAATATAATTTAATACCTGTTCAACCATCATACTATCTGAAGTATTAAGGGAAAACAGAAAACCTGTTGGGACAGTATGAAGTAAAATTATTGTTATATCATATTTCCAGCAGAATATAACAATAATTCCTGATTATAGAATCAAGGCTGGATTACATAAAGCCCCTAGGTTTACTACATATATTTAGGCCTACATAATTTGATTAATCACAAATTTGTGACACTGAAGTAAAATGACTGTCAGGGATTTTTAGTTAAAATTCTCTTTTAAATGCCCCAACAGTCTTAGATTTTATTATATTATATTGAATGTTTTCTGTGTCCAGTAACAAACACACAGAAAACCTTGGGTAAAACAGTATTATTACATCATAGAAATTCATTTAAGGCTGCAACCAAGTTTTATTTTCATTATCAATACATCCAATGTCTGATTTAATCAACTGAATAAAATGTCAGGAAGTAGTAAAAATGTTAAAGAATTATTCCCTGAAGCCTGAGTGAACATGCTTTTGTTTTCTGACCAGCAGTCAAAAACACAAATATGTTGATTTAACTCTTATAAAAAGTGGAGAAACTAGTAAATATACATATTTAAGAAGCAGATAGGGGTGCATTTTTGGTATTGTTACTTAATAAAGACAACTAATTGATTATTAAAATTGTTGCCATTTAATTTTCTTTTGTAAAGTCTTAACAAGCATTAGGTTTTAAAAAGTCAGAATTCACTTTATTTTACCTAACATTAGATATCATTTTTGTATGTCATTATCATTGTTGCTAGTGCTAGCCACAATAGCTAGGAAGCTTAACAATGGCATTAAAAAATCAACTTAAATTCATTATTTTTTTAAAATTAGTAAATCCATCCACCAATTTCCTGCTGCTATGTTGTTCGCTGATTAATTATATTACAAAGTTATTATTTATACTCAGGAAGTAATGAAAGATAATCTGATACAAAGTCAATAAATTCATGTACTTAATATATATTTGTAGGCCTTATTGTCCCTCCTGGTTTTCCCAAATTTTAATAAATGGAATGACTGAGAAGAACATATAAAATTATATTCTTTGAGGTATTAAGAGAGTCATATTCATTTAATATACACAGCAGAAACCCCCATTCCAAATAGCCAAAATAAGATAATAATAAGTGCTTAGAATGACTCAGTATGCTTCCTATGTCTATTAGACGTTACTAGGAGAGAGAACTGAGTCAAGTCGAAACCGCCTGTCTCTAATGTCACTTTTCACAGGAAGTAGATCGTCCACCACAACAGCAACTGTTGTGAAAGTACAGCATGTGGCCACTTGAAGGAGCTCTTCTCCACATGATTGTTAAATCATTGCCTAAATATAATACAACACCACATCCTGTTTAGGGGCACATGCCAAATGTGTATAAAACAAAACCTAGTGTATCTACACTGAAACTACAGGGGTGGACATGAAGGTAAAGACACTAGAATAATGCAATTTAATACATTAGCCTTTAAAGAGTGTTTTTGTCTGGTCTGTGTCAGAGGTTGGTGATTGGTATTTTGAGGCTAAATGGCTGTGTTGCAGTGGGTTAATATAATATATATAAGAACAGAACACACTGCAGCCTTTAGAGTTATATGAAGACATATCTGACACAGTCTGAACAAAACTGTACATACAGGCTTTAATAGAGCTGGGTAATATTAAATGTCTACACGGGCAGCTGTACAAGAATTTTACATTAAATAATAATTTTTAAAAATCGAATTTTATGACTTTTTGTCTATTGTTGTCTAGACTACCTCATCAAATAGCAAGTTACCAATAATACAATTTGACCAGGCATTAAGGAGCGAGCTTTCAGTACTGAGGTTCAATACCCAGCTCCAGCTTTAAAAAGGAAATCCTGTTGCATAGACTTTTATACTAAATTGCATTACACTGTATTTTACTTGTATCCATCGCCTGTAATCTTGACTATTAAAATTTGACTTAGCAACTTGGTGTTTATGTGTGAGGTGTTGTATTAGCATTGGCTGATAAGAGGATGACCAACATGTATTTTAGAGTTAAGATTGAGAATTCAATACATTTTGTTGCATTTTTTAAGTCTGACTTAAGCCTTACAATGACCAGTATTACAAGAGACACTGGGAATTGTAACTTCCTCAGTTCTTTGACATTTAATCCTGCTCAGCTGTTCAGTATTTGTTGGCAGATATTATACATAAAGCACAATATTACATTGTACAGGTATAAGTACTTGTGCCTTTGAAATCATTGGGCCTAACTGCCCTTTATTTCTTCAAATTAAAAATATCCTTTAAGTTATTGTTACGTTACTGTTTTGTGCTGCAACTCACAAAGATCTGTTTTAAATACTGATATTTCTCTTTTTGACTAGGGAACTTAAAATTTCTACAGAAACATGTCTATTTACACTTTTTCGTTCAAATATTACTGTTTGTTATACTTATCTTGCTTATCTTCTGTGACTTTAAAATAAACAAGTGCTACTTCCTTCCTGTGCTCTATAAGATTTTCTCAGAAAAGACTTGTTGCTTATTGGATGTTTAAAATGCTTGGTTACATCCTCTGACAAGTAATAATCACATCTATGTTTATGTTGTTATCATTCATTTAAACCTAGTATTTAGCAGGAACGGCATCTAAGTGGGGTCAGTTCCAGTCAGCCAATGCTTGTAGCTTACGGTGATGTAATGCAAATTCATGCACTAATTTTGTACACATTGTGCATGGCTACTGTGCATTATCATGTCTGTGTCATTATCATGGACGTGCATAATGAATACATAAATATCTATGTGAGTAAGTACATGTGTGTGTGTGTGTGAGAGAGAGAGAGAGAGAGAGAGAGAGTGAGCGAGCGAGCTTCTGCCTATCCACCTGCTCTGAAAATTAAACCATCGTTATCTATTTATCTACATAAAAGTCTTGGGAGGTATACACCACATGTCAGGATCAAATAGGTGACATTGTTGATAGTTATCCACTGTGCTGCATTTATCCTCATCTGCTATCCAAGTAATTGGTGAAAACATCCGTCTGTCAATCGTCTTATCCTGTACCATGGCAACAGGCTGAACAAAGTTGCCTAAACTTCCAGTTCCCAGGCCACATCCTTCAGCTCCTCCTGAGGGATTCAGAGGCACTGCTGGGATATGTAATCCCCCCAGCATATTTTGGGTCTCCCAGGTAGCTCCACAGGAATGCATCCAGTAGCATCTCACGTGGATCCATACCAAGCAAAAGAGCTGAGTTTTGGGGCACCTCATCTAGTATCCACAATATCATCCCACGGCTGCAGGTGAGGGCTGGTTGAGAGCTTCGCCCTCGTGCTCAACCAGAGCCAGAAAAACAAAAACTAAATAATTGTTATTATTGTTTAAGAATACCTTTGACTCCACAGTTTAAATAGCTCCTTCCCAGACAGAGCAGCTGTTCCTTCAGTGGTGAACCCAAAAATGGCAACTCATTTTGGCCACTTATATCCGCCTCTTATATCATCCTTTTTTCACTGCCACTGA
Organism: Lates japonicus; assembly: GCA_033238685.1. Classification (NCBI taxonomy): domain Eukaryota; kingdom Metazoa; phylum Chordata; class Actinopteri; family Centropomidae; genus Lates; species Lates japonicus. The sequence goes on along the minus strand of BRZM01000039.1, from coordinate 542,140 downwards.
CCTCAGGTGAGGGCCAGTTGAGAGCATCACCCTCAGCCACAGCCACAAACACACATAAATAAAAGTAAAAATAAATAATAATAATCATTATTATTATTGTTTATGAATACCTTGAACTCCATTGTTGAAATATTCCATTCAATAATCCAAGGGGCCATAATTCCAGTTACCACACGTGGAAATAACATGACACCTAAAAACAAAAAGAGACAGAGCAGTGACACATTAGTTGAATCCCTTTAAAACATTTCTGCACAGAGTCAGGCTCAGTAAATAAAGTTGTGAATCTCAACGGTTTTTTTTTTTTTCTTACGTCCAGCTGGCATGCTAACTAGCTGGCTAATGTTACCTATCATTGAAAATTTATAATGAAAAAGTTTTAAATGTTGAATAATATCAACATCGAGCTTAGAAATTAAAATGTTTGTTATGAACGGGGCTTGTCTATTGGTTATGGTGTGAATGATTTACTGCCAGTGATTTTACTAGCAGAATTAAGAGTACTTTCTCCAAGCGCTAGTTGAGAGGCTAACGTTAGCCAGGCTAACGCCGCTAGCAGGCTAAGCTAGCGCTCGTTAGCTTCTTTGCTTCCCGATCCCACACCGACTTCTCAATGACTCCCGTTTTTCATTCACGTTGGGCAGAAAAGTGTACTGAAAAATCCATTCTGCTCAAACCGAACAGCCTAGGGTTTAACCAAATGAGTGTTTTTCCCTGACAAGCGGAGCGTTTGTTAATTTTAAGAAAATAACATCACAAATCTTACTTACCTGCTTGTCCTGTTACTAACCGTTTACGACTTGATAACAACCCTCCCCCGCGTTGCTATTGGTCGGCGCTTCCATTCCGGGTTTTTCATTGGCTCCCATAGCTGCCAGTCTTAGCAAATGCCCGTACAGCGGAAATGTGGACGAAAGTTCATAGCACGAAACTTCATTATCAAAAAATATTGTTTTCATTTGGAAATGTTTTCTTTAGTCTCACAACCTCCTCCTCAATTATAAATGGCTGCTCTTACTGCGCCATTACAAGACTGTTATTTACACCACTCGCATGCTAGCTACTCACAGCCCAGCCTGATGTATTTTCACTCAAAGTAACTACAATATGCAATATTTTTGATGCTTTGTCTGTGGGACTTAACTCACAAAATGAGCCGCAGATTTTCACAGCGTGATGCAAATCACAAGCAGATAAAGCCGATGGCTGCAAATTAGTTTAATCAACATATTTCATTTGATCATATTCTTTGCATCTAATGCTAAACAGGTTTTGCTGGTGGAAAGAGATGTGACTAGTAGTCTGGGTCTCTCAATGTGTCCCCTTCAGAAACAGGAGTCTGGACAGGATAGGGAGCTCATCACTAACAAGAGTGGAGTTAAAGCTGGAGCTGGTGTGACAGGAGATAAGTGCAGTCAAAGGGGGGCTGAGAATGGATGGAAATAAAAATTAGTGAGGCTAGTGGTGTGAATATCCAGGATTTAGCCCCGCAGTGGGACAGTTACAAAAGGGTCCTGTAAGCTTCCCATGGAGTGACTGAACATTTCTCCACAAAATGCTTGACTCTGATGGTCTTAAATCACATGTACAGTTTAATACTGAACATAAATGACAGGGCATGGCAGCATAGCAACAAAGGCCTGAATCAGAGAGATAGTTTCTTCTACATTTAGACAGCAAATTGTTGCACACTCGATGGAGATGTGGGAGTAACAGCTCACCCAGTCAACTTTACTGTATCATCACTAATATAATATCTGTCATCAGTGGTGGAGGAAAAATTCAAAGCCTTACTGAAGTAAAAGCACTAATACCACAGTATAAATACACTTAATTACAATTAAGTATGCAAGAAGGCAAATGTACTTAAGGTATTAAAAGTGTTCAGTGCAGAAAAATGGCCTCTGTTACTGTGACACTATTACATATTAAATCATTAGTTATTATCACTCATGCATTTTTAATGATTTGATATAGGATTGCAACTAAATATCATTTCCATTATGCATTAATTGACTGATTATTTTCTTGATTAATTATTTTATTGTTTGGTTTGTGTGTACATTTCCAAACAGAGGAAGTCCAACAATAGAGAAGCAACTTAAATATCTTTCACAATCAAATCTTCAAACTATCACTTTCACCATAAATCAGCTCATAAATCACTGACAAAAACTATATTACACAGTACTGGATCAATCAAAGTGAATAATCCATCTTCCCTTCTCTTCCAGGCTTTTGAGAAAAAATGAGCAAGCTTAAACAACCAATCCAGTACACCAGAATATTTCAGGGTTTTCTAGAGTATTTCAGATCAGTGATTGTTTTCATATTTCTTAATTTTGTTACCTTCCAGAATCGATATATATATATATATATATATATATATATGTATATATATATATATATAGAGAGAGAGAGAGAGAGAGAGAGAGAGAGAGATAGTATTAACTTTTCCTTTTGTTTGAGGATGTTGTTACTTAACTTTAATTTTTATATAGCTCATGTGATTTCTCGTTGTGGCACGAGGCCAGAGATCAGTCTCTTTCCTGTGATACTTTGCCAATTTAGTCCCACATGTTACTGGTGGAGAAAGGAACCAGTTAAAAACCCCAACATACACACACATACTTACTATTTGGTGCATTTCATATTTATTCATGTTGCCCTGCACGTTCTCAAACTGGCCAGTAGTCAATAAACTTCCTCCTCATATGGCCTGATTGGAATTTATTTAATGCAGGTCCTCAGCTAAGTAAAGTATATTCGATCAGTAGATTTTTCACCCTCTAAGCTTTTTAGGACGTTTGTTAGACAGTAGATTGGGTGAAAAGAGTGTGGAGAAGGTGAACAACAGAGCCAGTTTTTGGCAGGAGAAACAAATTGCTATTGATAAAGAACGATAAACATTGGTGGCTAATTGACTCTTCAAATTGTTTGTGGTTTAAATGTCTGGGGGAAAACACAAATTAACCAGAGTTGGATCCTAACTCAAGATCAAACATTTGCATTTCCAACAGTTGAAAGATAGAGCCAAACAACTCAGTGTGGTTCAGAATATCTCTAACAACAGAGGCCTTTGATTATCTCAAGGACGACTTTCACACTCATTTGACTGCAGCCATTGTTGCAGTCTTTGTGTTTGTTGAGGTTTGTTACCAATATAGACTGTTGATCCTTGAGATTATGTGGTGAAAGAAACTGGAGCGGGACCACTGAATATTAAAAACTTAAATGACCAACAGAACAGCTGTACCTCTATGCCAGGGCTGTTTTTTTCACATCACGGACTATGATGGATATAAGTCTTGGATCAGATCAGACATTTGATTCGTCCTCACTCCATTATTGATGTACACAGTTATTTAAAGAGCTCCTCAGGTCACAAGAACGTCTATAACTCAATCTGGTGTCCTTGGCTCAACCTCGTCTTTATTTTCCAGCTCATCCTTCAAAACCAGTTTCACCTGTGACCTTTCTTGGCTCCACAAGTATTTGCCAGAGGTTGAGAGCACTTTACTGAGTGTGTATGGGGGGGTCAAGAGTTTGTGGCCTTCATCCTCAGGCACCAACCGTGGATAGGTTCCCTTGCAGTCAACCTGCTCCAGATTACTTCCCCTTTACCTCCTTTAAAATGTTTGTTTCTTGTAGTGAGTTAAATTTGCCTCATAATGGAAAACTCCTGTTTAAAGGTCACTGGAAACACAGAGGAAACACATGAATGTAGTTGTCATAAAAGAACACTAGATGGAGCTAAGACATCACACTCAGCACCATCAGCAGACTGTGGTTCAGTCTCTCAAACATACTGTACTGACTAAGGAGTCGTTCAGTTAATGATCATACTAAAAATATTTCCAGCAAGAGCTTTGTTAGATCCCTACACAAACATATATTTAATGGTTTATAATTGGCCTTTATATAGTTGCAGTTGTAAGCAGATATAAGGACATTTTAAGTGTTTATTAATGTAGAGTATTTTTCTAACAATTTTAACTTCCTCAGTAATGACATATGTGTATTATTACTGTATTTATAATCTGTTTATACATCAGCTTCCATTCATCCACAGAGGGAGTTACAGTTGTTGACAAAGTGCATTAATAAACACTTAAATCTGCTTACAAATACTATAAACCATTATTTAAATGCATACTCAGTACTTATTCATGCTAAACTGTTGCCATATTCATTCAAATATTCTTCAAGCTTCAAATTTAGTTTACTCTTTTATAGCACTTGTCATATATTGTCAGTGTCTTTGGACAACTGTTGTCTTTCCTCTTTATTTTGAATCGTTTAATTACCGTGACACAGATAAGACATGTAATGGAAATTTACAGAACTTATGTATTGTTCAGGTTGACTATGTACTTTGTGCTGTATCAAGCTGAAATTATGAAGAATCTGCTAACACATAGACAGATCGCCAGTCTATCACAGGGCCAACGTACATAGACACACAACCATTCACACTCGGGCAATTTAGAATCCTGATTAACCCTAACCTACATATGTTTGGACAGGAGGAAGCTGGGGTCCCCAAGAGAACCCACGAACTGGGAGAACATTCAAACTTCACACCCTAGACTCACTTTAGATTCTGTGGTTTTAATGGGACATAATAGTAAAGCCATCTGCAGAATCAGTGTGTGAAAAATTAAGCACACCACCTGCTTCCACAAGATTAAGAGAGTAAGTAGCCATGAATGCTGATAATCAAATGCCCTTGATGTATTTATCGCTCAATGATGCAGAGCATCTCTATAAAAATGGGGGAAATTTTGGCAGTTTGCTGGTCTGGAGCATTCAGGTGTGGCATGCCTACAATGCCAAGGAGAGGCATAGCAATGATCGTAGAAAACAGCTGTTGCACCCAACAATCTAGGAAGAGTTATGAGGCCATTTCAGAGCAATTTGATGTCCATGTTCTACAGTGAGAAGGTTATTCACAAGTGGAAAACATTTAAGACAAGTAATCTTCCCAGGGTAGACGTATGGAAATTCCATCCCAAGGTCAACGACCATACAGTGACTCAAGAGAAACTACAAAAACCAGAACTACATCTCGGACTCTACAGGCCTCAGTTTGCTGAACTGGGGCTGAAGTATGGTTTGTTTGGAAGGTTTGTAGGCGAAACCTCTCCTCTCTAAAAAAAGAACATAGCAGCACAGCTTTGGTTTCTTAAAGTTCTATCTAGACAAACCACAAACAATGTATCCTCTGGATGGAGGCCAAGGACCAGAGTGGAGATGTTGGCATAGTGAAACCAAACACAATATCAGCTGAGCACCTCATGCCAACTGTCAAGCATGAGCCAGTGGGCCTGGGGCATCCTGGGGTCGATGACGACATTGAAGTATTCTAGAGTCAGAGTAACGGGGCCATCTGTCCGGCAGCTGTTGGCCGGGTGGGTCATGCTGCGGGACAGCCAGTCCGAAGCACACCAGCAAATGTATCCTACAAACCTCAGTGGACTGACAACACTGTAAAGGAAGAGTTGGCCAAAAGTCACTCCTGATGCTTCGAGAGACTGATAAAATCACAGAAAACAATTACCTCAGTTACTGCTGCTAAACGTGGTTCTACAAGCTGCACTGAATCACGGGAGGTGTACTTTTCACACATGGCTTCTCCATTTTGGCTTCTGGAATCATTGTTTTACACCTGAGTTAGATTTAAACAACAGGATCAGATGATATTTGGCTATGTCCTGAAATGTAAAACCATAAATTCAAAGGGTATAGCATAATCTTTAGTGAACCTCTTAACTGTTGTTGACGTTATCTATTAATTTCCAGTAACTGTGCTTCGGTTATCATACTCTGATGATAAAAATAAATACTTTCTCGATACATTGGTAAAGTATAAAGTAGCATAAAATGGAAACAAGTTGCTTTCCTTTCCTTCCAGGCTATTAGAAGTTTCCATGCAAGTGATTAACTTATTTGAACAAATCTGGGCTTCACTGGAGGAATATAAGTATAACTGGTTACTTTTTGGTTATTATTGTTGACATGTGAAACTGAAAACAACTGAGACTGATTGCCAGTAACTGTGTTATGAGCTAGCTCATGCATATAAATGCTCATTGAAATAATGACATAGCTCTCTAATGGGGACAAACCACTCAGGGACATCAGGATCATCTGTTTTAACCTCTAATACAGTTAAACTTGTCTTATTCCACAGTGCCTGACCTGATTAATATTCTGTATCAGCTTCCTCCAGCTCCAT